>CM075191.1:1287500-1572500 GCA_037577475.1 Chaunax sp. Z400
AGGCAGCAGCACATGTCAGACATGCACAAAGCAGGGCTGTGTCGTCATCGTTTTTAGCCAGAGTTGCATTTTGCCCGTTTACACGACACCAATATGTTGCCGTTTTGAAAAGTCTCCACTCTGGAGCCTGTTTTTGCAGTTTCAGTCCCACAAAAATGACGTTCTAGTATAAACGGACGGCAAAAAAAGGTTTTTGGGTGAAACGATTGTCGTGTAAATCCATCCATCCATCCATCCATTTTCTTCCATTTGTCCAGGGTCGGGTCTTGGTGGCAGAAAGGTATTCCAAACATCCCTCTCACCAACAACATTTTCCGTTCCTCCTGGAGGATCCCGAGGCGTTCCCAGGCCAGATGAGATATGTAATCCCTACAGCGAGTTCTGGGTCTACCCCGGGGTCTCCTCCGAGTAGGACGTGTCCGGAAAACCTCCAAAGAGAGGCTCCTGGAGCCATCCTAATCAGATCAGAACCACCTCAACTGGCTCCTCCAAATTTTCGCGTTACTCTACTTGCATGAATGTCAACACGGGATCATTCGCTTCACTCGCATGAGTCGCGCAAGTGACACGCCCTTCTCTTTTGGAAAAGATACCAACAATGCTTACTTGCTTCACTAACGCTAATGTCACCATGGGATCATTCAAGTTTACTCACGTGATATATATATACAGTACTGTATATATATATATATATATATATATATATATATATATATATATATATATATATATATATATATATATATATATATACACAGTACTGTGCAAAAGTCTTAGGCAGGTGTGAAGAAATGCTGTAAAGAATTGATGCTGTTTTGAAGGCAAAGGGTGGTCACACCAAATATTGATTTGATTTAGGTTTTTCTTCTGTTCGCTCACTTTGCATTTTGTAAATCGATAAAAATAAACAATTAAATTGTATATTTTTGAAAGCAGTATTACTTTACAGCATTTCTTCACACCTGCCTAAGACTTTTGCAAAGTACTGTATGAACAACGTTCGTGTCCACCATTTACTCCCATCATCAACCATGACCATAGTAAACACAACAGCTGCCTTGTATTTGTTATGGAGTCACAGATTCGTTGGAAAATCAAACGCCACAATGTGTTGGTTCCCAACACTATCCGGAGGCGGAGCCAGCTCTGGGTGTCCACATTCAGCTACGATTAGCTCGTCTTTTTTTCAGACACTGTATTAATCCCACAGGGGGAAATTCTTTCTCTGCATTGACCCATCCCTGAGGGGCAGTGGGCTGCCTTTACACCGCGGCGCCCTGGGAGCAAATTGTGGTTCATTATCTTGCTCAAGGATACTTGAATCTCAATTTGTGTCACGTGATTCATGTAATTGGTGTCGACCTGCATTAATTCGTGTCTACTCAAGCCTTTTCAATGGTTTCCATTGACTTTGTATGTATTCACGCCGCGTGAAATATTTGCGTCGCGTTCAGTGTGCGCATAGCCACCCTATGAAGGAAACTCACTTCTGCCGCAGGTACCCGCTTATTCTTTTGGCCACTACACAGAGCTCATGACTATAGCTGAGGGTTGGAACGTAGATCAACTGGTAGATAGAGCGTTTTGCCTTCCGACTCTCTCTTCACCACATCAGACTGATACAGTGCCCGCTATACTGCTACTCCACACCAAAATGCCTGTCCATGTCACATTCCATTTTCCCTTCACTCGAGAACAAGACTCCAAGATACCTGAACTCCCTCACTAGAGGCAATAACTCACCCCCAACCTGAGGGGGACAGTCCACCGATTTCCATCAGTGTTTCTCTGAAATATCCATAAAACTTTCTTTGTACAAATTACACCTGAACTTCTGTCTATCAAACAAATAGTCTTTGTGAAAACTAAGTAACAAGGACATTGTTGACTGTATTGAGGCATAAATCTCAGGGATGAATATCCCAAAATCCCAGCAGACAAACAATCTGTCTGCCTCAATACTATTTAAGGTAAGTAGGACAATATGTAAGATGATGATGAGTAATGATAGTTTCTAATTAAAAATGATGCAGTTACATCGCACACAAACGATACTGGTCCTCACTGCCAGTAAGGCAGAGGGGAATACTGTTTTTGTAGAGGCAGGAGTGTGAGCTCTGACACCTCACAGCGTCCAAGAATAATTCATTAGTGGAGCTGGCACTGGAGATGACTGGGGGCCGAGATGTCATTATTTACGCCAGATTATGGACACATGCACTCATCGACTCACACCTGCATGCCGATACATGTTCACAGACGTGCTTGTGGATGTGCAGTAGGTGATGATCAGGTTTTGATTTGACAGGCGCCTATAGATGCATCATATAAACTGTGGAATTACAGCGGAGGGACTTTATTTTACTTCAGAATTTCACTGATTTTTTTTTTTTTTATTTCCTTCATTTTTAGCCACATTTGCAAAGTTTCTGTCTGTTACTGTTACTTTGGTCCAGGCAGGGCAGGGCTGTGACATTTTGTCGATGTATTATGCAGTATTAGAAAGCAGCCAGTACCAGTTAGCAGCTAACTCAAAGAGGAAGAAAAACAACAGAAAATGTCTTCAAATTGGAGAGACAGCACGACGTTTGGGAGCTCCTTATCATCGGATTAGAGAAGGAGATGACAGTCATGGAGCAGGGAAGGTAAACACACTAGACTAGGGTTGCCAAGGGGGCGAGGGCTGGGGGGGCATATGCACAACAAATATAACATCTTACACCTGCATGACTGCATTATTATTACACTTACTTGATTGTACACTTGGTTGTAAGAAGTCCCATTCATACCATATATCTATAGGCCCACTAATTCACAAACCTGAATTTGATCAGTTTCATATTTTTGAGCAATAGAAATACAGATTATCATTCAAGAATTTTATGTGGTCAGTACAAAATACGGCATGAATTTATTCAAAGTAACATGTTCTTCAGTAGTGCAAACAACTGAAACAGTACAAATCAGTTCAATAAGGGACACGTCTTTTAAATACGGGACGATTCTGTGTTGTAAGGGACGGTTGGCAGCCCTACACTAGACCAGAGGAGTCAAACTCAATTTCATCCTGGGTCACATCAGCTTTATGGTCGCCCTCAAAGGGCCGGTTGTAAATGCAAGACTATATAAATGTATCTCCTCTTTATCATATCACATAATTGCCTCTGCATTCGATTATTATTGGTTTTGGTAATAACTTGATTAATGCTCTTAACACAATATGTCTAAATCAGCTAGTTTGGATCTGACGGTCCAGACAAAGGTTTTCCTTTACTTTGCATGAAATGAGACATTTCTTCCCAAAGGTCAAAAAATGTCTTGAGGACGGCGTTCCTTCTCAGCCACCGTATTTCTGTCTGGTACGACACATCTCCATGTTCTGTGCCCACCTCCCTCAAAAACAGACTGTGGTCATTACGTCATCCAGTTCCAGAATCTTCCACGCAGAGCTTCTTGGTGGATGATGTAATGATAAACTGTCAGGGGGGTGTGGCTGTTACTTTTTTACATTTTCTCTTTCCAACCAAGCAGTTCTCTCTCCACACATTACAGGTGCACTATGGGTAGTAAGCCCCACCCACTTTTCCCAGGGTCATTTCATTTTACTTACGGACTTCACCACCACATTAAAGATGCACCTCCACACCGTCATCCTGTTCATGGCAGTCACATCCAGGAGCTCCTCCTGACAGACAAGTCTGCCTTCATGGCTCTTAAAAAGTGTCTATCTGCACCAAATCACTATTATCAGTGTTTTCACCAACAGCCAATGAAAACACCAGATGGCTGTGTCCTTCTTCAGCCAGCTGTGTCGTCAGGTTTCCTGCTAGCTCCCTGACCTGGTCTGAGATAGTGTTTCTTGAAAAGCTGACGTTGTTAAAAGCCTGTTTCTGGTCACACCTGCTCACAAACCTTCAGCAGACACTGCTTTAAAAATGCACCTTCTGAAAAACGCTTTGAATATCAGGCGATTTCTTCAGCCACAGTAAAACGACTTTCACTGCAGCTTCATTTTCTGCTGTAACTTTTGTGAACATATTCTGTTGAGAATGCAGGCTGCCTTTTGATTCTTGGACTTCCTGTTGTTTTTCTTTGTGGCTAATGTTAGCATACTTGGCTCCATGTTTGGTGTCAAAGTGTAAATTATATTCCTTGGTTAACGCCACTGCCTCATAGCAAAGAAGACATACTGGTTTGTCTCCATTAAGCACAAACATGTATCTAGCAGCTAGACGTCTTCACTGTGCAGGTAACAAATTTGAGATGCATTGTGGGTCATGTAGTTTATGGCCACCGTACTTCTGTAAAGCATCATACAATTGTATTATAAGCAAATTATATTCTTGCAAGCTCTCGCAGGCCTTGAGGTTGACATGTCTGTACTAGACGCTGACGCTGCTATGTAAACAACAATGGAGTGGCGTTGTTCCACCTTTGTATTGTTCAGTAAACAAACAAAAGACATTCTAGATCTGCTGCACAATCTCTGTATGAAAGAGGCTTATATCAACCAAAGCCACAACATTTCCCTAAATCTAACTAAGACGTTCACTTTACCAGCTTAAAGTGACTCAATTCCGATCTGATTTTTTTTCAGGGTTGTGTAAACACAAACATTTTTCAAAAAACTTTTCAAATCAGATTTGAGTCAGATTTGAGTTTTAAAATCTCATTTGTTGTATGATTCCCAGGAAAATAACAGCTCCCCTCATACATTTGGATTTCTTGTCACTTTGGTAAAAATAATGTTTAGTTCTGAAAGGCGATGTGCTGCAAATCTGACAAAAGAAAAGTGACTTTTTAATCAATGCTAAAGAAATAAAATCACACAGAAAGTGCATGGTGTCCTTGGTCACATGCAGGTGAAGTTCTTGACAGGATGTTCACCTCTAGTTAAACATGACCAGCAATGTATAAAATCCTCTTGTCTCTATGATTATTTCACGAGCACTCTTTTCTCTCCTGTCTTTCCTTTTTCACATTTTCAGATCATTTTCAACCCCATCCTCCACCCCACCCCCACCCACCCATACCTCTAACTCACTTCAAGCAGACATCCATCGTTTGTAGACTCACATCTGGAAACAGCATTTAGCTCTGGTTGTGTCTCAGGAAGTTTTCACACTTCACGACTCATTAACCTGCAGACCTGCTGGCCTCCCAAGTAAGGAGAGAGGGCAGGAATGGAAGTGGATGGTAGAGGAGGAGGATGAGGAGGAGGAGGAGGGATGGCAGACAGGGGGATGATGGGTTGGATACAGCAGGAAGGAAAGGGAGGTGATGGAGCAGGGTTTTAAGGATAGTTTGAAACCAAGGAAATCTGAGCTCTCAACCTGATATAATATAAAAGATATATATTTTGAATATTTAAATATTAAAATTAATTAATTAATAACTAAAATGTTGTAAATGAATTTAATTGGTGGGTCACAGATTTAATCGTTGAAAGATTTTTAAAAAAAGGATTTTTCAGTTAACATCAGAGGGAAACGAATACGGAAGATGACGAGGAAGAGGTGCAGTAAGTGTGTGTGTGTGTGGGATGTCCAGGGTGTCTGTATCCAGGCCTCTGTGAGTAATGTGTCTGATAGAGGAGCTTTCCTAATGAAACACTTTTCCCAGAGTGATAATTACACCGGTGGAGAGGAAGGACACCTCCAGTCGATGTGTGAAACTTAGCTTACTAAAACACAAAGTTCCTCTCAGGCTACTCTGTGTTTGTGTGTATTTGGGAATAGGCGGTGTGTATTCGAGAGGCTGACATTATAAACTTTGCTTAATAATCAACCCAATAATTTAGAGCAGACCTTCTCCTGGGTGTCTTTTTCTTTTTCTTTTGCAGGGATACACGAGCTGACATTTACATGAGCTGGAGAAGCTGATTTAATGCAATCACTTTCTAAACCTTTACTGTATATAAAGGCTGTTTTCTGTCTCATGGGGTCAAACATGAAATTAGATTAACTTTTCCTTCCCCCCCCCCTGCCTTTGGTTTTTTGCTCCCCTTTCCTTCTCTGATTTCAATCTCTTTGGCGCAGCTGAGCGACAGCCTCTGCTTTCACTGCATGTCACAGTGGTTGAAATCTCACCGAGGGCTCGATGCTGATAAGCTGTGGAGATGAGGATAAGCAGTGACAGAGCTGAGGCTCAGATAGACGGAAGAGAGGAAAGATGAGAAAAGCCCTATATGTACTGGAGATGTACAAATATACAAAAGTTACCTGTCTTTAATGGAATTTGAAGAAATCCAGTATCACACTTGGACAGCCAAAGAATTTAGTTAAATAAAGCAGACCTAGACCAGCAGAACAATTCAATTATTCTGCGTGGCTTTAATAAATGTTTGATATGCATTACACGGGAATGTTTTCATTCAAATTTTACGATTTAACAGTCGGGGCTTTTCCCATTAATTCTCGACACACAAAGATACAATTTGCACTGTGGGCATTTATTAAATAAATATGAAAAAGTCTAACAAAATTATAGCAGGAGCAGGATAGAGCAGAGATTAGCACACATGAGTAAGAGAAAAGTTTCAACTACCAGTGCATTTATAATACAAACTCCAGGCATGTGCACGCTGGGATCTGGAAGATGAAGTATTTAATTCTTTGCTTTAATAGATTTTTACGCCTTTCTGGAAATATGGAAATGTCTTTGCTCCTCTAGCAGGAGCAGACTTTTCCACTTTTTCCACCTGGTGTAAGCAAATCTCTCTGTTTGTGCTGCTCCCTCCGTTGATGAGATTCTGAGTCTTCTGTCATTTGTACAGACTTCCATAATGTTTTCCGTGTGGCAGATTTACAAACAGTGGCATCTGGAGACTCACGGGTGGCTTTAGCTGCCTGTTCAAAACTCTTTTAAACTGCAAGGATTACCACCCTCTGGAATTCTTCAAACATCACTGTCCATATCATGAGCTTCAGTGGCTTCATATATCAGCTATATCAGCTTTTCATGTGCAGTGAAACACATAAGAGACGCTTAGCTAAAATATATAACATTTCAAATGGAAATCAAACCTGACGGAAGACATAATTTATCATTTGCTCCATCAACAGTGTCTTATGTGTCATCACTGCTTGTTTAGTAAGTCTATAGAATCTTCAGTAGTTCCTAACATTCAAATATTCTGACAGAGAATTAAATACTTTCCATTATAGTATTTATTTATTTATTTTTACAACTATTTGTATCATTTATTTGACAGTAGAGATACAGAATCGATTGAGGAGGAAGGCATGTAACAAAGGTCCCCGGCCGGATTCAAACCCTTGACACAGTTATGACGTATTTACTTCAATCAGCCTGGAGTGGTTTTGTCTTCACTGTACATATAAGTATATGCTAAACACATGTCTAATAGGATAAAAGTAAATGTGAAATGTGATGTTTTACATGTGACATGTAAAACCCAATTCAATATGTAGATTAGAAAACTGACAAAAACAGGCTTTAAACACATGTCGGGAATATTTAACAGTAATTGTTCCGCTGCTGCTTCAGATATTTTGCATTAATGGGATCATTTCAGGAAATACAAGAAGTTTCTACATGAATTAGAAATTGTTTAAACAACCGCCAGCAATTATAAAAGAGCCATTAAAACAAATACAGTTGTAAGTACAAGTGGCCATGCTTTGGACGAACAGCGTAAATAGAGTTTGGTGAACCAGTTGGATGAGGCGGCCTAATGAAAGCCCACTTATCATCTTGCCAATTAGGTTGCATGATGGCTTTAAGCTGAAATTAGCCCATCCACTGCTGTTGAGTGCAGGTTAGACTGCTGCAGCTATGGAACATGGAAGTCTATAGATACTGAGGCCTGAAACGCTGATAAACGCCTGTAAAAAGTATAAAATGTGTTGTAGCAGTTGTGTTTGGTTTCAACCAGCCGTTCATTCTTTTAACAGCCAGCAGCTGTTAGGGTATCTGCCCTGCCTCTTCCTCCTTGTGTTTCTCCCCTGTCATGTTCCCCTACCTTGTGTTGTTGTCTGCCTGTGTCTGTGTTTACTGGGCGTGTCCGGCTGGTTGCCCTCTCAGCCTGACAACCTGCAGCTGTGGCATTCCACTCACCTGAAACTCTTCACCAATCACCTGCATAGTATATATACCCCGGCTCTGATGTCCGTTCTTCGCCAGATCGTTCAGTCACCTTTGTGGTAGGAACGCTTCAGCTAATTATGTAATTTGATTCATGACTTTTTTTGATACTCTTTCGAAACCTTGACTGCTTTTTGTCGCTGTGTAGCCTCACCACACCGCCTTACCTGTGAACCAGCCACGCCCTGCTCTGTTCCCTGCCTGCTCTGCTCCAGCTGCTTTGCCAGTCAGCCAACCAAGTTCTGCTCTGCTCTGTCTTTGGAACTCTGCCTGCCCCACTCAGCTCTGTACATCTCAGTACACGAACTGCCTTCATCAATATTATCTGTGACTGTGTAAATAAACTGCAGTTCCTAACCTTCTCCGTCTGTTGGGATTTGTGTTTGCATTTTTGGGTCCAGTTTTGATTGGATATAACAGCAGCAGCTTCATGTTAGGTGTCTCACATCCAACTTCAGAGCAACAAGCTGTGAGAATTGCATGGGGATGGATTACAGCAGGCTATACTATAAACAAAACCAAATAAGTCATAGTAAGTACAGGATAATAAATAAATAAAAACATTTTCGCTGAAACAAACCCTCAGTTCACTGCATTACACTTAGAACTATGTGGAGAGAAGAAGAACCACAAAATACTTCACATGTAAAATGTCAGTTTTACAGAGATAAAATTCCTGTTTAAATGGAGTCTGGGATTGGTGAGAACAGCATTATTACAGTTTCTGATCAAACAAAAGGATCTATCTCTGTAAGGATCTGTGTCTGTAAGGATCTGTCTCTGTAAGGATCTGTGTCTGTAAGGATCTGTGTCTGTAAGGATCTATCTCTAAGGATCTGTGTCTCTAAGGATCTGTGTCTGTAAGGATCTGTCTCTGTAAGGATCTATCTCTGTAAGGATCTGTCTCTGTAAGGATCTATCTCTAAGGATCTGTGTCTGTAAGGATCTGTCTCTGTAAGGATCTATCTCTAAGGATCTGTGTCTGTAAGGATCTATCTCTAAGGATCTGTGTCTGTAAGGATCTGTCTCTGTAAGGATCTGTCTCTGTAAGGATCTGTCTCTGTAAGGATCTGTGTCTGTAAGGATCTATCTCTGTAAGGATCTGTGTCTGTAAGGATCTGTGCCTGTAAGGATCTGTGCCTGTAAGGATCTGTCTCTGTAAGGATCTGTGTCTGTAAGGATCTATCTCTGTAACGATCTGTCTCTGTAAGGATCTGTGCCTGTAAGGATCTGTCTCTGTAAGGATCTGTGTCTGTAAGGATCTATCTCTGTAAGGATCTGTGTCTGTAAGGATCTATCTCTGTAAGGATCTGTGTCTGTAAGGATCTATCTCTGTAAGGATCTGTGTCTGTAAGGATCTGTGCCTGTAAGGATCTGTCTCTGTAAGGATCTGTGTCTGTAAGGATCTATCTCTGTAAGGATCTGTGTCTGTAAGGATCTATCTCTGTAAGGATCTATCTCTGTAAGGATCTATCTCTGTAAGGATCTGTCTCTGTAAGGATCTGTCTCTGTAAGGATCTGTCTCTGTAAGGATCTATCTCTGTAAGGATCTGTCTCTGTAAGGATCTGTCTCTGTAAGGATCTGTCTCTGTAAGGATCTATCTCTGTAAGGATCTATCTCTGTAAGGATCTTTACAGGAAAGGCCAGAGCAGACTCTATCTGCTCAGGAGACTGAGGTCCTTTGGAGTGCAGGGAGCACTCCTCAAGATATTCTATGACACCGTGGTGGCATCAGCCATTTTTTATGGTGTGGTCTGCTGGGGCAGCGGCATCTCAGTGTCGGACAGGAAAAGACTCGACAAACTGATAAGGAAGGCCAGCTCTGTCCTGGGATGCCCCCTGGACCCAGTGGAGGTGGTGGGAGGAAGGAGGATGACAACTAAACTGTCATCCATAATGGACAATCACTCCCACCCGATGCGGGACCAAATAACAGCACTGGAGAGCTCCTTCAGCGACAGGTTGCTTCACCCAAAGTGCGTGAAGGAGCGCTTTCGCAAGTCTTTCCTTCCTGCAGCTGTTAGACTATACAATCAGCACTGCTCCCAGTAGACCAAACAATTAGTAGTACTTGTGTGAATTACTGAGACACTTTTTCTAATAGTACTGTGAAATATTTTTGAGACACTTTACCCCCCCTCCTTTATTGTATTGTATTTTTAAAAATGTTATTTCCCCTCCTCCTGCTGTGTTTCTTGTACACTGTGCTGCTGCAATATTGTAAATTTCCCCACTGTGGGACTAATAAAGGGATATCTTATCTTATCTTATCTTATCTTATCTTATCTGTCTCTGTAAGGATCTATCTCTGTAAGGATCTATCTCTAAGGATCTGTCTCTGTAAGGATCTGTCTCTGTAAGGATCTATCTCTGTAAGGATCTATCTCTGTAAGGATCTGTCTCTGTAAGGATCTGTCTCTGTAAGGATCTGTCTGTAAGGATCTGTCTGTAAGGATCTGTCTCTGTAAGGATCTGTCTCTGTAATGATCTGTCTCTAAGGATCTGTGTCTGTAAGGATCTGTGTCTGTAAGGATCTGTCTGTAAGGATCTATCTCTGTAAGGGTCTATCTCTGTAAGGATCTATCTCTAAGGATCTATCTCTAAGGATCTATCTCTGTAAGGATCTGTGTCTGTGAGGATCTGTGTCTGTAAGGATCTATCTCTGTAAGGATCTGTGTCTGTAAGGATCTGACTCTGTGAGGATCTATCTCTGTAAGGATCTGTGTCTGTAAGGATCTGTGTTTGTAAGGATCTGTGTCTGTAAGGATCTATCTCTAAGGATCTGTCTCTGTAAGGATCTATCTCTGTAAGGATCTGTCTCTGTAAAGATCTATCTCTGTAAGGATCTGTCTCTGTAAGGATCTATCTCTGTAAGGATCTATCTCTAAGTATCTATCATTTAGGGATCAATCTCTCTAAGGATCTATCTCTGTAAGGATCTGTGTCTGTAAGGATCTATCTCTGTAAGGATCTATCTCTGTAAGGATCTGTCTCTGTAAGGATCTATCTCTGTCAGGATCTATCTCTGTAAGGATCTGTCTCTGTAAGGATCTATCTCTGTAAGGATCTGTCTCTGTAAGGATCTATCTCTGTCAGGATCTATCTCTGTAAGGATCTATCTCTGTAAGGATCTGTCTCTGTAAGGATCTATATCTGTAAGGATCTATCTCGGTAAGGATCTGTCTCTCTAAGGATCTGTCTCTCTAAGGATCTATCTCTGTCAGGATCTATCTCTGTAAGGATCTATCTCTGTAAGGATCTGTCTCTGTAAGGATCTATATCTGTAAGGATCTATCTCGGTAAGGATCTGTCTCTCTAAGGATCTGTCTCTGTAAGGATCTATCTCTGTAAGGATCTGTGTCTGTAAGGATCTATCTCTGTAAGGATCTGTCTCTGTAAGGATCTATCTCTGTAAGGATCTATCTCTAAGTATCTATCATTTAGGGATCAATCTCTGTAAGGATCTATCTCTGTAAGGATCTGTGTCTGTAAGGATCTGTCTCTGTAAGGATCTGTCTCTGTAAGGACCTGTCTCTGTAAGGATCTGTCTCTGTAAGGATCTATCTCTGTCAGGATCTATCTCTGTAAGGATCTATCTCTGTAAGGATCTGTCTCTGTAAGGATCTATCTCTGTAAGGATCTGTCTCTGTAAGGATCTGTCTCTGTAAGGATCTGTCTCTGTGAGGATCTATCTCTGTAAGGATCTGTCTCTGTAAGGATCTGTCTCTGTAAGGATCTATCTCTGTCAGGATCTATCTCTGTAAGGATCTATCTCTGTAAGGATCTGTCTCTGTAAGGATCTATATCTGTAAGGATCTATCTCGGTAAGGATCTGTCTCTCTAAGGATCTGTCTCTGTAAGGATCTATCTCTGTAAGGATCTGTGTCTGTAAGGATCTATCTCTGTAAGGATCTATCTCTGTAAGGATCTGTGTCTGTAAGGATCTATCTCTGTAAGGATCTGTCTCTGTAAAGATCTATCTCTGTAGGGATCTGTCTCTGTAAGGATCTATCTCTGTAAGGATCTATCTCTAAGTATCTATCATTTAGGGATCAATCTCTCTAAGGATCTATCTCTGTAAGGATCTGTGTCTGTAAGGATCTGTCTCTGTAAGGATCTGTCTCTGTAAGGACCTGTCTCTGTAAGGATCTGTCTCTGTAAGGATCTATCTCTGTAAGGATCTATCTCTGTCAGGATCTATCTCTGTAAGGATCTGTCTCTGTAAGGATCTATCTCTGTAAGGATCTGTCTCTGTAAGGATCTGTCTCTGTAAGGATCTATCTCTGTCAGGATCTATCTCTGTAAGGATCTATCTCTGTAAGGATCTATCTCTGTCAGGATCTATCTCTGTAAGGATCTATCTCTGTAAGGATCTGTCTCTGTAAGGATCTATATCTGTAAGGATCTATCTCGGTAAGGATCTGTCTCTCTAAGGATCTGTCTCTGTAAGGATCTGTCTCTCTAAGGATCTGTCTCTGTAAGGATCTGTCTCTGATAGGATCTGTCTCTGTAAGGATCTATCGCTAAGGATCGGTCTCTGTAAGGATCTGTCTCTGTAAGGATCTGTCTCTCTAAGGATCTGTCTCTGTAAAGATCTGTCTCTGTAAGGATCTATCTCTCTAAGGATCTATCTCTGTAAGGATCTATCTCTGTAAGGATCTATCTCTGTAAGGATCTGTTTCTGTAAGGATCTATCTCTAAGGATCTGTCTCTGTAAGGATCTGTCTCTGTAAGGATCTGTCTCTGTAAGGATCTATCTCTGTAGGATCTATCTCTGTAAGGATCTATCTCTGTAAGGATCTGTCTCTGTAAGGATCTATCTCTGTAGGATCTATCTCTGTAAGGATCTATCTCTGTAAGGATCTGTCTCTGTAAGGATCTATCTCTGTAGGATCTATCTCTGTAAGGATCTATCTCTGTAAGGATCTATCTCTGTAAGGATCTATCTCTGTAAGGATCTATCTCTGTAAGGATCTGTCTCTCTAAGGATCTGTCTCTGTAAGGATCTATCTCTGTAAGGATCTATCTCTGTAAGGATCTATCTCTGTAAGGATCTATCTCTGTAAGGATCTATCTCTGTAAGGATCTATCTCTGTAAGGATCTGTCTCTGTAAGGATCTATCTCTGTAAGGATCTGTCTCTGTAAGGATCTGTCTCTGTAAGGATCTATCTCTGTCAGGATCTATCTCTGTAAGGATCTATCTCTGTAAGGATCTATCTCTGTAAGGATCTGTCTCTGTAAGGATCTATATCTGTAAGGATCTATCTCGGTAAGGATCTGTCTCTCTAAGGATCTGTCTCTGTAAGGATCTGTCTCTCTAAGGATCTGTCTCTGTAAGGATCTGTCTCTGATAGGATCTGTCTCTGTAAGGATCTATCGCTAAGGATCGGTCTCTGTAAGGATCTGTCTCTGTAAGGATCTGTCTCTCTAAGGATCTGTCTCTGTAAAGATCTGTCTCTGTAAGGATCTATCTCTCTAAGGATCTATCTCTGTAAGGATCTATCTCTGTAAGGATCTATCTCTGTAAGGATCTGTTTCTGTAAGGATCTATCTCTAAGGATCTGTCTCTGTAAGGATCTGTCTCTGTAAGGATCTGTCTCTGTAAGGATCTATCTCTGTAAGGATCTGTCTCTGTAAGGATCTATCTCTGTAGGATCTATCTCTGTAAGGATCTATCTCTGTAAGGATCTATCTCTGTAAGAATCTATCTCTGTAAGGATCTGTCTCTCTAAGGATCTGTCTCTGTAAGGATCTATCTCTGTAAGGATCTATCTCTGTAAGGATCTATCTCTGTAAGGATCTATCTCTGTAAGGATCTATCTCTGTAAGGATCTATCTCTGTAAGGATCTATTTCTAAGGATCTGTCTCTGTAAGGATCTGTCTCTGTAAGGATCTATCTCTGTAAGGATCTATCTCTGTAAGGATCTGTCTCTCTAAGGATCTGTCTCTGTAAGGATCTGTCTCTGTAAGGATCTATCTCTGTAAGGATCTATCTCTGTAAGGATCTGTCTCTGTAAGGATCTATCTCTGTAAGGATCTATCTCTGTAAGGATCTGTGTCTGTAAGGATCTATCTCTGTAAGGATCTATCTCTGTAAGGATCTGTGTCTGTAAGGATCTATCTCTGTAAGGATCTGTGTCTGTAAGGATCTGTCTCTGTAAGGATCTGTCTCTGTAAGGATCTATCTCTGTAAGGATCTGTCTCTGTAAGGATCTGTGTCTGTAAGGATCTGTCTCTGTAAGGATCTATCACTGTAAGGATCTGTCTCTGTAAGGATCTGTCTCTGTAAGGATCTGTCTCTGTCAGGATCTATCTCTGTAAGGATCTATCTCTGTAAGGATCTGTCTCTGTAAGGATCTGTCTCTGTAAGGATCTGTCTCTGTCAGGATCTATCTCTGTAAGGATCTATCTCTGTAAGGATCTGTCTCTGTAAGGATCTGTCTCTGTAAGGATCTGTCTCTCTAAAGATCTGTCTCTGTAAGGATCTATCTCTGTAAGGATCTATCTCTGTAAGGATCTGTCTCTGTAAGGATCTGTCTCTGTAAGGATCTGTCTCTCTAAGGATCTGTCTCTGTAAGGATCTGTCTCTGTAAGGATCTCTCTCTGTAAGGATCTGTCTCTGTAAGGATCTGTCTCTCTAAAGATCTGTCTCTGTAAGGATCTGTCTCTGTAAGGATCTATCTCTGTAAGGATCTATCTCTGTAAGGATCTATCTCTGTAAGGATCTGTCTCTGATAGGATCTGTCTATGTAAGGATCTGTCTCTGTAAGGATCTGTCTCTCTAAGGATCGGTCTCTGTAAGGATCTGTCTCTGTAAGGATCTGTCTCTGTAAGGATCTGTCTCTGTAAGGATCTATCTCTGTAAGGATCTGTCTCTGTAAGGATCTATCTCTAATGATCTGTCTCTGTAAGGATCCGTCTCTGTAAGGATCTATCTCCAAGGATCTGTCTCTGTAACGATCTGTCTCTGTAAGGATCTATCTCTGTAAGGATCTGTCTCTGTAAGGATCTGTCTCTCTAAGGATCTATCTCTGTAAGGATCTATCTCTGTAAGGATCTATCTCTGTAAGGATCTGTCTCTGTAAGGATCTATCTCTAAGGATCTGTCTCTGTAAGGATCTATCTCTAAGGATCTGTCTCTGTAAGGATCTGTCTCTGTAAGGATCTATCTCTAAGGATCTGTCTCTGTAAGGATCTGTCTCTCTAAGGATCTGTCTCTGTAAGGATCTGTCTCTGTAAGGATCTATCTCTGTAAGGATCTGTCTCTGTAAGGATCTGTCTCTCTAAAGATCTGTCTCTGTAAGGATCTGTCTCTGTAAGGATCTATCTCTGTAAGGATCTGTCTCTGTAAGGATCTGTCTCTGTAAGGATCTGTCTCTCTAAGGATCTGTCTCTGTAAGGATCTGTCTCTGTAAGGATCTATCTCTGTAAGGATCTGTCTCTGTAAGG
This sequence comes from Chaunax sp. Z400, assembly GCA_037577475.1. NCBI lineage: Eukaryota > Metazoa > Chordata > Actinopteri > Lophiiformes > Chaunacidae > Chaunax > Chaunax sp. Z400. Next base: position 1,303,059 of record CM075191.1, read on the forward strand.
ATCTGTCTCTCTAAAGATCTGTCTCTGTAAGGATCTGTCTCTGTAAGGATCTATCTCTGTAAGGATCTATCTCTGTAAGGATCTATCTTTGTAAGGATCTGTCTCTGATAGGATCTGTCTATGTAAGGATCTGTCTCTGTAAGGATCTGTCTCTCTAAGGATCGGTCTCTGTAAGGATCTGTCTCTGTAAGGATCTGTCTCTGTAAGGATCTATCTCTAAGGATCTGTGTCTGTAAGGATCTGTCTCTGTTAGGATCTATCTCTAAGGATCTGTCTCTGTAAGGATCTGTCTCTGTAAGGATCTATCTCTAAGGATCTGTCTCTGTAAGGATCTGTCTCTGTAAGGATCTATCTCTGTAAGGATCTATCTCTGTCAGGATCTATCTCTGTAAGGATCTGTCTCTGTAAAGATCTATCTCTGTAAGGATCTGTCTCTGTAACGATCTGTCTCTGTAAGGATCTGTCTCTGCAAGGATCTATCTCTGTAAGGATCTGTCTCTGTAAGGATCTATCTCTATAAGGATCTATCTCTGTAAGGATCTGTCTCTGTAAAGATCTATATCTGTAAGGATCTATCTCTGTAATGATCTGTCTCTGTAAGGATCTATCTCTGTAAGGATCTGTCTCTGTAAAGATCTATCTCTGTAAGGATCTATCTCTGTAAGGATCTGTCTCTGTAAGGATCTGTGTCTGTAAGGATCTGTCTCTGTAACGATCTGTCTCTGTAAGGATCTGTCTCTGCAAGGATCTATCTCTCTAAGGATCTGTCTCTGTAAGGATCTATATCTGTAAGGATCTATCTCTAAGGATCTATATCTGTAAGGATATATCTCTCTAAGGATCTATCTCTGTAGCGATCTGTCTCTATAAGGATCTATCTCCAAGGATCTATCTCTGTAAGGATCTGTCTCTGTAAGGACCTATCTCTAAGGATCTATCTCTGTAAGGATCTATCTCTAAGGATCTATCTCTGTAAGGATCTATCTGTGTAAGGATCTATCCTGTAAGGATCTATTTCTAAGGATCTATCTCTGTAAGGATCTCTAAGGATCTATCTCTAAGGATCTATCTCTAAGGATCTATCTCTGTAAGGATCTATCTCTGTAAGGATCTGTCTCTGTAAGGATCTATCTCCAAGGATCTATCTCTGTAAGGATCTATCTCTAAGGATCTGTCTCTGTAAGGATCTATCTCTGTAAGGATCTGTCTCTGTAAGGATCTATCTCTGTAAGGATCTATCTCTAAGGATCTGTCTCTGTAAGGATCTGTCTCTAAAGATCTATCTCTGTAAGGATCTGTCTCTGTAAGGATCTGTCTCTGTAAGGATCTGTCTCTAAGGATCTATCTCTGTAAGGATCTGTCTCTGTAAGGATCTATCTCTGTAAGGATCTGTCTCTGTAAGGATCCTTTCCAGAATGTTGTTAGCACTTAGAAAAAAAGTCATATCAGTGACAAAAACATGCACTTTTTAAGTGGACTAATTGTGACTGTCGAAGTTGTCCCCAAAGATTACGTTGCAGCCCTTCCAGCCTGTTTCTCAACTTCTGGCTGAGGCGATCCAAAACACACCAAACTATGGTAAACAACAGACCCAGGTTTGAAAATGTTGGAATTCCGCTTTAATGATAAAACTAAGATTTGAATGCAGGATGTTTACTTGTAACAGAGTTTTTTTGCACTAGATTTGAAGATTTGAATGCAGGATGTTTACTCCTGAGTTTTTCTGCACTGTGGTTTTGCCACTTTTAAGATCTGAGTACTAGATACAGGGATGCATAATCTGTAAGGATCTGTCTCTGCAAGGATCTATCTCTCTAAGGATCTGTCTCTGTAAGGATCTGTCTCTGTAAGGATCTATCTCTGTAAGGATCTGTCTCTGTAAGGATCTATCTCTGTAAGGATCTGTCTCTGCAAGGATCTATCTCTGTAAGGATCTATCTCTAAGGATCTATATCTGTAAGGATATATCTCTGTAAGGATCTATCTCTGTAAGGATCTGTCTCTGTAACGATCTGTCTCTGTAAGGATCTGTCTCTGTAAGGATCTATCTCTGTAAGGATCTGTCTCTGTAAGGATCTGTCTCTGTAAGGATCTATCTCTGTAAGGATCTATCTCTAAGTATCTATCTCTGTAAGGATCTGTCTCTGTAAGGACCTATCTCTAAGGATCTATCTCTGTAAGGATCTATCCCGTAAGGATCTATTTCAAAGGATCTATCTCTGGAAGGATCTCTAAGGATCTATCTCTAAGGATCTATCTCTAAGGATCTATCTCTAAGGATCTATCTCTAAAGATCTATCTCTGTAAGGATCTATCTCTAAGGATCTATCATTTAGGGATCAACCTCTGTAAGGATCTATCTCTGTAAGGATCTATCTCTGTAAGGATCCTTTCCAGAATGTTGTTAGCACTTAGAAAAAAAGTCATATCAGTGACAAAAACATGCACTTCTTAAGTGGACTAATTGTGACTGTCGAAGTTGTCCCCAAAGATTACGTTGCAGCCCTTCCAGCCTGTTTCTCAACTTCTGGCTGAGGCGATCCAAAACACACCAAACTATGATAAACTGGCCCTCCCTCCACACCAGGCCTCCCTCCACACCAGGCGACTTCATCATTGGCTTCTACTTATCCACAAGACTCTACTAGGGAAGACACCTCAATACCTTTCCAGCCTCCTGCACCTTTCCCATAACAACTACCACCTGAGGTCCAGTGATCTCATTACTCTGTCTATTCCCAAGGCCCGCACTGTCTTTGGTCAGAATTCCTTTCGTTTTGCAGCAGCAAATGCCTGGAACTCTCTCCAAAACTCCCTTAAACTTTCAGCTCTTCCATCATTCCATATCTTTAAGCGGAAACTGCAACAGTCCCTAGTTGACTGTTGTACATGTTAATTCCCCTTCTCCTCTCTCTATATATTGCTAGTAGTTATTTAGGCTGTTTTTAACTTCATTGTCTCTACCTCATTGGATGTGTGTCTTGGATTCATGCGTACTGTTTTTTTTGTTTTTTGTTTTGTCTTTTGTTTTGTTTTTATTTCTGCTGGGGCCTCTTGCCAGGTCGTCATTGTAAATGAGAAGCTGTTCTCAATTGATTTTCCTGGTAAAATAAAGGTAAAATAAATAAAATAATGGTAAACAACAGACCCAGGTTTGAAAATGTTGGAATTCCCCTTTAATGATAAAACTAGATTTGAAGATTTGAATGCAGGATGTTTACTTGTAACAGAGTTTTTCTGCACTGTGGTTTTGCCACTTTTAAGATCTGAGTACTAGATACAGGGATGTATAATGACAGAACACCATAGTGTACTATCCTGATCATGTGATGTTTATCATTGGAGATCCCAAACATCCATAGAATATTTGACCTCATTGCTGACAATAAGAGCATCTCAAGAAATACTCTTTTACATCTTATATATGTTATTATATGGGTTTCGGGATTAACACATATTAAGTTTAATACTCAAAACACGAACATGGCAGGGAGAAAATGTAACTGAATCAGGCGCACACATACAATGATTCATCATAAGACAATGAAAACGTATGGCAGGACAAGTCAGTATAGAGGTTAAACAATAATGGAGATCATTTATCTCACATCACTAACTCTGCTATGATTGACATAGTCTGACAGGCATATCCATAGACAACCAATCGAGTAGATCTTAAGGCAGTCCTCTAACATTTTTCCATAACTGATTCAGTCAGAAGCCTGAGCAGCTTTACAAAAACAAGTGGAAATAGTAGGATTGTCAATAAGAGCAAATATCTGTCATGCTTCCTTTTAAAGCATAAAAGGGAATTGTTTCAGTATTTGATACATTGGCAGCAAGGGCTACTTTCAACACCAACAGGTTGGCTTTGCTATTATTGAATGATTTAACATTTTATTACACACCTTACTTTCAAATCCAAGAGCTCTGCCAATGCACACACAATGAAAGTCAGGTCAGTAATCATGTTAATGGGCTTTGCCTTCCCCACTCAGTCTTTGCAGATTCACCAACTTCATCATTACATCAGCCTCTTCAGCCTCATCAGTCTCAGCAGAGTCATCAGCCACCACCACTGCATTTGTCTTGACTCCATGGGGGGGTTTATCTTGCTCCTGCTCAGATCCCTATCGATCCCAATCTCCCTGAAGAGTCAAAGCACCAAAGACTTTCTGACATATCATCTGCTGCAATGAACAATTATCTTTACTTCATTCACTCCTGATTGAGATGTCCTCACCAAACCAGCAGTTGCCTCCATGCAGAATTCTCAACACTCAACTTCTCTTTTGTGCTATTTAAGTTTCCCATCCTAAAACCATCAACATTAAAATATAAATAGTGTGGCCTAAACATATAGACTGTATGCCTGTTCAATTCAATTCAATTTTTTGTATAGCACCAAATCACAACAAAAGTTATATAATGATGAAAATAACATAATAATTTCATGCGGGCCTGTTGCATAATGAGAACTGTACAGGCCTATTTTGCTAAATTTAGCTGCAGGACTGAACGGACTTTTGAATGCAGGACTAATATACACTAATGTGGTATTTCTACTTTTACTAAAGGATCACAGAACCCACCACCATATCAGTATTTTTGAGTACTTTATGCTGGCAGCACGGTGGCGCAGTGGGTAGTGCTGGGTTCAAATCCAACTTGAGGACCTGGGATTTTTCTGTTGTTAGTCTCCATGTTCTCCCCGTGTCTGTGTGGGTTCCCTCCATGTTCTCCCCGTGTCTGTGTGGGTTCCCTCCATGTTCTCCTCTTGTCTGTGTGGGTTCCCTCCATGTTCTCCCCGTGTCTGTGTGGGTTCCCTCCATGTTCTCCTCATGTCTATGTGGGTTCTCTCCATGTTCTCCCCATGTCTGTGTGGGTTCTCTACATGTTCTCCTCATGTCTGTGTGGGTTCCCTCAATGTTCTCCCCGTGTCTGTGTGGGTTCCCTCCATGTTTTCCCCGTGTCTGTGTGGGTTCCCTCCATGTTCTCCTCGTGTCTGTGTGGGTTCCCTCCATGTTCTCCTCATGTCTGTGTGGGTTCCCTCCATGTTTTCCTCCTGTCTGTGTGGGTTCTCTCCATGTTCTCCTCATGTCTGTGTGGGTTCTCTCCATGTTCTCCTCATGTCTGGGTGGGTTCTCTCCATGTTCTCCTCATGTCTGTGTGGGTTCCCTCCAGGTTCTCCTCGTGTCTGTGTGGCTTCTCTCCAGGTTCTCCTCATGTCTGTGTGGGTTCTCTCCAGGTTCTCCTCATGTCTGTGTGGGTTCCCTCCATGTTCTCCTCATGTCTGTGTGGGTTCCCTCCATGTTCTCCTCATGTCTGTGTGGGTTCTCTCCAGGTTCTCCTCATGTCTGTGTGGGTTCTCTCCAGGTTCTCCTCATGTCTGTGTGGGTTCCCTCCATGTTCTCCTCATGTCTGTGTGGGTTCTCTCCAGGTTCTCCTCATGTCTGTGTGGGTTCTCTCCATGTTCTCCTCATGTCTGTGTGGGTTCCCTCCATGTTCTCCTCATGTCTGTGTGGGTTCTCTCCAGGTTCTCCTCATGTCTGTGTGGGTTCTCTCCATGTTCTCCTCATGTCTGTGTGGGTTCCCTCCATGTTCTCCTCATGTCTGTGTGGGTTCTCTCCAGGTTCTCCTCATGTCTGTGTGGGTTCCCTCCATGTTCTCCTCATGTCTGTGTGGGTTCTCTCCAGGTTCTCCTCATGTCTGTGTGGGTTCTCTCCATGTTCTCCCCGTGTCTGTGTGGGTTCTCTCCAGGTTCTCCAGCTTCCCCCCCACCAAAAACATGCAGTAGAGGTGAACTGGTGACTCTAAACTGACCGTAGGTGTGAATTGTTTGTCTTTCTATGTGATGAACTGGTGACTTGTCCAGGGTGACCCCACCCAAAAGTCAGCTGGGATAGACTCCAGCCCCCCCACGACCCTACACAGGATAAGAGGTTATAGAAAATGAATGAATGAATGAAAATAAACACTTCATCACTTTACTGTGGGTCTAATATAAAGGCTGGGTCAACAGAAAACTGTATCGATGATCAATACCTGCTGAAATAGTTTGCTGTGTGAATCCTTTGTCAGAATGTGTGTCTGTCACGTCTACGCTTCACTTAACCCCATCAGTTGGTGCCAGTATCGAACAGTTCACTGTAGATGAATAACTGTGTGTTTAACTCTGATGCTGGATCAGTGCGACACCTCAGGGATGGAGCATGGGGGGGGGGGGTGCAGAAGTGTGTACGAAATAATAGCCGCTCATTAGGAGCGCGCCTGCTCCTGGTTCATTCATCCTGGACTGTCATGGGTTTGTGTATGACCCCCGGGTAACGAATAAATCACACGCAGAACCAACCGGTCGAGCGGCAAGCTTGATGCCCTACCCTACGATTTATCAACCAAATTACTGCGAGTCCTGCTCGGCCCTAACACTTTGCCGAGGAAATCACTGACTAACCCCTGATCGAACCGATTTATTGAAAAGCTGTCCCCCTCCACCTCCATCTCCCCGCCTGTCACTCCACTCATCTCTCACCGACTTAATTAAAATCTGTCCCGTTGGCTCGTTGGCATTTATTACAACCACTGGCCCAATGAAACAAAGAACACGACAAAACCAGAGCTGCTTTGTGCTCATAAACGTTCATTAAACTACACACTGCCTCTGACTGTACTTATTGGCATTTAAACAAGGTGGGCCAATGACATGTGTGTGTCTCAGTCAGCGTGTAGAACACACCAAAGATTAACAAACAACAACAAAAGTGAAAATCAACCCTTATTGTTTTATATATATATATATATATATATATATATATATATATATATATATATATATATATATAAAACAATATCTTATATCAATAATTGGGATATCATAAAACATAAATCCACAGCCTTATTAGGATACATGAGAGATAGTTGCTTACTGTCAACACCATTTACATATTGGGAATATTTTACATATTTTCTCCAGGTAACTTCCTAAATATGTGGGTTAAAATCATGTAATTTTATTGATGTAATTTCATAAAATTAGGAAAAGAAGAATAAAAGAGTAAAAGTAAACTGTATGTTTTGGAGCTGCTCCAGGAGCCACACACAACACAAACTAAAAATACAGCACAAAGCTCTGAAGTTTGACTATTGTTTATTATTTAGGCCCAGCTTATCATTTATGTAATATTTTAATTTAGCTCTAGGCTTTTTTGTGATCAGATGCTTGAATGTATTTGAGGCCAGATTGATTTAAAACAAATGCAATATTTATCTTTTGTTAAATCTTTTTCATCTTTCATCCTCATCAGTCTTCATCAGTGTTAATCATTCAACTTTTGATGAATACTGAAAATAATAATAACTTTATAGCACCTTTCAAAACAAAGTTGATGAAAGGGAACCTTGAGGTTTTTTTACTGAATGAATGTTTTAGGTCTATAAATATTTATTAACTCTGGCATGTTTGAAAAATAAAATTGACACTGAATGCGGTTGAATATACTGTTAGACACATGAGTATTTGCACCATTGACCTTTTGGCGCAGTTTTGTCTGTTAGGGTTTAGGCCCAATAGCCCAACAGTAAGTCACCGGGGTCTGATATTAGGTCCAGTCCGGATCCAAGACGCCTAACTCCAATAGCAAACTCTGCAGCGGAGGAAGGGAGGTGATGTAGAGAGAGGTGGGGAGCAGGGGTGGTAATAGGTTCTTGAAATTATGTTGATAATCAATTGCTCAGATATTTTTCTATTAAATAGGAATAACACGTATTGAAGAAGTCATTAGCGTTAATTAATCCTGTTGCGTCAGAGGCGAACTGGAGGACTTTCTCCTCTCTGATTCTTCACCTCAGGGTGTATTTTCCTCACTTCTGGAGGTTAGCCAGCTATTCGACTCTTTCCTCTACACTCCTGTTTTTTTTTCTAGCCTCCTCTTGAGAATTAGAAATGGAGGATGGAGACGGGGAATGTAGAAGGTGCTAAATTAGCTGGCTGATCCGCGCTCATTGCCGCATACACATCCCCCTATTACTGCGCCTCAGCGCCGCTTAATATTCTGGGCATGGCGGGCGCGTCTAGATAGCAGATTTATCAAATGGGAAAATGAATGTATGATGATCAGTTAAATTGAAAATCAGCGCCCGGGTGACAGGCCGCGCTGACACCTCGGTAATTAGAAAGAAAAATGATGGCGTCCGAATGCATAATAGAGCAAAAACAATTTACGCTCTCCCCCCACGCCGTAATGATCGCACGTTCAAATTGAAAATTTCTCCCGGTCGAAATTGAATTCATAAAGTGTGATGCATGAGCTGCACGGACACAGCGGGAGGGCCTGTCCGGTCCTGGCTGGGCGTGATCGATTGGTCGTTTGTGCCACCGAAACAGTCACACACCCCTCTCTCTCTCTTACTCTCTCTCTCACCCACGGACTCACCCTCATTTACTCTGCTTTGCTGGGTGTTTCATGCTGCAGCCTTCACATAGATATTTTTGTATTTCAGGATAGATAGACAGGCCTGTTTTCCCAGGAAAAGCCTTTTTTTCTTGTTTAGACACGTAGACCACTTCAGTTACATTTTTTATCCTTGTGAAACTGAAATAGTAACCGGAACAGTGTAATAAAATCACCAAAATATGTAACATAAAACAACCAGTGAAACGTCTCGACCCTTGGGTCATGAGGTCATTATTTTTCCTAACTTAATTAAAGATGCAGACATGCCTGGGCTACAGTTTCCTGATTATAACCCCTTTAATAATAAGACAGGTCAAAATCAACACGTTCACGCTATAATAGGAGATATTATGATCACTAACGTTGCATTTTGGTTCTTAACTCAGGTTCTAAGTGCTTGTAAGGATCAGGTATCTTGCCCAGTGGTTTTTGACAGCCAGTTAAAGGCTGGTAGGCATCACACTACACACAGGGTTCTTGAAACGCCTTGCTGAAGGGAGATGAAAACTATATTTTCTAATGAACCACGTTCTTGAAACTAACTGATAATAATAATGCGCCCCGTCTTCTTAAAAAAGAGAATAAAAGTAGGAATTTGACACAGCGCGCGCGGAATGAGCGATTTAATGTGATTATTTCGGTCGAAGGGGACGTTTCCTGAGGCCTTATGGGAAAATAATGTCCTTATGAATTAAATAATAGGGTTATTACTTTCATTGATTTTAGCTGTCTGGGAATTTAGTGTTCTGCTTCGGTCTTAACCCATATCCTCCTGCTGTTCTTCACTCTGGCTCCATCCACGTTTTCTTGTCTAATTATTTTTCTATAAGCCCCCCGCTTCCTACCGCGCAAATAGCAGAGTCACCGAGCGAAAATTATGTAAATATTATTAAAGGGACTCAGGCACGGAAATTCATTTTAGGTCGGCGCAGCAAAGTATAGCTCTGTCCCTCGGATCCCCCTCAATTTATTTGCAAATAAAGGCGAGGTGACCGGGAGGGATCAGGGATATTTAGCCGGGCTGTCAACAGCGCTCCTCTGTGCACTGGCTCGACAGAATTAATGGTTTTAATAATTGGGATTTCAGTTTCCAGGGAATTGGTGGCGTTTACACTTCATAGGCTAAACACACTCCTTCTTAAATGGTCGCGCGCAAACGTCCAGTCAGTGCACGTGCGTGAGCCTGCGCATTTAGGAGAATCTGTCCTCTCTTCTGTCACTAAACATCACTAATTCCATCATTCTTCACTTTCTCCATCTTACTTTTTTAGCTCAGCCAACAATTGGTAAAAAAAATAAATATTAATGCAAGCATGGCCCATCTCTCGCCTCCTCTCTCCCTCTTCCTCTCCTATATCTTTATCTGTCTCCCCCGAGGGACTCACAGTCCTATTAGAACAAATGACGAGGGGCCCAGGCGCCTTTGTAGAAAGGCGCAGGCAGGCGGGCGCGCGCCTGTCCTATTATGTGCGACACATGATCAATAGGGCGATAAGGCAGCAACATCAATATAAGCGACAGAACAATGAGGGATATCATCGAACATCTATCTTAATATAGCCGACTACAAGGGCCGTCTGACAACCGCGGCAGCTCATGAAAATTCCGCCCCACGAATCTACCACCATCTTATCCTCCTCCTCCTCGCGCTCAATAGACTATGCGCACTCACGCACGGGTGCAAACACGCACACATAGACGATGCAGCTGGCGCGGCTATTATTTTCCCATTTCAATTTGACGCCCCTGCCTTTCATGCTAATTCTATTATTGTAGGAAGTTTATGTGATTCCATATCACTAGAAATCGGTAATGTCTAATAACCCTTTGGGCTGAAAGAAGGAGAAAAAAAACAGCCTCCAGACCCGCAGCCAGTGGGAAAATAATTACTTTCATATCAAAACTCAGCAGGAGGCGCAGGGTCCTATAGCCCGCGGCCACTAACCTCATTCCAGCTCGGCCTTTCAAATGAATAAATTTGTTAAAGCAATAAATACAAACAGCCAGATGGACATGCGCCTCAGCTCAGCTTCTCTCCACACAGAAAAAGGTGGATTTATCTGCTATGACAAAACTCCAGCCGTCATGATCCATGATGTCACAGCAACCTCCCTTTTTACCTTTTCCCCTCAACATGGCCCTGGAAACACAGTGATTCAATTTAAACAATAACTTTATTTATCAAAGTTTACATATAAATATCATTTTCTTGTTTTTACAATATCTGAGGATTTTTGTTGTATGTAAAATGTTTGTTGTGGCCTAGTTTTTGTTACAAGAGAGAAAATTCTAAAGGTTTTAGGCCTGAAGCCTGAAACTGAGGGCAGCCTCAGCTTTTGGGAGCCATCTGGATTGATCACACATTATGGTTAAAAAATAGATGTACATTTAGTCTCCTGATTCCTGATATGTTTTAGAGTGTCTCAGCAGAGCTTTGGGAATGTTTGAATAGTCTGAGCGGTGCTCCTGCTCCTTTGTTTATGTTTGCTCCCTGTAAGTGTCAGTCCATATCGACATCCTCTCCATCTGTTCCGGGTGTTTCTTGACAGTCTGTGTTTGTGGAGAGACGCTCGGAGAGGTCTGGAGACGCTCGCTCCTCTCTTGCACCCTTGTCTTTTACACACAGCGTGGCAACTTGGCAGCTATTGGTCTGTGTCTCTGTTTGAACTTTCGAACTCCTCTCCATACTTTCACTGGACTGAGTGGAACTCAGCCTGGCCTGAGCCGTCTGAGCCAAAGTGTTAAGTGGAGGAGAAACAGGAACTCTTCCATTACTACAGTCAGCACCACCACGCTCCTCCATGTCTGTTCCATCCACTCTATTGCTGATGTGATTGTGGTGATGCTGCCTGCTGTGCTCCATATGATCCGAGTTTAGAGGCTGAGGGACGAAGCTGAGGTCAGAGGGAACAGGGCTCCCCTCGCTTGTCACACACCTCTGTCCGAGGCTTAGCCTGGTAATGCTATTGTCCTGACACGGTGAAGCCTTCAGGGCTGTTTGGGGCACTAGAAAGCCCAATGGTTGATGGGTAATGGGGTAAAGCAAGAAGTGACCTTTACCCACAAGTGTCCTCTGACTGGGCAACGAATTGAAGTCCAGCTGAGATTTCCGTCGAGGTGTGGCATCAGAGAGGAGGCTCTCCACACTGAAAGGGTTGCGTTTCTGCAGGGCAGAAGACCTCGGGCCTCCAGGACTGGAGCTGTGCATGCTGCCTGGAGACACAGGTTCTGGTTCTCCTGAGGCTCTTTGGTTTTGGTGGTTCTGTAGTTGGCTGAAATCGTGTCGCGTTTGGTCACAGCTGGATTCGGTTTGGTGTCCTCCAGCACGCTTTGTGGCTGGCAGTTCAATGAGAATATTCCCGTTAAGGTTTGAAGACTGCTGCTCGCTGTCAGTGAACTGGGAGACGCCGCTGTCACTCTCTGAGCCTCCAGGTGTGTGGAAGCTGTCACCTGTGAGAAGTTTGTTCTGGGACTTCAACAACTTCCTCTCCTGTTTCCGTTTCTTCTTCTCTGCCCGCTCTTGCTCCCTGCGTGCGATCTCCTCGGGGTCCATGGGCTCGCCGCTGCACGTGGTTGGGTGGGAGTTGTGGGCCGGCCGCCCTGGTCCTTTCTTTGTGTTCTCCTTTTTTCTCCATTTTGCACGTCGGTTTTGGAACCAAACCTATGCACACGTACAAACACACACGTGAAATATACAGAGACACAGGTGGAAAATTGAAACATGAGATGATTTAGTTTGAAAATAGCTTCTTTACGTGTCAACATCTAAGGTTGTATAATAATTCAAATATTACTTCTTATATAATAGTTTGTTTTTGTAGTTTTGCTGAGATTTTGGCAGAATTTTGATAAATGAAATGTTTGATTTTTATCTTTTTCAAGCGAATCAACAATTTTCCTAATCAATTAATCCTTTAAGATATGCAGGAAAAAAGCTCAATATTAACTTGTTTTTTTTCCAATTTGTTTCAATGTAAATCAAATATCTTTGTGTGGACAAAAAAGCCAATTTGTGACATCACCATTGGCTCTGGGGTATTGTGATGGAAATGTTTCACTATTTTCTGACATTTCACAGATTAATTTAATATAAAAACAATGGATCAATTAACATATTAGTTTCAGCATTGGTTGGGACAGCAATGCAACTTTTTAAAATCGGAGTCATCATTTTTTTTAGGTTGGATTTATGAGACCACATCTTGCACACCATTAACATGAACACCTCCACAATCTGGTGCAATCCCATAAAATATCCCGACAATAAATGCCTCCTTTGTAAAAATTAACTTTTTCACAACTGTATCAGAGCATATTTTGATAAAATCGTTTTTCATCATTGGTCATTTTTTTAGGTTTGTATTTTGGATCATTTGCTTGAATGGAGGTTTTCAGGAATGATTACACTGAAGAGGCTGCATTACACAAAATGTCTGATTGTGTGTGTTTAGACAACCTCAGACAGCAGAACTCACACCTGTCATGTAATAAATCAGTTTCAGAGAGGTAATCAGGTGGTAAAGACAAAAACACATTGCCTACAAATCCAATACAAATTCCACAAAGCTCTGAAAGGTGAAACCTGTGTGCTGTTTGCTGCAGCTTGAAACATCTATGGACGACTTTAGGTTAATGGGTCACTGATGAGGACCAGCAGATGCATACGTGCAACTCTTAATTGACTCTGTGTAATGGGCAACTCCGCCAATTACTACATTAATTATACCGTAGCTAAAGCAGCCATATCTCGTCTTATTCGGATTCTTTACACCCGGACCTCCGCTCATATGGGACTCAATCCCCGACTCTCCTCCCTCCGCACCGAGCCAAGAGACGCAGCTTCCCCCGCCTGAGAGCTCGCACTGGCCGGCCTCTGAGCGCTCAGGGCCGCGTGTTCGGCGCTGATAGCGCCATGAGTTTAACATGCACAAGTAGGATCCTCAACACTGCATAATACGGACGGGACACTAACATCATGTGCGACAATAGCGCTTCTTATGAATTGTTAATGTCGGTTATCTTCCCCCCGCAATCCTGGAGATAAAAGAGCGTTAAGAAGCTTGAGGGAACAATAATCTGAGGTTTAGGAGCGAAATCCCCAAAACAGGAACGTCGAGCTCCGCTTCTGTCCCGCTGGCACCCGATCCCACCATGAGAATTATATGTGGTTCATTTAGAAATAAATAAAATCATAAATGGATAAACAGCTTTTACATACGGAGAAAATAATAGGCTACCTATTATACCTATGTCTTTATTATTATAATTAATAATAATAATAATAATAATAATAATAATAATAATAATAATATTAATAGTAGTAGTAGTATTAATTGAAATTACTCAAAAATATATTTTCATAAGCTCTTGCATATTGTTAAATAGTCATTCTTATTCTGCTGTGTTTTGATTATTATTATTATTATTATTATTATTATTATTATTATTTATTATTATCATTATTATTAAGCCTATTATTATTATTATTAGTAGTAGTAGTAGTAGTAGTAATAGTAGTCGTAGTAGTAGGCTACTATTAATTAAAATTACTCAAGAAGATATCTTCATAAGCTCTTGCATATTGTTAAATAGTCATTCTTATTCTGCTTCGTATTGGTTATTATTTATTATTTATTATTATTTTTTTTAAGCCTATTATTTTTAAGAGTAGTAGTAGTAGTTGTAGTATTAATAGTAGTAGTACTTGAAATTACTCAAAAAGATATCTTCATAAGCTCTTGCATATTGTTAAATGATCACTCTTATTCTGCTCCTTCATATTCATTATTATTATTAGTAGTAGAAATATTAACTAGTACTGAAGTAATTGCTCAGATATAATCTTAAGCGCTTGCATGTTGTTAGATAGTCATTATCATTCTGCTCCTTCATGTTTATATTATCATTATTATTATTATTAGGCTTCCTAAATATGTGAATAATGCTTTTTTGACACAAAAAATTGCATAATCTTACAACATTGTACTTTTATTACCACTTTATGTATTATGCCATTATGATAAGGAATTATAAGTGTGTGACAAAATAAAGCTTCTTATTATTATAATAATAATAATAATAATAATAATAATAATATATCCTATATGCAATAAAAAGATGATCATTTTAAATTGTTTTAAATGTTAGACAGAGCCACCTTAACATATAAAAGTAGATTAAAAAATAAGGGTAGACTTGTGAATTGATAAACTGTAGAATAATTAGGTGTTTAAAAAGTAAAGGTAAAGAACAATGTCATCCCTTGGTTTGCTCAGTAAATAGCCTTGTTTTTATTAACCCATAAATCAATGGGTTGCCTCCACGCATAATTCAAGAGACCCTTTATTGATCTGCTATCTGAATGTGGGGCAGGCCTTCATGGGCATCATAAACAAAGGCCCCTCTGACTTTTTCTTTATTCCCCATGGTTTGCAGATTTTATTATAGAAGTGAGTTTGAATTTTATCATTTATCAAAACTCAAACTCTATTTCCCCTCCACCAGTTAAATGAATGAATGAATGAATGAATGCCTCTCTAAATATTTTACTAATTTCTTCGTGTCTTTACCTGAACCCTGGACTCCACGAGGTCTAGCCTGAGCGCGAGCGCCTCCCTCATGAACACATCCGGATAGTGACTCTCGTTAAAAGCCTTCTCGAGCTCCTCCAGCTGCCAACCGGTGAAATTCGTCCTCGTGCGTCTCCGTTTACAACCAGGACTGTCTTTGTCCGGGTCCCCTGAATCTGCACGTGTGTGTGTTGGGGGGGGGGTTATGAGTGAGTGAGAGAGAGGAAGACTGTCATGGCAGGAGTAGCTTGTAAAGACTGACCTGTCTTTTTTATTATGTCACGACATTTAGGCCAAGAATAAACATCAAAGTTGTCCTTTATACTTAAAAGTTATCCAAATAATCAATAAATTCAGATTTGATCATGCAGTAGCCAAGAATCAGCAGCTAATATTGGGGTAACCGAGATTAATGATAGGTTCTACATTTATTTTAGCAGGTTTTACAGTAAATTACATAGTACTCCCCCCCCCCTCTATTTAAACATTCACCAAGCTACAAAACTTTTAAGCATCATGTTTTCATCTGCTGACTTGTTCAAAATGTTCCCTGAAAGGCTAAAAACGTGTTTAACTTTGTCCACTAAAATTTCCTTATTTGCCAATAAAAAAGCCACTTATTTTCATTACACTAGTATATAATGCATTTTTTCCACATCAGTGTTTAAAATGACACAAAACGAGCCAGGCCTACCTGAGAGTTTGAACTGCTGGCAGTCGGGCGACAGCAGCGGGTTGCTGCTGACCACCGAGGCCGAACAGGAGCCGTTAAGTAATCCGTCTATAGAAAACGGGACGGCGGCCGCGGACTGCAACTGGTTCCCGCTGGCGAGCTCGAAGACGTGCTGGTGATGGTGGTGGTGGTGGTGATGGGGACCGAGCGAGTATGGGAAGCCCACCAGTCCGCCCAAGGAGCCTCCGAACTGGGCGTGTGGATGCTCGAGTACCCGGCTGTCCATGCTCGCCCAGGCTGCGGCGGGGCTGAAGTGAAGATGCAGAGGGAGACAGTGTGGCTGAACATGCAGTCGAAAAAGTCGTGGAGAGGAGGAAGAAGCTGCGAGGGGGAGGAAGAGGAGGAGATGAAGGAAACCCAGTCAGACGGCCGTCTCCTGCGACCACCGTGCGGTCAGTGAAGGCGGCGGGGACCGGGCTGTACGAGGTATTTCACGTTTACGGTCCAGCCGAGATGTCAACCCCTCTCTTTCTCTCCGAGCCAGCTCATTAGGGCTCCTCCATCTGCTCGCGGGACCAATAAGAAACGTTAATCGCCCTGTGACGTCAGAGACGCGGTTAATGGAGTAACGGAAGGCAGAGCTCGAGAAAAAAATAGAAACAGTTTTTTTTCCCTTTCCAAATCGATCGCTAATTACACCTGGCGCGGACCTTTAGTTCAGCCCTGTCAAAACAATGAGGACGAGGCTAAACCGGCGCGTGGCAACAACCAGGTGATTGATAGGGGACTCTATTAAATTCTAAGGAACATATCCTACATGTTCTGTTTATTTCTTATGAAAAACACGTCTTATTCTAACTTAAGACGCAGTCGACCGACTCTCGCCCTTCTGCGTGCGTCTCTCCCTGTACGCGCTCCGGCGCCGCTCGTGTTTTACAGGGGTGTATTCAGGGCCAGATTGATCCAATAAGAGAGCCTTTATCACCCCCCCTTTTCCTGAGCTGTCACATCGCATTTTAAACTACAAGCCCCTCCCCCCCCCCCCCGCCCTCCACACACACCCTATCTGTGTGAGCCTAAAGCCAAACTCTGCGTCATTATCTGGATTTTGGAGCTGAACAGCTGATGTTTAGTTGTAAATGACCAGAGTGGGTTGTACATGATGGTTCCAGGAATGCAAAAGGTGCCATTCCGCCTTGAAGAGTGCCAGGATAATACTGGTCTGCTTCTAGCTCGATTTGAACCATGAGGCTTTTTATCCCTGAGCAGAGCCAGCCCAAGCCTTTATGGGGCCCTAAGGAGAATTTGATGGGGCCCCCACTGTCAATACTATTGACTATTGTCAAAGCTTTATCATCAGCACACTGTAAATCTAACAGTATTGTTGAATCAGTGTTGCTTAAATCATACCATGTCAGCTGGACATCTTTTAAAAAAAATCTTTACATGGGTTTTAATCTTAGAGTGGCCTGATGTTATAATCTGCACTTAAATATCCACGGTTATGAACAGCACTATGTGGCATTTTGAATGTGGTGTACTGCAACATAACAAAATAAACCAGTAGACAGTGCATTAACCGTAGACATGTTAACCACTTTAATTGCTGTTTTAAATGTTTTGGTTCAATAAATTTACAATGTGCAAAAGTGCAGAGCAACTATCAAACATATAAAGTAAGATAACTTAATGTAACCACTATTTACACAATAAATGGAGTTGTCAAAGTGGTTTATAGTGAAAAAAAACTCAGATGATGACTGTTATACATTTGCTATAATTCTGCTTTGACTGATAAGTACATTATATTGACACTTTCTATATTTATGCATAAATTCACGCCATAATTACATGGTATTCACACACTTCCTGTCATAACAATTTCATTTTAGTCATACAAAAATGTTTTGAGCCCACAGTTAAAGAATAAACAACTAATAAAACTTATGATTATTTGACACAGGTTTGTAAAAAAGAAAAAAATCTTATTTTGATTTCAAACTGCCTGTTTTTGTCATGAGCTGTTGTACATGATCGAAATGACTTTTGATACCACCGTGGGCTTATTATTACTACACAATATTATGTCAAACATTGAGTTCATATAAGAAACATACATTTGAGTGAATGTATAGGATGCAGTTGAAACAACTTCCATGAAGAACTGTGTGCCTCTTCTCTGACTCTCCTTTGAATAAAATCAAGAACACAATGGATGCAAAGCCTTAAAAGCCTCAGTGGCATAGAAACGGTGATAGAAAACCACAAACATACATCATTATTATCCATGTATTTTTTTATTAAAGGCCCTCCAACTCAGGGAAGCATGGTGGAGAAGAAGTTAGATCCAGATCCAGATCCAGATCTGCTTCTTTCTGTGTGGAGTTTGTCTATGCGGGTTCTCTCAGGGTGCTCTGGTGTACTCCCACAGTCCCAAAACACAATATATATGTGAATTGGTGACTCTAAATTCTCCATAGGTGTGAATGTGCATGTAGACCTTTTTACACAAGCCCCACTCACACAGAGTTTTCAAGGCGGGACTGGTGCCTTTACTCCGCCCCCAACGCTCTGTGTCAATGCAATAAAGGTGCAATGGGGTGTTTGTTGGTTCCACCTCCATGATGGCCGCTGTGGTAGTAACAGAGCTAAAACACTCATCTGTGTGAACGTGAGGTGGAAAGGCAGGATGGAGCTGTGACGTTGTGATGACATTGTGATGACGCGTTATAAACCAGAAGACTTAGAAAGCAGCCAGTAGCAGTTAGCAGCTAACTCAAAGAAGAAGAAAAACAACCTGGGAGACAGCACAACGTTTGGGAACTCCTTATCAGCCAATCAGAGGACGAGATCAATCGTCGTGTGACAGGAGGGTAAATCATTTTTTGTCATGTTAATCCTTTCTTTATGAAGTGCTGCTCCACACGTTTACTAGACGTCACTCCAGACCAAGACGCTGTTGTGTTAAACGTCACTCTTCCTTCGCTCGCCCCACACTATTTAAAATCACAAACCGGAGTGGCGTTGTTCCGCCATTGTATTGTTCAGTGTAAACAAACAAAGGCGTTGTAGAGAAGCGACTTTGTTAGATCTATGTGTGAGAAAGGCTACAGAGATCATCTCTATGCCACATTTGTTTATTTCCACTGAGCAAACCAATGGTGGCATAATGTCTCCAGTCCAGTGTAATATCAGACAACATGCCAGCATTTAATGCATCAAGCAGTGCTTTGTAAACAACAAAATAACAAGACAAAAACAATCGTTTATCTTCAGGTTGGAGGGTAAGTATCGCTCCCAGACGCCGCGTTCCACAATTTGACGACATTTTCAGTTGATTTTCTTTTTTGAGGGAGTTGCTACCTTCTAAACTTTTTTCAGATCTCTCAGTTGTGGGTCACACACATAATATGTCGTCAAAACGTAACACCACCCTCCTGTCGTACCTCCTTGCTGGCTCACTCCGTTTATAAAGACGTCTATTCAGAGGTGGAACAACAACAATGACCACACGGCCACCTTTGTAACTTTTCTACAGAACGGTGAGGAACGGTAAAAGAGGAGCAGTCCTGACTCTGACAGGTTGTGTAAAAGGGGCTTTTTGCAGCCCTGTGAAGAAGTGGTGACCAGGGAGAACTCCGCCTCTCGCCCAGTGTCAGGTTTGATAGGCTCAACCTAACTTCAGAAGACTAAAACTAGGTCGCACATGCCAAGGGGTCACTTGCATGTTTGCTTAATGATTTGTTTCTTATTGTTTGTTTGTTTTTCATCTCCATTTCAAACTGTTGTCATTGCGGATGTGTCCACACTGGCTCATGATGCACCGTTCTACAGGACATGCCTAAAACATGATACACCCTCGAAACAGTTGAAGTAATGTCAGGTTTAGGCCCACAAATTACTTAGTTGTTCTTTGTGTAAACATCCTAGGTAAAATATGTTGATCCAGGAAGTCATCTCAGGGGGTGTGTCACAGAGGTGTGAAGTATTTTCAGGTCAAAAGGCTCAAGTCCAAGTGACGTTACAAATCTGTGGAGTTAAAGTCCAAGTAAAGTTGCAAGTCTTTCTTGATTTGGTTAAGTCAAGTCCAAATCATGTGACTCTACTCCACAACTGTTGTGTATGGTGCAGTGAAGTGAGTCATGTAGTCTTTGAAATCTACGCTTACCCATAACACCCTTCTCTGGGATGTTGTCATCCTTCTGTGGAGAACCAGAGTCCAAAGCCACATTAGCTTCTCTGTGACTATTAACTGTTAAACTAAATGACAAGGTTTCATGCTAACGTACCCAGAATGACTATGCTAACAGGCTGATGTTTAGCAGGTATAATGTTTACTATCTTAGTCAATTGTGTTTGCTAATTAGCACAAAACACTAAGTACAACTGAAGAGAGTCATTATTTTTTTGAGAATGTGATGATCAATATAATTTTTGGTTTTTACCAGATGATGGTTCTCAAAGAAAAGTTATTGCATCACCTGAGTTAATATAGCTTTTCCTATTGGAGTCATGCATTTCATGGCAATCCATCCAATTGTTTTCAAGACATTACTAAAGCCACATGGTGCTAAAGGAGAAGCAGGGAATCACCAAAATCATTAGGATGCAGCCTCTGGAGATAATTCAGTCTGAAACGAAGTCATCGACCCAACAACCAGCTGGAAACGGAACTGAGTAATTAATACTGCCATGACAGTTTGTTTATAAGATAAGATAATAAGCTATACTTTATTGTCCCTGTGGGGAAATTCTTTCTCTGCGTTTGACCCATCCCTGAGGAGCAGTGGGCTGCCTTTACGGCACCCAGGGAGCAGATTGGGGTTCAGTATCTTTGCTCAAGGATACTTCAACTTGTAGACTTGCAGGGGCTGGGGATAAAACCAACGACCTTCCCCGTTCTGTGAACGGCCGCTCTGCCTCCTGAGCTAAAGTCGCCAACTCTTTGGTTCTTTCCTTTTTAACAATGGACACTGGCTTTTCTCAAGACCAACAAAACCATTTTAGCAGAACATGTAGAAATTCATCTGATGGAGATTAAAAAAAGAGAAGATAACTGCTATTAAAATGTCAAGTTGTGCAGAGCTATGTGGAGTTAAGGGTCTTGTCTAATGTGGGTGAAATGGTGCTCAAATAGACATTAGAATTGGAAAATGAAAGGTTCTGAAATCAGCAATCATGGCAGAGGCCAGGAGCAACTGGAGGTCCAGGTGAACATCTGTGGAGAAACAATGGAGGGAGAGAGAGAGAGAAAGATTATACATATAAATCGTAAACGGTGTTTCAGAGGCCAAATTTTGCCCGAGGCGGTGACTGCTTCATATTGTGTTAAATTTCTTGACAGAAAGCCACCCGCGTGCTGGTGAATACTGAATGGTAATCAGAGCATGTTGAATAAGAGCCTCACCCTCCCTCTTCCATTACTGTGAATTAATTCGACTTTATTTATCCAATTTCTGGAGCTGACAGAATGTTAATTTGAGTTGAGATTTCTCTCTGCTGTTCTGCCTGTGACCCGTAGCCCTGGGATTGGCGTGTTGTAATAACCTGAATCTTTCACCAGAAGCTCCGATAATTGTTACCTTATTAGCATGTAAATTGTTTAATTAATATTATTGTGAAGAACCATATAATCCCCCAGTTCCTTGACCCTAAATCCACACACAAGCAGGCTTTCTGCATTTCAATGTCTAGTTTTTAAATGGACTCTTTAATGTTTGCTGGTTGTCAGCCTGTAAAAAAAGGTTTTCCCCCAATCTGTGTGTAACTTTGAACGGCTTGAGAGGCTCTTTTCATGTCACCCCCTCTCTATCTATCGCCTTTTTATTTCTTTACTGCTCTTTATAATGTGTATTTATTTTCCTGCTGCCATTTTTGAACATCAAAACCCAGTGCCTTCTTGTCATTTACTTATAAAGGCTCTTTTTAACAAGCCCACCCCTCCCTCCACTCTCCCAGTGGCTGCGCTCGATGAAAAGCAGCCCTTGACATGAGGTCCTAAGAGACCGAAGCATTTAAATTCGCTTTTCTTCTTCCTTCTCTTTTTTAGCTGGGCACGAGTGACATTGTCAGATGCTACCTTTAATTAATTTGATAATAAGATGGGCGACTCACATACAGGCCAGGGTTTGGCTTGCTTTAGCCTTCCCCCCTTCTCTCATCTCTCTGTGCAGGCAGCACAACCAATCCCCTTAAAGGAAAGAGAAATACAAAAATGCTGCTCCCTGCTGGGGCCAATATTGTTGTTGTCATTCCTAGATCTGAAGTAGGCCATTTAGACACTTTGTAGGATTTTTAATTTGACCAAAATAGATATCGGTGCACTACGGAGTTACAGTGAATCCTCAACTAAAGACTAGTCCACCTTCACGTTTTTGAGCTTATGTCTAAATGAAATCAGGTATTTTCTGGATCTTTAATTAGACCTATATTCATGTTGTGACTTTATAAAACAAAATACAAACTACAATTCAACTGTTCCCTCACTCCCTCGATGATTTTTGGATTTAAGTTAAGTCTTTCGGTTATTTCTCCTTGACTTCATGCACTTAAACTTATATGAGCTCTTCAGGAGTGTCTGATTTTTATCTCTTAACCTCAATGAATTTGGAAGACATCTTTAGAAACTCTAAACAAGCATGTTCTACTGTTAAACAAGCTAGGACAGTAGCCTGGGCTTTGGTTAAGTAGCAATGCTTGTTAAGAAAATGCCATCAGCCTCATTGGCTGACAGCTACTGTATACAGACAGGCTACTCTAAGCTAGATCCTTCATTCTGACAATCATTACATAAAGACTGGTATTTTGGTTCAGAGTGAAATATCTGGATGAAATTTCCTACAGACCTTCATAGATCCCAGACGATGTGTCATAATGGCTTTGGTGGTCCCTTGGCTTCTCCATTAGTGACACTATGATTTCATAATTTTAGTCCATCATTTTCTTCTGCATATCTGGATCCGGGTCGTGGGGGCAGCAGTCTCAGCAGAGAAGCCCAAACCTCCCTCTCCCCAGCCACCTCCTCCAGCTCTTCAGAGGATACACCAAGGCGTTCACAAACCAGCCGAGAGATATAATTCCTCCAGGGTGTCCTGGGTCTACCCCGGGGTCTCCTCCCAGTGGGACATGGCCAGAATACCTCCCCATGGAAGCGTCCAAGGGGCATCCTTACCAAATGCCTGAACCACCTCAGCTGACCCCTCTCAATGTGGAGGAGCAGCGGCTCCACTCTGAGCCCCTCCCGAATGACTGAGCTCTTCACCCTATCTCTAAGTGTGAGCCCAGACACCCTACGGAGGAAGCTCATTTCGGCCGCTTGTATCCGCGATCTTGTTCTTTCGGTCATTACCCAGAGCTCATTTCCATAGGTGAGGGTAGGAACATAGATTGACCGGTAAATCGAGAGCTTTGCCTTGTAGCTTAGCTCCCTTTTCACCACAACAGACCGATACAGAGTCCACATCACTGCAGACGCTGCCCCGATCCGTCTATCAATCTCCCGTTCCATTCTTCCCTCACTCGTGAACAAGATCCTGAGATACTTGGAACTCCTCCACTTGGGGCAGCAACTCATCCCTGACCTGGAGTGAGCAATCCACCCTTTTCAGACTGAGAACTAAGGCCTCAGAATTGGAGGTGCTGATTCTCATTACGGCCGTTTCACACTCAGCTGCAAACTGTCCCAATGAATGTCGGAGGTCACAGTATGATGGAGCAAACAAGGACCACATCATCTGCAAAAAGCAGAGAAGTGATCCTGAGTCCACCAAACCGGACCCCCTCCGTCACCTGGCTGCGCCTAGAAATTCTGTCCATAAAGATTATGAACAGAATCGATGACAAAGGGCAGCCCTGACGGAGTCCAGCTCTCACCGGAAACAAGTCTGACTTATTGCTGGCAATGCGAACCAAACTCTCGCTCCGGTCATACAGGGATGGCCCGTAACAATGGGCCCAATACCCCATATTCCCGGAGCAACCCCCCCCCCCCCCCCCCCCCCCCCCCCCCCACAGAGCACTACAAGGGACACGATCATGTGCCTTTTCCAAGTCCACAAAGCACATGTAGACTGGCTGGGCAAACTCCCATGCACCCTCCAGCACTCTAGCGAGAGTGAAGAGCTGATCCAGCGTTCCACAACCAGGACGAAAACCGCATTGTTCCTCCTGAATCCGGGATTCGAATTTTAGTTCTAAATAAAATATATTTGCACTGGATGGATTGTCTTGACATTTGACCCAGACAAGTTACCTATTTTTTTTATTAGTAGTTAATAGAATAACTTCTTCTAACCCCTAAATGTTTCATTTAGAACCATCATTTGGCCCAAACTAAAATCCAACCCACTCTCCTTCCCATCAGTCCCAACTGTACTTTGTGCAAAGACTGTACTTTTGACTCTACGTTTATTTGTTAACATAAATTACTAGTTACTGTACAGATTACATGCATCAGAGCCAAAGCAGCATATTTTTAAATGGGGTGAAGCCTGCGGCGCTAGTTCAGGGAGACAACTCAAGCTGCGCTGCTGCAACGCACGTATGCAAATGACATGCCTCATTCTCCTCAAACGTCATCAACACACCCTCCCTCTATTTAAGGTGCAACAATTTCCCATCTCTCCCTCTGCCTGTCAATGCTGCTGCTGCTCATGTGTATGTTGCTGCTGCACTTTCAGCTCGTAGAACCGTCGATTATCGCTGTGTGTATGTGTTCCTACCGATTGACAAAGATGGTCAATATGTCAATCGGAATTCTCGCCACCTCCAATTCTGAGAATGACTTGATTCTCATGGGAAGATCATCTTCAAACAACAGCCCTAAGGACTCTGGGAACTGCAGTCCCAGCTCCATGGTTCCTGCCCCTCAGCATTATTCCCCTCAGGAATCAAACTGCCAGGTACTCTGTTATCTTTATTCAAAATAAGTAACACTTTGCCAGATGAACTGTTTTAGGTAGTTTAGCAAACATTATTAAATTCAGACAACTTGCTTAATCACACCAGAGGCCATTGTTTTGAGCTGCTTATACATATAAGGAAACGCAGAAACTTTTATGTTCTATAAATAAACCAATAAATATGCCAAGTGCTAAATGGAATGATTAAAAATCTATAATGTAAGAAATTGTTTTATCAAGTCAAATGCAATATGCAATATATCAATTCTACTGGTGCAAATACATCTATTCTTTTTTTCCAACTGTATTTTATTTGCATTTTCAACATTTTAAATTACAGCTTTTAACATTTATATAATGCAAGGTACAATATGAGGTAGCTGCATAATGATGAACACAATTCAAACAAACATGCTGTTTTCAATGTATCAACTGGTAATCTAAACAAATGGAGTACTTGAATTATTAAATTATTATTATTATTAAATTATCTCAAACTGCAGGGTTCACAGTATTTTTAATCATTCACTGATCATCCGTTAATTTGAATCCTTAACATAAGTGGTGAAGGGCATCCATATATTTCCAAATGTATGCCTTGGCCTTCAACATGCATTTTCCTTCTATTGTAAGGTTGATAACATCATTTTCATCCTTTGAGTAGTGCTTGGTCTGTGAACTGTTTTCCAAAACGGTAACTATTTCTTGGCATTAATATTCTGCTGGTTGCAATATCTGTCTGCTTAGTTGCTATTTCCTTCAGGGGATCATATGGATCCGGTAGGTATGTGTATGTATGCACATGCCAGTGTTATGAGATGCAGTCCTTAAGGCAGTTATACGAGATTGTGAGGTCTGTCTGGGCTATAATTTGCGTCGCTTGTTCTACAGAGACTCTATAGGCTTGGTGGATCTCTTTTGTAAACCAATTTATATCCCCACCCACCAGCTCCACCGTCTCCCACCCACAAGCCCAGATGCCATCAGGACAGTGTAACTACCAAGGGATTGAATCGCCTTCTCCTAGGAAGAACTGACCATGAATAACCAGAAATAACTTTATTTATGTAGCACCTCTAACAAACATTTACAGGTGCTCTGACAGTCAAAAAGACAGGATGTGTTAACAGAACGTGAAAAACCATATGGCCAAACAAATGAGAGACAGAGATGATACAAATAGCAGTGGACAAAAGACTCAAGAATACATACCAATGATATAAAACTAGAAGATTGAGACGTGAGAAGTCGAATAATGGTCAACCAACACGAAAAGAGAATAAAACCATCGGTCCTGATGGTAAAGCAATAAAAAGAAAGACAAGAGACAACATCATATCACAAATAAAGCTATAAGCAGGCATAAACAATAGAATAAAAGGATATAAAGAATAAAGAGGATAACAACACATAAAGCAAATCTGTAAAAAATGTGTTTCTAGGAAGCAACTTTAAAGAGGTTAATGATTGTTCCAGTCTTATCTCCTGGGGCAGATCGTTCCAGGCCAAGGTGGACTTAGCGAAGCTCGGCCATGGTTGTTGGTAAGTAATGCTGTTTAGATGATTAACTCTGCAGTGGCCGGTACAGCAATTAAGTCAATGTCTGCTCACACCATACTCATAAGATCTTTTATCTCATTAGGCCACCTTAACTCTGCTCTGTGCATCAACCCTCTCGATCGTGCATTCATATCACATGGCTAGTATTGGTTATTTCAGTTCAATCTACGGATTCCATGGTTTTATAAATGAAGACTGATGTTCACATCTGTGTTTCTGGAACTTGATATGTGTAGAGTATCAGTTTCCCTTCAGTTCACTGATGCCACCCCTTCTGCTGGCTTTGGGGGGTTCGCTGAAACCTGGCTGACTTAATTCACTCCTTTATAACCATTCCAATCACTGCTCTTATGAGCTTGAACCAGTCGTTGCTCTCTGCAGAGTAGAACTGGGACAAGGAACTATCACGGTGTTTATTGACAACACATCAGAAGAAATATTCATTAAAGTCGACTTAAATACCATTTATAAATGGTCTCACGCGACATTAAACATAGACATGCATTCTAATCATTTTAGCTTGCGAGCTATTACTTGGTCATGGAACTGTGCTACTTCTCGTTTGAATTTGAGGAGTCAACCTCATGTCCCCAGGCTATGCCTTCCATTCTGCCTTAGTAGTACTAGTCAACTTTATTGTATTTTCTATCAAGCCATTTAGCAGGTATTCAGTTTTACATTTGTTGCCTAGGTCCAGCATTTCACAGCTTTGGTGAATCCTTCCATTCAGCTACTCCCCAGCAGCTTTAAAGCACATCCTCCAGGCGATGATAAAGCATGCCTCTAATTTTCACTGCTGCTTCAGTTGGTGTCAAGGTATGGGTTGGTTGTCTTACCCAATATGGATGCTATTTTGAAAGCAGTTCTGCTCATAGCCTTTCATGGTTTTCCCAGACATGGCAGTTTACAGAGAGTTGAGCTCCAACTTGTCTGACTTAACCATAGAAGAGCACATGTACTTAATATTCAAGAAACATTCAAAGTCTCATAGATCTTGCAAAACATTCTATTGTTATCACTAAGACTGATATACCTACTGTCCTTTCTCTTCCATGTTGAAATTCCTGCACTATTGCTACACCATCATCTTGATGGTTCCAAATGCCTCGTGATCTCTGCCTTAGCTGTGAGCCGACCCTCTGAATGCTACGCTCCCAACTATCAACCCAACCGGTCAAAGCAGAGGACCGCCCACCTTGAGTCTTGGATCTGCTTGAGGTTTCTGCCGTTAGAGGCAGTTTTTCCTCGCCAAGTGTTTGCTCATGGGGGACTTGTTGGGTCTACGTAGATTTGGAGTACGATCTAGACCTGCTCTTACAAGAAGCGCCTCTTAACTGCTTCTGCACCCTCTAGTGCATCTAATATTTGCATCTGCTTACTGTGTGATTCTACTACTGCATATCAGGTGGTTGCTGGGTTTACAGTATTTATCCATCTTAAGTATAGTGAGCAACAGTGGAAATGCATCATTTTAAAAACCCTGTAATTTCTATTCACTAGCCCTAATCTACTGAAGAAAAAACAATCATGTGATTCACTGAATAGACTTTTTTAAGTACCCACAACCAAAACATGTTAAATCATGAATAACCATGATTTAGTCATAACATAGAAATAACAGTCATTGGTGCATTTCAGAGTAAACCATGATGTTGGTGAGATTTTTTTTCTGCATGATTGAAAAGACCTGGCCAAGGTGATAATTTACTGGGTCTAATTAATGTCCTACTGAAACAACTGATGATGTCATGATTCCTGAAAGAACTTATGTGAACGGGCAGTTGTGATGCTATGGTCTGAACTCTGCAGACATGTGTAGCACAGATGTTACAGATGTTAT
This sequence comes from Chaunax sp. Z400, assembly GCA_037577475.1. Taxonomy (NCBI): domain Eukaryota; kingdom Metazoa; phylum Chordata; class Actinopteri; order Lophiiformes; family Chaunacidae; genus Chaunax; species Chaunax sp. Z400. The sequence goes on from CM075191.1 coordinate 1,331,054, forward strand.
GACTGATTGCAAAGTGGACGGAGATCACATTTAGTGACAAGTCCAGATTTAACGTGTACACAGCTGGTGGTCATTGGCGTTTGTACCATCGCCGCGGGGAACGCTATCCTGTCGTATAGATCCAGGAAGTGGATCGGTGGTGGTGTCATGATGTGGGGGGGCCACTGCTAATGGATGACGGTCAGAACTTGTTCACATCCACGGTACACCGACAGCCATCCGTTACCGAGATACGTTCCTAGGTCCACACGTCATTCCCAGGATACAGCAATCAGGATCACCTTCATGCATGACAATGCCAGACCACATGTGGCTCATGTCTGTCAGGAGTAGCCTACGTGGACCAGAACAATGTCTCTGTCCTTCCTTGACCAGCATAATCACCAGATCTCAACCCAATAGAGCATCTGTGGAGGTGGGGTGTAGAGGTTTTGTTGCCACTTCCACAACAAAGCTTCTTAAGGGAATGGGAGTGCGAGGGCAGGCCTTCCGACGAGCCATCAAGTCATTGTCAGAGGCTGCCGAACGAAGCAGCAGCTGGCTATGGATCAAGAGAAAGGACCCCAACTGGGCTGCAAAATGACCACTACTATCAGCTAGAGAGAGAGCTACTACCAGTTAATATGAGCAGGGATTGTAAAAACTAGTCCTACAAGCTCACGCAACCATGGGACACACACCCAGGATTGATCACCCTGGGGTGGGCCTCCCTCAGCGGAGGGTGTATTGTGATAAATGGCCGAAGCACCCGGTGATGCTGGGGTCCACAACTGATGATGTCTCCCAGTGGTAAAGTGAAAGGAAGACCCCAGTAAAGCTTCTACCTCCACCCCACTCAATAACCTAAGTGCTGAACAATCTAAGGGATTGTAATATCTAGTCCTATGAGCTCAACTGTGGGATGTTCTGGATCACCAGGTGAGAGAGAGAGATCCTGCTCCATCAACACATGAACAACTTGTCACAGCTCTGCAGGAAGAATGGCATGTCATCCTACAAGTCCAGAATAACATCTGATCCATTCAGGAGGTGTAAAGTAGTGATAAATGCTGGAGGTAGACACGCACGGTAGTGACTATTGTTGTTCTCTGTCTCACCATCCACACTTTCTGACTTGTAAACACTAAGACAAAAACCACTAATCTGCACAAAAATGATTTTTCTGTATGACTAAAGGGTGAATAAAGATGTGTGACCAATAATTTACCTTTGATATTTAATATGAACAGGATGGCATGACATTTAAAAAAAAATGTGTTTCTACTGTTGGTCAGTATATATCCGCCACTCATCTCTGCAGGACATTTACTAGATAGATCCACCTCTGGGCTGCGGAGCTCAAGGGGAACGACCACACAGCGGCAGGTGCCAAGGCTCACATTCCTCATCACTCCCCAATATATTCATATAAACATATCTGCGGGGAGTGATGAGTTCGGAGCCTCGACGCCAAACTCAATGTCTATATGTCCAGCTGCTGTAATAATAAACTTTTCAAACTTGTGAGTTGTCTGACTGAAATTAATTGCTATCAGCAGTCTGATTAAAAAATGATTGAAATGTTTAATACTGCATCCAATAATCAGCCAGGGCAATAATCGGTCAACCCTTATACAGTACAGTACATACATTTTAATATATGTTAATTTACCTCTACTTATGCTTTGCATGTACTTAAGCATATTTAATGTATACTTTTTAAGACTTACTCAAGTATTGTTCATATGAGGGACTTTGACACTTACACAAAGTAATATTTTTGCAAAATATCTTCTACTTCTCAAGTATGATTTTTGTGGTACTTTTTCTAACACCAGCTGTAGACACAGTTTGCCATGGGTAAACCATTTAGCACTTAACAGCTGTGTAATAGTCTCATAGGGGGAGTTCAGGGGTTTTCTACTTCCTGAAAAGCATCTTAATTTCGGCTACTGATGGAGAGTGAGTTGACTTCCTTAACCATTTTTGCTGCCAGTTAAGAAATATTCCAGTCTCAACCCCACCTATACCTTGTAGTTATAGACTGGACTCCATATATAAAGACTCAATGCTACAGCTGTGAATACTCATGAGCAAATAAGTTTCCAAAATAAAACATTATTTACGCTAATGATGGTTAATCAGATGAGGTTTGGGAGCATTTAAGGTTTAATTAATTATGATGTTTAGTTTTAAGCTCACTTCAGACTTCATTCCAGCTTTGTTCTATAACAAATCTGTATGCGTCCAGAGACAAGGTATCCAAGGTAACCAACATATTGTATTTCCCCAGAGGTGTCCTGTGGGGATACATGCCCTCCACAATCAAACATAGACCCCTTAGTTTACATTCAGTTTGCCATAATGACATGGAAACACCAAGCCTGAGCAATCAGAAAAAAAATCCTCTGGCGCCTAAGAAAGTTGTTTTTTTCTTCCAAACATGGCTCACTGAGAAACAGTAAAACTCTGACCATATGGGTCACTACACAAAATAATACAAATCTGTTATGAGCCTCAAAACCCTCAATATGCCTCTTGAGAGGAGGAATCAAGTCATATTTAGTTTTTAATTAGCAAACTAAGGTGAAGCAGTGGAGAGTTAATTACTCGATTACTGGCACAAGTTAATTTTTAACTATCTGAAATGAAGTCAGTCATTATTTAGGTGATTGGTTGATAATTAAGAGTCTAACCTAATTAATTGTTGGGAGGCTTTTTGATCCAGCAGTGCGCTTTGTGCAGCCTGAAACCAGGAAAAGATGCAATTCCAATTAAAAGTAAAGAGATTTAATGTACTTGAGTTTTGTTTCTGGTTTTTTTTTTCACAAATCCTGATGCATAATGGATCTTTTTGCAATGATAAACATTTCCTCTATCTAATAATAAGTGTAATTGTGCTTCTGACAGAATGTTTGGAGGAAATGCAAATTGTGATTGATTTAAGGTTCTTTCAGGTTTCTTTGTTCACATTTTTTATGGTAGATTTAACATGATGCCTTTAAAGTCCAACAAGGTCTCCCTGTGCATATATATTTTAAATGTGTGTAAAAAAAAATTAAATGAAATTTTAAAAATTAAAAAAACCTGCTCTCAAGCAATAATTCCTTTTTCAATTAAAAGTGACTTATCACCTTTTCCTTAAATGTGCTTAATATGCAAAAAATGTTCAATGCTTGAAAGAGTCCAAAATGCCGTTTTAATTGTTATCAGCGAGTCAGACCTCCCTCTGTCCTCACCCCCCCCCCGCCTTTTTTTTCTCTCCCTTGGCTGTCTTGGCACAAGCCGTACGGAAATAGACCTAATTAACCACCCTACCCCAGAGGGAAATCCACGATGCAAATGAACATTTTCAAAATATTGTGATATAATTTGAGAAATTGTGATTTCCACGCATTGGCTCAAGGTGCATACACATTTTAGCAACCCAACCAATACTTTATTGATCATCTGGAACGTGTGTATGTGTGAGGGGGGTGTTCAGACAAATGCTCAGATCTGATGGGCACAGGGGAAGAATGGATCAGCCTTTTCGGCCACTGGCTGGCAACTGAAGCCCAACAAAACCATCTGGCAGGAGTGAAATGGTGGAAGGGTGAAAAGAGGGAGGAGAAAGTCAACCCCCCTCCCTCACCACTCCCCAAGATCTCAGCTGAAAGCTGTAAATGCTGTAAATGAGAAAATATGTTATAATTAGAAAGCAAGTTCGTGTGCGTCTCATTTAAATCACTTTAATGAGTAGCTTAGTCAAAATGGCCAATGTGCAGTGAAATAAAAGGACTGATGCTGTTTGAAACAAAGGTGTTCTCATTGGTGCTTGGTTCATGTTTTGCTTTTCCAACTCACAGGGCTTCTCAGTGGTTGTTTCTGCTTCCTATTAGGGTTCAAAGTGTGTCCATATTTTGATTACAAAAGGACCCTGAAACCAATAGGTTCAAGTACAGCATTCCTTAAAGAAATTTGAGAAAACCTCCTTAAAAATTTTGTATATGATCTTTAACAAAATTCACCATGCATATCAATCAAGAGAGACACGTGATTGAAATAATGATAATTGTTTATTGCAGCAAATGATATGTGATAATTAGTCTCTCAGAAATTCTTTGCTGCTTCTTCAAGGAGATTGTGATTGAAAGGCATCTGTCCTGAGCAGCAGGATGATAAATTCCCCCATGGAGTCCAGACACTGGTGGTGGTGGTGGTGGCTGATGACCCTGCTGAGGCTGATGAAATGATGAAGTTGGTGAATTTGGGCAGTGATGGGGAGGTGGAGGTCGTGCAGCATGAATAAACAAGAGGTAGAGAAAGAATCATATTTAAAAAGACTGCAGCAAGATAATAGGCTGACTATGTAGGTGTGTCTGTGTTACTGGATAGATGTGACCAGCTGATGAGAACAGCTGATATCTCAGTTGAAAGCCCCAGACAATGACAACAGAAAATGTGAGACTGAGCATGTGTGAGAGGTGTGAATAACAGGATGATATGATAAATAAAATGTGGCCTAGGGGCCCATTTATGCTCAACCTTAAAGACATATATGGATATGGCCTTCTATCCGTTAACTGTGCTCAGTAGTTTTCGAAGCGCTTACAGATACAGACAAAAAGGATTAAATGGAGCAGTCCCATTGGAAATGGTTGGGCAGCATTGTAGCCGCAATTCAAGCAAGGCACAACAAAGAATTAAAAAAAGTGAAGTGAAAAAGTAAAAAAAAGTTCAGTTGGATGAGCGACAGCAGAGCTTAAGATAAACTGAGCTACAGGCATCAAGGGGTTTTCGACACAAGTTCACAGGAACTTCTGTGTTTGTGATGTTTTTATATCTCTTTTGGCAAATCGCTATTGTTCTGTTTGGCAATGTGCGTTTCTGCAACCCATGAATAGATTGAAACTTCACATGTCTTTATATTACATTTTGAAGTTTATGTTGTGGGAATGCTGTGCTGAAGGCTTGGTTTGGTTTGGGCATAAAAATCACTTAGTTGGGAAAATATCGTGTTTTGACTTACCCGGTTTTCTTGCCACAAGCACTGCTATAAAACTTCCTGACATCTGGTTAAAAATATCTAGTTTTGTTGCCACGCATATAGAAAAAGTACCTACTTTTGGGCTGGTCTCTCACTTGGCAGTCGTCTCACCTGGGATATACATCCAACCTTAGCGTGACATCAAATATAGAGATGTTGATAAAACACTATGACAAGTGTTGACAATGCCAGCATTTTATTGGTGACTAGGATGATCTTCACATCTGGGGAACCCCTACAGAGGAGTGGAAAGGTTTTTATCCTAAAGGTCTACATGGAAGTCAGAGGTGTATCTTAAAGCTTCTCTTTTATGAACTATAATGATACAAGAACCTTTGAAATACTGATGTTTTCATCCAAGATGAGACCTAATTTATCTACAGTAGTTCACTTTCCTTGATTGACAGTCAAGTTCATGTAAAAACTCTTTTACACACCTGCATATGCTCTCACAGACAGACAAGTGCATAACATTTATTATATGGTCACTGCACAATACATAAATTAGAATTAAAGGCAGACTAAAATCTCTAAAATCTGAGGACAGAACTGTGGAAGTTATAAGTTCATCAATATTATTGTTGCAAGATTAATGGAGGGAAGTTCAACACAATAATCCTGTGATTAAAAGAGTAAAAGCTCTTTTTCCTGTGCTCCACAATGACAGTACAATTCTCGTTATTAGTCAAACAACCACTTTAAGCGCTACTTTTCTTGCTGCCTTTTTTTATGCAAGTCATGACAGCATGCAGTCGATGGCATGCAGCCAAAATGACTGAACACTATCTGTAATTAATGCTCAATGATATCAGCCAGTGAGTGAAATAATTCCAGATCAACTCCCAGTCCAAGCACAGCCTGATGATACCCTCCGGAACATCCCATCCTAACATATGTCTAATTGTTTACTACCGCTTGTTTACATAAATAGAAAATGTTGCAGGGTGGGGGGTGGGGGGGTTTGAGGACAGTCTGTACACTGTAAGACAGAGCGGAAGAATTAATAACAATTTGTGGCAGATAATTACTTATCAATTAAAGCTGTTATCCAGCCTAATTAGGCAACGTTCATTAAATTCAGCCATTTAAACCTTAATCAAAGTTAGCAGGGCCTGACAGCAGAGCGAGGCTCAGTGGAGGAGCGCCACCCAGTGGAGGAGAGGGGAAGAAGGCGTCCCTCAAGGTTGTGACAGTTGTTTTTTTTATTGGGCTTTTAAGTCTATATTACTCATAGAATGGATAAGAAAGCATGGCTTTTTCATTTTCATATCTTGCATTATTAATATTATTATTATCTGTCAAATAACTGTAGAAGACTGAAAGGTATTGTCCCTCTGCAGTGTTGTGGATCTGTTTAGTAAAGCATGGCCGCATCAGCCTTTTCAGCCCATTTAAGCCCCCAAAGCCCCCGCTGTCTGGGCGATGTGTGCAATATGTCTATCCTGGGACAATAGATAGCCCAAGGTTTGTTGTGTGGAAGTTTGACTCTGATATTAAACTTATGGAGGAAAATGAGCCAACATGTAGGCACAGTATCAGCTGAAATAATAAAGAATGAAAATTAGAAGTGCATCAATCTTATGGGCTGATATTTTGATTTGATAATGCATATTAGGAAAGAAATCCACTGATTTCTAAAACACAAGAGAAGAGATACTCGTAGTGTCAGTCTTACTTTAAAACGATTACAGGAGCAGGTCAAGGTAAAGCAGATTATCACCAGGTGTGCCAGCTGACCTTTCAGTTGTAACAATAAGGTTGATGATGTCACAACATACAGGAACACAAATCAACAGGCCACCTTAAAAACTGAACTCAAGTACAGTACTTAAGTAAATGTACTGAGTTATTTTCCAATTATTATCATCAAGAGTAAACCAAGAATTACCACGACAGAATCTACACAAGCATCACTAGTAGAGGTAATATTGTAGGATGTACTAAGAACATTTATTGAAGTAATAGTATTAGTAATAATAATAATAATGATAATGATAAATGCATCATTATAAAAACAGGGATAGAAAATACATGTGAAGTTAAAAATAACAGTTAATAGAAAAGTGCCATTTGTTAAAATATTTTGTATTTTACATACAAAATATTTCGATTTTACATGTCAGTCCACAAAGAAACTTGAATATTTGGCTCTAAATAGGCCTAAATAGAGTAACTGCAGTACTCCATTTGTCTCTGAAATGTAATGAATTAAAAGTAGCGTCTGAAAATTGGAATTAAAAAATGAAAAATATTTTTAAAAAGTATAAAATAAATAAGAATAATAAAAGTAAATAAATAAAAAAAATGTTTTTTAAATAAAAATACAATAAAAAAATAATACAACTTTATTATTAAAACTTTAACATTACTTCCTAATGATGATTATGATCTAATGTATTATTTTAGAATGCACACGATGACTGGAGGTGTGACACCCTCTGCCACCCTCTGGCCTGTCAGCTCTGGTTTTGAAGCCTTCACTCCCAAGAACTTGTGGCCAGCTGACAACAAAGCACACGCTTCTCGGGGAGGCCTCGGTGTGAGGAACGAGTTAATTAATATTGGCTCTTGTTGGGTTTAGTTAATGAATGAGTGAATTATGCACCTCTGGGACACCGCCTCCCCAATCGCTTTAAATTATCCCCCACACCCCTGTTCCAACATTGTCCTCCAATTTCCCCACTCTGATCCTGCACTGATGGGGTCTCTGTCAGCAACCAGACCATGACACACACACTCACACACACACACAGACTGGGGCTACCCCTGCAGTCTCCATCTGGCTGTCTTTGTCCTGCTGGGGTTTATTCTAGTTCTTTGTCTCCGGCACATTTATTGACGCCCCCTTTTTTTAATTCAACACTTCTGCTCGACCTCACATCATCAGCTCAGGGTGGCAAATAACTTCCATCCCATTAACTCGTTTGAGAGGGGAGGCTATAGTCAAACAAAGCTTGGCCGCAATCTCACACACACACACACAAACACACACACACAGTCCTGTTGGTCAGAGACGTGAAAAAAGATCCATATTATTTGCATTAAAAGCCTTGCACCGTGAAATTCATTTATAATTACAAAGCAGGGTTCTGCGTGTGTTATGCAGATCATGGATGTGTGTGTAGAATGAGTGGCCCTGATTGGTTATTTTGTGATATGCTAACACGGAATGTATAGTGACAGATTGCAATTATCCCATTATTGTAACTGTCAAAGTTAATTCTCTGCAAGCTGAGAGCAGGCTGCATAAAAGAGAGCAAGATCTACACAGGACTTACATTTGATTGACTTTGTGAGATTCTTTATTTAAAGTTTGTCTTTTAAAACAGCCTCTGCTTCAACAAACATGCTGTTGTCACTCAGAGTTGCACAGTGCCATCACCCTAAATGTTGCTGGAGTTGAAGGCTGGTCTTGACAAGGTCAATTATTTCATTAAGTTTCACTTGTATCTGCTATCAAATGAATATTTGGTCAAACTTTTAACATCTGGTAAAAGTGTTTCAGTCATCCATCCTTGAAGGATGATTCAGATGTGGTCAGGATATTTATCCTCTGTGAGATGTCCCAGCAACCCCAACAACCCACAATAGGACTGGGACGGACCAGGAAGAAAAGGAAAGGGAACAGGTTATTTAACAACTCTCAAGGTAGTTTACATCACAGAGGATAAATATCCTGACCACATACCAACAGTTTAGAACTGATGAAGCCTCTCTGATGAGAGGTGAAACGTCTTCAAGCTAAGAAAAGAAGTCCAGTTGTTTCTGGTAAAAGTGAAGGTTTTTTAAGGTGCAATTAAAGGAAAATCCTGAAAAACTGTTCCGAAAAGAATTTTAAGCCTCATGGTTTCATATAGTGAAATTAATTATGTTGAAAAAATCCATATTAAAGTCTAATTGTCAAACAAAATATGGGTCTAGCAGGTATACTGCAGGGGAATGATAAACAGTTCATTGAGAATTCAAAAATGTAAATGTTCCTAAATGACCTTTTTCCACTCACACTGCTCTGCTTAGGCTCGTGGATCTCCAGCGCCCCCGTGTGGTGAAGAAGGCGCAGTGCTGGACAGCATGACCAACCCATCATTGATGTTTATCAATTATGTACCAGACCCTAAATACATTTTCACTCCAAGCACTACAACATTCAATTGCCTTACAAATGGCCTGGCCATCGGGAGTACCGGGAGAATTCCCGGTAGGCCGGTTATCTGTGGGTGAAAGGCTGTTTTTTTTTTTTTTCAAGGCCCTTGCCTGCTCGGGCCACAGAGCCATGCGATGTAGTCTAGTGATATGCAGGTATACACCGTATACCCCCTAGGAAAGGTCCCGGATTTTCATATTCCCACCTAAAAATGCGCACAGATTCATAACAACACACTTTCATTCATAAAATTCACCCTTTGTTTCAGTGGTTTCAGTTTCTGTCCACTAATTAACATAATGCAATGTTTTGATCCACTGTATATGATACAGTGATACAAGTTATATGCCCTTGTCAGACTAGGATGTAAAAACAGGCATCCCTGGTTGGAGTGGAGAGACAAACAAAAAGTTAGGTAAATATCAGCCAACATGCAAAGCTGGTATAAAAGTTGAAAAGTCAATTGCTTTATGCAAATGAGAGTATAGTTAAGTACAGTTAATTCATTCAATTCAATTCAACTAGACTTTTTACTCATGTTCTGGAGCCAATAGATCAGAGGAGAACATGATACGGAAGAGGATTAGGGCGATTTGAAAAATCTTTTTTTTTCTGAGAATAAAGAAAATGACCCCAATCCTCTTCCGTAAGGACACGTTATGATGCTGTGGTGTTTTGGGATGTGATTGGCTGTCTGGTCAAGGCACGTGAGCAGAGCGCGAGCTCACCTGCATGTATTTCTCCTAATTAACCACCGCGCCCTTCCTGTTTAATCAGCCCAGAGGCCTTTCCTGTGTGGGCTGTGATGGCTGAATCTCGGAGGGTTGAGTTGACCACTTTGTCCTGTGACGCACCCTCAGCTTCTGGCAAACCGGCCGTGACCCAAAAGTGTCCCTCCGGTGCTCTGCAGGTGGACGACCGCTGTCCGGACCGAGACACCGACACCGTCCGACTGGGGCTCACTTTATTTGAGCCTGATGAACGGAGTTTTCCAGAGTTCAGCTACAGTCAGCTCGTCGACAACAAGGTCAGATTTTTATTCTAACTTATGACAGAAGGCAGGACTTTTAAGACATTTAAGCTAGTTTTTTAGTGACCCTGATTGGAATGTGTGTATTTTATATTTACACACCTGCGTTTCTCCTTATGTATGTGCAATATTAATATCATGAAAATGTAATAGTTTGAATAGGAAGTTCTGACACACTGTAAATTGTCATATTGACTTTAATCATAAACACTGAGTTGACTTAACTCAGTTTTTACCAACTTGTTAATAAAACTCAGTTTACTTGAGTTTGGTTCATTTAAACAAACCAAGTACTGAGAAGTACTGCTTTTTTCAGTATATTACTTATACATAAGTACCCCACAGATTAGAGCTACTTTACTTGAATAGTGTGTTTTCTGTTCACACTTTCCACTTGTACTCCACTACTTTTCATGGGAAACATTCCTTTATATGTGAGAAAAGTTGGATAAATGGTGCTTTTTTTTGTAAAACTCTACTCAGGTATCAGGTATTCTACTCAGTCTCTAAAATCTTTAATTCACATTCAGATCTGTTACATGAATGCACTTATAGCACACACCAGAATAGATCCACATATATTGTTTATTGTTCTGCAGCTGTCCTGTTCAATGTTGGGTTTCTGACGTCTTTTGACCTTTGAAAATAAATGTTTAATGACAGTTGTGGTTTTACACAATGGATAAATAGATACTGTCATGTTGGGGACAGGTGGGTGGAGTTTCCCAGCAGACCTTGAGACAATGTGTTTGAGGCCATAAACCCAAGTAACCTGTTTAAATGTGTTCTGAATAATTATTAGTGAAGCAGTAATTAGTTTTTGACATATTTCTATAGAAAATGATATAGTTAAATAGTTAAACACCACTACATCATGAGTTAAGTCTCTCACACGATTAGTGACGTCCTGCCTGGCTGATAAAATAAAGTAGTGTGATGTGTTGTGATAAAAGTACTCCAGAGTAAAAAGAAAATCATTTTGTCAAATTCATACAATAAGAAATCTCAGCATGTTACAACACTTTTTAGGGTATTGGTAGTTTAAGTCCTCACAATAACAGTAAACAAACTAATTAAAGTGTTGCACACACAAAATCTCAAGTTTACTTTTCTTAATTTATCTAAGGCAGTGAGTTTACATAATATTTTTAAGTAACTGAACTTATTAGATTTTACAGGAAAGGTGTCATTATTTGACTTTTGAATAATCAAAGGTGAATATATGAAGCTTCCTAACTATTTATTACTTTGTTCACACCATATTCTGTTTCTAATATATCACTGGGTACTTTTTTATTTAAACCTTTTTTTCAATTCTAATAAAACAATATTTTCTTAAACTGAAGTCTGTAATAATGGCCCTAGTTGGTAAAGCATTGCAAAGTCAATCCAGATGTAAATGTTTGTGTGAATTATGTTTTCAGATCACATTTTATTTGATGGAGAATCATTTTGCAATAAATAATTTTGTTTGAGAACATGTCCAGTTGGGTTTCCTTCTTTCCAATGACTCTGAAAATACACAAATCAGAGTAATTAGAGTCTGAATCAGTGTGTCGACCTTGTTGGTGCTGTCAGTGCAGTGGACTGTACAACCAGTAACACTGTGGTGCTCCAGGAAAGTCAGACTGGAGTAATGGATGACAAAGTGACACTTATGAACATCTGCCAAGTCTTGGGATGCAACTAAAATAAAGGAGTGACTTTAGGGCAGGCAGCTGTTTTATTGTGTAAAATATATGATTAATATCAGACTTTTTCTTAGATCAAGCACAATAAAGGTGAAGTCCCACTCAGCCGATTTGAGGACAAAGAAAAGAGAGCCAACGATGAGGTCGCTGCTATCGCAAAGAAGTCTGAGGGAGAATATGTGAGTAATTTCGCAGAACTGAATTAGTGAAAAATTCACTCATTCAAAACACATCTGTGTTTATGTCCAGTTTGCTTTGGTAGTTTGTGTCATACAAAAATAACCAGCCATATTTGTTCCTTTTTAATGATTAATTTTATTACCCCTGCAAAGGAGGTTATGTTTTCACCCATGTCTATATTTTTGTTGATTGTTTGGTTGGATTTTCATCAGGATTATGTGAGAACTACTGAACGGATTCAGGGGCAGATCAAGGATTTTTTTTTTTCGCTTCCCTTAACTTTGCAATGTAGGTCATTATTTGAATTTTTCTTTAATTTCACAGGGAATAATGCATGGTTCTGAATGGAAGCAGGCACATTCAAGGGGGTTGGCATCTCTATAAGTGTGTGCAATGTGGTGTGAATCCAAATAAAAGTCAAGATCCACCAGACTTAAAATTTTAAATTGTGGTTACAGGACCGTGAGTTTGATACCATATCCTGGTCCATGATGACCCATCCTCCCAAGTTTTATGGAAATCCTTTCAGTAGTTTGCGTAATCCTCCTGTCAACCACACAACAAAAAAACAGACATGAGTGAAAACATAACCTCCTTGATGAAGGAGAGACATAACAGAAATGACACCAAAAACATAATGTCTCAGGTGACACAACTGGAGTATACAACATTTTACACAATCAGTAATTGGTGTCCCCCATCAGCATTGATTAGAGGAATAATCCTCCCCCTTTTCATACTGAGCAACAGTAGAAACACATTTTTTTTAAATGTCATGCCATCCTGTTCATATTAAATATCAAAGGTAAATTATGGTTCACACATCTTTATTCACCCTTTAGCCATACAGAAAAATCATTTTTGTGCAGATTAGTGGTTTTTGTCTTAGTGTTTATAAGTCAGAAAGTGTGGATGGTGAGACAGAGAACAACAATAGTCACTACCGTGCGTGTCTACCTCCAGCATTTATCACTACTTTACACCTCCTGAATGGATAAGATGTTATTCTGGACTTGTAGGATGACGTCATTCTTCCTGCAGAGCTGTGACAAGTTGTTCATGTGTTGCTGGAGCAGGATCTCTCTCTCTCACCTGGTGATCCAGAACATCCCATAGATGCTCTATTGGGTTGAGATCTGGTGATTATGCTGGTCAAGGAAGGACAGAGACATTGTTCTGGTCCAGGTAGGCTACTCCTGACAGACATGAGCCACATGTGGTCTGGCATTGTCATGCATGAAGGTGATGCCTGATTGCTGTATCCTGGGAATGACGTGTGGACCTAGGACCGTATCTCGGTAACAGATGGCTGTCAGTGTACCATTGATCTAGACAAGTTCTGACCGTCATCCATTAGCAGTGGCTCCTCACATCATGACACCACCACCAAACGATCCACTTCCTGGATGTATGCTGCAAGATAGCGTTCCCCATGGTGATGATACACACATCTATGACCATCAGCTGTGTACAAGTTAAATCTGGACTTGTCACTAAATGTGATCCGTCTCCACTGCGCCATGCACCAATTTCTGGGACCATGGGCAGGTGCCCATGTCAGACTGGCAGGTCTTCTGGCCAATGTTGGTACCAAGCACACCTGGACACTGTATGGTTGTATAGCATGCTCTCGCAGACGACGACGCACAGTCTGGCCACTGATTCTGGGGTTTTGGCATCCAGATATCTCTGTCGCGGTCTGTGTGGCACTCCTGATCACGCAAGTGCATGATACGGATATGCCTGTCCTGGATCCTTGTGGTTACACTTGATTTTCATCATCTAGGGTGATCAAGAGAGGATCCTGTTGCCTGAAACCTCCTCCACAAACGAGATATTGTCGATGAGGTGGACCCCAACATTTGTGCTACACATGTCTGCAGAGTTCAGACCATAGCATCCCAACTGCCCGTTCACGTAAGTTTTGTGGAAGCCGTGACATCATCAGTTGTTTCAGTAGGACATTAATTAGACCCGGTAAATTATCACCTTGATCAGGTCTTTTCAATCATGCAGAACAAAATCTCACCAACATCATCATTTACTCTGAATGCACCAATGACTGTTATGTTATGACTAAATGATGGTTATTCATGATTACCTCCACCAAGGGAGGAGGTTATGTTTTCGCCGGCGTTGGTTTGTTTCTTTGTCCGTTGGTTTGTGAACAGGATAAAAGAAAAACTAATCAACGGATTTTAATGACATTTTCAGGAGATGTTGGAAGTGGCCCAAGGAAGAATCGGTTAGATTTTGGTGGTGATCCAGATCACCGTCTGGATCCAGGAATTTTTTTTTTATTTTTTTTTTTATTATTATAGGATTAAACTGCCACATGTATACTTGTAATGTAAAGTGTCTCTGTCCTGACAAATGTATCTAATTGATTCGTGTCCATATAACAGCTTATGAATTTCAACAAAACATTACCCCGTTTTAATATACTTCCTTTTCTCCTGCCTGTGTGGCTTTGTAACAACTCTTAGTGTTACAAGTGTTTTAATTTTTCCTGTCAAACTTTCTAATGACTTCATTCAGAGGGTTGCATCATGGGACTTTTGCTTTGGAGTGAAATGCCAACATGCGGAAACTGAGCGGCCTTGGCGGAGGTCTGCACTCTGAGTGCTTTCTAGTTTAACATGTTTTGGTTGTGGATATTTAGTCATTTCAGTGAATCACATGTCTGTTTGTTTCAGTAGATTAGGGCTAGTGAAAGGAAAATATTGGGTTTTTAGAATTTTATGTTTCTACTGTTGCTCTGTGGGTGTGGGTGTGTGTCCTTCCAGTCTGAAATTGTAAAATTGATTTGAATTGGTATAGACTTTTATTTTTTCTTACTGACAATATATCTAAGGAAATCATCACCAGTAGAATGGTCCAACAATAATTTGTAACCTCTTGTTCCAGAGTGGCAAAGCAAAGAAAAAGGACCGCATTCAGGACTTGATTGATATCGGATATGGTTATGATGAAGAGGATTCTTTCATTGACAACTCTGAGGCTGTGAGTCAGTGTTAAATTACATTTGAATTATATTTCAGTATAACATAGTTGTGCAAGGACATAGTTTTTATGTATTTCTTAAACTTATTTTAATATTTTTTAATTGATAAAATCTATTTTAATTAAATTATAATATCGATTGTGGTCTTTCTAGTATGATGAATTTGTGCCGGCCTCCATCACAACCAAGTTTGGTGGGTTTTATGTAAATTCGGGTATGCTGCAGTTTTGCCAGGCTTCTGACATAGAAGACCTCACGACAGAGAACACACCCGAGCCCTCAAAAGTAAGTAGTGAATCTAAGAAGAATGCAAAGCATCGTAATGGATATTTGGACAGTCTCGGGCAACAGATTTCAGTTTGAGACGTTTTCAGTGCTGTTTAGTCAGTGAGTGAATGAGACAACATTTGTTTGCACCTGTAGTTTTTCTCCTAAAGTCTTCAGTATGATTATATTTGTGTGAGACATAACAATTTGAAACATTTTAGAAACGTAAACTCAATCTCGGACAGGAAAAGCCAAAGAAGAAGCAGTGCAGAGAAGGTGGAGAGATGAAAAGCAGTTTGGATACTCAGTCAATGTGAGGCTCACCAAAGTATGAAACTCTCATTTGATTTGTTGATTCTCAAAATATCTTATGAGTATAATGTGTTTATTTTGTAGCACTTTGTCTGAAATTGGACCTGACGAGACAAAGGTGAAAAAGAAGAAAAAGGCTGCTGGCACATTAAGTGTCACCAGCATGTTGAAAAAGTTTCAGAGAGAGAAGGAAAAGGAACGACAGAAGGTGGAGAAAGCAAATCAGAGGGTGGTAGCAACCATGTCCGTACCCACAGCCCCTCTGTGCCCTGCAGATGCAGCTGGTGGGGAAGGCTCCGGGTTGACTGACCCGCTCCTCAGTTTGATTGGATCAACCAATGACCACGCTCTAATCCAAGCAGCCAGCGCAGTGGACTTTGATATTGATTTGGATTCTTTATTAGACGTCAGTGAAGGGACTTTGTCACCAAAACTGGTTCCTCAACCTGCTGCAGAGATGCAGCTTTTCCATCCCAACACAGATGATCACCTCCAGGCCCAGCCTCCAAATACAAACTGTAACTTCCAGCTAAAGCCTCCTTCAGAAGAAATCCAACTCCTGAGACAAACCAGTTCTACGTCTCTTCATGGATGTGTCCCGTTACCAGAGGGACTTCCTCCAGGACTGGAACACAGCATTGGAAAACTCATGGCGGTAAGGTTCCATTTGTTCTGTATGCTTAAGTGAAGACAGACAGTTTAGCCATCGGTTGTAGTGGACAAGTGCAGGATTGATGAACAGGTGACTTGTATTATTTTTTTCAGGCTGCCAAAACCTCAGAAGGGGAGTCAAAACTCAAGTTCTTCACTCCAGAGATCAACTCAGTCCTGCTGGAGTGAGTTATCTAGCTGCACAGAGGAAGCATCGTTGACATTTGGTCTTAACCCAGGACCACACTGGAAGCTCATGTTGAACCCTTACAAACTGCAACTGGGCAACAACTTGCAGATTATGCTTGTAGAAAATGTACATGTAGCATCCCACTCATGTAAACATGCCTCCACAGCACTGCTAGTAATGAGTGGGGCACCTTCAGGTCACATTTTCCAAGATTCAGTGGATGAATAATCAAACATTCAACTCTCCAGACGGTCTGAGGGTCAGTTGATGGACAAGAAATTTAAATCCTGAATCGCTGCACACTTGGCAGCCTGCCTGGTTGGTTTTGCAGAATCTTTACAATCATGAGAGTATTTACATCATGTACAGGCCTTTAATGGGAAAATAAAACACTTCCCAATATCGTCCTACACGTTGCACACTGATACACACAACTACCAGCCAAGGGGCTGACCTGCTCCTTTAGGAAAAGGTTTAGTGCACAGTGTCTGTCTTAGGGTCACTTGGACGAGCAGTTAGCAGTTAGCAACTACATAGTTCCTTTTGAGCCATTTGTGCTGTCACACAAAACTTTGACCATATCTGTTATGTAATCTGCCTTCCTATCAAAGTGACATTGAATCTGATGTATGTCTCATCTCTCACCGTCTTTGTCCAGTATTGAGTTGCACTGTCGAGAACAGGGCGGCCAGCTGCGCTCCAAGGTATACACACACCTGTCGTCTTTCCTGCCCTGCAGCAAAGACACACTCCTCAGACGCGTAAAGAAACTGTTAGACACACACATGGTGAGTGTGTTTTTAATGTTGGAGTTGTGTTGTATTGCATTCAAATCTTTCATTTTCATGTGACCTTCTTCTGGACTTTGACACTGAGGAGGAAGCCCCTGATGTGGAGGATCCAATGCACAAACTGAAGGAAGCCATTGGCAAAGCTATGCCTGAGCAGATCAGACACTTCCATGAGAAAAGCCAAGTATATGAACAAGTCAAGGCTTCAAAGTAAGTTCATTAGTGTATGTAAATATGGCTTTATTAAATTAGTTATAATGAACAATGGAGGGGGTTTGTTTTGCAAACATTTTATTAAAATGGTAGAAGAATATTATTTCATAGTTATTGAGTTAAAACATGAATACTACTACTCATCTTTCCCTTTTAGGTTTTAATCCTAAAGTAAGTGTTTTGTCAAAGAAAATAATTAAAATTACCTTTTTTAATAAAGTGTCTGTGTAAGCATCAAAATAGTTTTTGCCTTGTATCATCCAAACATTTGTGTAAACATAATGTTTAAAGACTGCTGTGTGTTTATGTAGTCGGATGCGGTGCCAGTTTCTCTTTTCGAGTCTGGTTCTGGGTTGACTGGAAGTGTTTTCCCATCTTCAACTGGTTCTATTCATGTTAGAGCAACAGAGGAGGAAAAAGAAGGCAAACGGAAAGTGAATGCTGGCCCGGAGGACAACGTAGAGGAGAAGGGCGGGAAAAGAGGAGGGCCTAAAAAGTTGTTCAAGTGGAATGATGAGATCAGGTCAGATGCATTGAAAAAACCCATTAGAAATGGACTTAAACTTGTTTTGGTCTGTTGGACATGAAGTGAGCTTGATGATATATTCTCTCTTGCAGGGAGTGCTTGTGTCATGTGTTAAGGCTGAAAATGGAGAGAAATAAGAGAGAAAAAGGGAGCCAAGAACTGGAGGAGTTCCTTAAGACCTTGTTAGATAGTGAGGTCAAACCGCTTTGGCCAAAAGGATGGATGCAGTCTAGGTATGGGACACTGGTGCATATATTAGTCCATATATTAAAACTACTTCTCTACCAGATTGTACATGCAGACATGTCCTCAACATGTTTCAGGGTGCTGGTAAGGGAGAGTAGGAACATTTTAAACCTCTTCACATCATTACCGTGAGTACAACGAAGGACTGGAGTCTCTCTTTATTAGCATCAACTTATACACAGATGTTCTGGAAAGTCAGAGGTTTTTGTAAAGATGTCCAGTTACTAATTCACATGATGTCTCACATGCAGAGTAAAGAGGGCCAGGCCTGAGAAGAAGCCATCATCTATCAGCGGTCCTTCCATTAAGTCAGATGGCTGCAGCGCTCCACCAATGAAAGGACTCCCCCAAGAAGCAACCAATGTCCTCACCGAGGGCTCCGATGTCTTCAATTCCATGTCACTTGATGCAGTGATGGAGGAGGCTCCTGCCTTGAGACAGGAGGAGGGTAAAAGCAGAGGTGGGGTGGCAGTGAATGCCTGGTCCTCCACACCTGGAGAGTCAGACGAGCCTCTTGTCACCACCTCGTTTGCCCCAACTCATTCCCCTCTGGACCTCCTCGCTGATCAGGCGCTGGCTCAGGAGCAGTCTGCCTCAGTTTCACAGGAGCTCCTAGCAGCAGCTGTCGCTAAATACAAACGTTCAGTTCAGCACTGGAGCATTGTGGCGGACATCAAAAGTCCTCTTCCTCCTCCTCCTCCTCCTCAGTCAAGCCCAGTGGGGTTCCCAGTGAGTGGGGTGTGTCATCTGCTGCAGATCAGTCACTTTGCCAGGTACATGGATGCTGGCCAGGTGACCCCTGATGATGCTGAAATTACTATACAATGACAGCTCCCAATGCAGATTTACACACAGTAAGTTTGATTCAATCATTTTCATTAAAACTTTACTGATCTTCTTGTTAATTACTCTTAAGTTTGGCTAATTGTTTACTTCTATTTACATGTCAATATTACTCCACATATTTAGTATTACACTCAAGTGACAACACCTCAGATATCTTGACTTTTTGTCACAGATCAAGCAGAAACCAGCATTTCCCATAATCCAACAAATACCCTGACTGTTTAAGACTACATATTCTAAACTCTGTGTCATCTGAGCTAACTAAATCTGCTAATGAAGGCCATTAAATGTGATTGAAAGCTAAGGAAAAGGCTAATCAATGAATCTTAGAACAATATTTTGCATGTCCTCCTACAATTTCAAGTATATTATACATTTATGTAGTAAAACCTTTATGTTCAAAGTATAACCTAAAGAATGTAATCATCCACATTTGGTGACCTTATGTCTTCTTAATATACTGATTTATATATAATATCAACATGACTTAAGTGGCTTTAATATTAATGACACAGTTGTATGTTGAGTGAAATTGTCAAGACATTTTGCAACATGAAAAGAAAACTGCTCTTTTCTTCATTGAGGTTTCGTTGGAGACGTACCGACACATGATGGGATGCTGAGCTGTGGAAGTGAACCCCCCAGTATCAGCGAAGAAGCTAATATTCATGTGGATTTTTCTTTTGGTCGACTGCCACAAGCTGCTGGTTCTCAGCTGAAGATGTGTCATGTTTTCTGTTCTGTTCAGAGAATCCCTTCAAATGACACTTTAACTGTCTTTACATGAAAGACTTTGTTAGAAATGTAAATGATTTACTTTGAATTAATAAATAATAAAGAGTTTATATGTTGTCACCATTTATTTTTAGCTTTAATCTCTTAAATGATGTATAGCTGCTGAGGCTAATCCAAGCCTTAAGTTTTAGTATTAATTTGAAACGTTGAACATTCTTATTCTCCACCTTAATTCTCTACAGAATCACCCTGCCAGCCTTAATGCATCACTTTTAAAACTGGATCAGACTCCAGTATGAACAGTTCACTGCACTGAACTGATCCACATCATCAGACTTAAAGGTGCGTAGCAGTTACTGGGCGGTACTGGGTTGTATTGGCTGGCAACAGGTGTGTGTTACCACATGTTGACTAACTTGTTTGGCATTGTGTAGTCCTCTGTTTGCTCAATCATCAGTTCTGGTGAACCTACAGGAAATCTCTTCTGTACATTTTTCATTTGTCAACTAGAGGCAGCATCGGCTCAAGGTTAGGCTGCAAAACTGCAATGTTTTCTACTGCAGTACTGAAAACATCAATAATAATTAACAATAATTGCAGTTATTCGATGGAAGATGACGTCAAAGTCGCCTGAATTCTGATCTGACGGTTCAAGCTGAGGCCACGTCACCAAAAATCCGACCTGTCTGATTTAGGACCAGATATGGAAGTGGCTCAAAACAGAACTGGAAAAGATCAGATTCCATGTGGTTTGTGTTTGTTAACACTGCAATAAAAAAGACACACGAGCACAAAATCAGACCTGGGCCACATTTGTCCTGCAGTGGGAACGTAGGAACGCTGGCCCTCAGAATTTAAATGAAACTTTTTAAGCAAACCAGTTTCAAATTGTTCCCACTTCTGCAAGCTTGGAAGTGACTTTTGTACCTGTATAGATTCCTGTCTAAAGTAAGAATGGAGTTCTGTTGGACATGAGAGTTCAGCATTTTAATGTACTGCAGGCAAAACACTGCCTTGGTGAAAGAAGACCTGATGCATTTTTTGCCAAAGGACACTATCAACATCTACAAAGGAGCAGGCAGAGAAGACCTACCACTGTCAGACCTGTGACCGTATGACTGCTGATTTTTGTGCTGTACACAGCTAGAATGTGAGAAGCGTTCAGTCAAAGAAATGATTAACACTTTTGTGCAGATTACAAGAAGAAAATGTACCTAGGCATAAGCTCTCCAGAAGAACTTTTATCTGCTTCTGAAATCCCATTTGGGTTTCCTTTGTTGAAAATGAAGATGCACAAAAAGACTGACACAAAACTGATCCATTTGAACAGATAGCACTGAGTCATCCCTGATGATCATTTCTTACAGCTGCAGGGGTTCATCCAGGCAGCATGGAAACACCATGTTGGGATCTTTAGGTTTTATAGCCAGTCAATCATCTGAATGAGCAGGACAGCCAATAAGAAATATCTATTACAGCTGTTTGCAGCTCCTAAAAGAAAGAAAGAGAGAAATTAATTCCATGAAGAGGATGACTTTTGCTTCAGTTCAACCTTTTACTCCAATCCCTGTTGAATCATGTGTCTAATAGAACAAACATTCACAGACATTCAGGAGGGAAGACAAGTTTAAACATTTGCAATGAGAACTTAACAATGTATAAAGATTTAAAATCTAGCACATGCTTGCACTCGTTAGAAAGTGGCTGCAACATTCATTTTCTACTCAGACTACTTCAACCTACCACTGGCTGCAAGGACCTCCACCTCCACTGTAAAGTTTTTCTGCTCAAGAAGTCCCCTTGCCAAGACTGTGTATTTCCCAGCATGCTCTCTGCCTGGGCAAGCGGGCAGGACAACCACCTGCCCGTCTCTGAACCAGGTGACTAGTGGTTCAGGGTTTCCTCTCACCTCACAGCTGAGGCTCTCTCCTTCTCTCACCTGCAGTTTAGTTGGACAGACGAGCTGCGGTCCAACTGAGAGAAAAGAAGTCAGTGACGTAGAAATGCATGGTCGGTATGTGGAATACTGAAGAGAGATCTTAGGCATGTGAAGAGGGAAAGGAAAGTTAACTTTTATTTTCAACCTTTCCCCTTGAATGATGAAAATAAAAGTTGATTAGAAATATCTAATAAATGTGACCCGTTTCACTCACAGAGGACTGTGGCAGTGTATTTTTGTGACATCACCACTGGAGGGAGCTGTGGTCCTTCAGGTCCCAGTTCTAGCTTGGCCTCACACCAGTACTGGACTCCATTATCCTCTTTACTGGGAGTGATGGTCAGGGTGAAGATCTCCGTCACTGGTTTCTTTGTGCTGCTGTTGGACTGCAGTTGACCCACTGCTGTGTGTCCTCTGTAGAAGGTCACTGTGAGGCTTTCAGCTGGAGCAGCATCCTGTACTGTACACTGCAGAGTGTACTGACGGCCCTCAGACATAGGCCCAGTGTGATTAACAAAGCTAATGGACACAGTGTCTGGAGGCTCTGTGGAGACAGAGGAACAGATAAACCATGTGGAAAAGACTTGATGCTTTTTCTAAAATACAAAGATGAAATTATGAACTCACTGTAAACTAGCAGAGGGAGGTTAATGTGGCACTGCCCTCCCTGCTCTGATAGTGCATAGCACATGGGTTTGATGCTCCACTCAGTCATCCTGTCCACACTCCAAACAAGAAAATGGTCCATAGTGGGTTCAGGAGTTGCCTAGAGTTGCAAAAATCACAGAGCAGTTAAGGTTTTGTTTAAATGTGTACTACAATAGAATATTACTATCTGGGTTGTGTAGTTTATAAGGTACACCTTGACAATGTAATCCAATAATGATCCTATGATGGTTTTGCTGGTACTGGCTCTGGCTCTGGCTCTGGGTGTGGTCCTAAAGAGCGCACCACCTTGGGTTCACATGCTCACATGTGTACAATGATGGAAAAACCTTAAGGTCATGACTGGTCGGCTTTGAAGAAGACCGTCGCACCACGTAAACCCAGGAATATTCCAGAACTGGAGGCCTTTGTCCATGAGGAATGGGCTAAGATTCCTCAGGAACGCTGCCAGAAGCTGGAGTCTGGATCTGCATCAGGTTTGCAGCAGGTCATAGCAGCTAAAGGGTCTACAAAGAACTAGAGACGCTGGTCATTAAGGATCATTTAGAGACTGAGGAGTCAGCATTTTGTGTTACATTTGTAATATCTGGTGTATTGAGGTAATTAAACTTCTTTTATTTGGGTATTGCAAACAGCTGATTAATAGTATATTTTGCCAATAAACCTAACGCTCAGGGACAACTACAACTAATAATACAGCTTCCATTCTATTTTGAAACCAGCTCTTTACTGCAGGTATACTGGTCATAGCAGTTTGTATGACCAAGTTGAGACATGTTGCTCCTTTCTTGAAGAGGAGTCCAGCACCTTGTCATTGATTGTGTTTATGATTTCATGGACAGAGTCTCACAGAGCAGCTGAAGTGTGGAGAGTCTCTTTTACAGAGATCTCTGGATAACATCTCCACCTTTTGCAGATCATGTAGTTTTGCTGGCTTCGTTAAGGCAGTGGATGTCCAGTGTGCACTTTGACAGTTTTCAGCCGAGTCTGAAGTGGTTGAGTTGAGAGTCGGCATCTCAAGGCCATTCTGCTGGAAAATGGTGCACTACTCCCTTTAGGTTGGGAGTGAATCACTCCCCCAGTGAAGGTCAGTATCTCAGGGTCTTGTTCACAAAGTAAGGGGAGGATGGAGCAGGACATTGATAGATAGATAAGACCAGGAAACACATGAATTAAGTCATGCAAAAAAGTCTCTCTGTGTTTCACATAGTTTTAGCAGGTAAAAGTAAAACAGCTCATTAAAATCCTTACTATGACGCCTATTCATTTTTCCTCATTAAAAATTCCAGGTTTTAAGTCCCCACAATATTGGACCAGGATTGGCCTCCAAATTATTTGTCATGTCACAAATGATGCTTGAAGGCCCACCTAAGTCATATATTATATATAGACAGAGCACTGACCAGTGAAACTTCCCATCCTAGAAGAGAAAACCCCATCCTTTGTACAGAGCAGTTAGCTTTGACTGGATCTCCAAACCTGTGACAGGAGAGTTCAAACAATCACTTATCACTAGTTTACATGTACATGGAAAGAAATCATGCTTTAACAAAAAGGAGCGTCCTTTTCAAAGCAGACTTTTGTGTTTTGTCTCTTTTGGTGCCTACATTTATGCACAAATTGAGCAACTGGGCATTATTGAAATTCTTCACATTTTTCTTCCATGCATGGCTTCCCTCCCTTTTCTTAATCACTTGTTTAAACAGGCATCAGCTACATTTGATGGCGCTTAGAAAAACATGAGCCAGATAAGATTATTAGAGGAGTCCAGTGATCTTGAGGTTACATGTTCAAATGTCTAAATACCAAATGCTACACAATGTAGATCAGTTTTCTTATATGTCTCATTACTTTTGTGCATACACTGCATCTTGTAAATCTCCACTCTTTCCTCTATTCTTTTGAAATGAAGCAAAGAAACACATGAGAGCCTCTTATTTGGAATTACATCCTTTACTCCTTGAGCAACTGTGAAATGTCTATTTTCAGACATACCTGACCACCAGAGTGGAGGGTGACATCATCAGAGGGCAGTTGACTTTCTCTGTCGACTCCCCAGAGTTGCTGATGAGGGGGGGGATTGGGGGTGGGAAACTGAGAGCAGGAGAAGGGAGAGATGGGGGCATTGTTGGGGAAGGAGAGGGAGGGGAAACTTGAGATGGAAAAGATGGAGCAGGTGTGTAAATGGAAACGGGAGATGAGGTAACTGAGGTGAGAGGAGGGATCAGGGAGTGTGAGAGGAGGAAAGACACAATCTGTCACTAAATATGTCTAAATAAATATATCTTAAAGGCTCCATCCACAGCTGTTTGGACTGGAGGAGAATAGATGCTCACTAAGGTTAACACAAACACTGAATATAGAACCTAAAATAAAATTAAGGACTCTTACCCATTGGAGCATTTAGTAGCAGTAATCATTCAAATATCTTAAATACTATAGAAACAGGAAAGAAATGATGCATCTCTTCATTTGTTTCTAGTCGTACTGTAAGCTGTACTTATGAGTCATTCTCCCCTGTCTGTACATAACTAATACAAAGGCCAATTGAATTATGCCGTTTTGTACAAATTATGCTCTTTTTAGTTGATCTATTGTGCCCCATTGTTTCATAGCGCGCTGAATACACCCATGTGTTCCTCTGAGGAAGGAAGGACACCCTGCCCAACAAAAGAACTCACTTCTCTTTTCTATGACCATTGTTCCACTGAATCCTGAGGCTGTTCTCCTGCCTATCAGATGATCTCATTCACAGTACCAACTGTCTCAATCACAGCTAAATGCTTATATATTCAAAGTACTCATTAACTTCAGTAAAGTAACAATATTACAGTGTTAAAAGTATGAAGTATTGCAGCAAAATATACTCAACTAAACATTAAACACAATGGATATTATTATTATTAATATTATTTTATTATTATTACACATCAATATCCAACGATTATTTTAATTCTGCAGCTGGTTGATCTGGAGAAACTTTTTGCCTACATTGTTTATTGCAGTGAAATATAATCTATTAATAATGCATTCAATTTGATTATATGATCTATTTCTTTTGAATTTAGTTGAATCTGCAAATTCAATTGAATCAGGTATTGCTAAATGAAGTAAAAGTACAATTTTTCATTTTGAAAAGTATTGGATTTGAAGTGGCATAAAATGGAAGTATTTAGTACAAGTACTGTACAGGTGCTGCAGTGAATGTACTCACTTTTTAGGACACACACCTACATGTACTACTGATTAAATGCCCTCATAATAATACATTTCCCTTTGCGATCCTGCTAACTGTGGTTGCCAACCCATTTCTCTCTTTCTAAACATTTGTAGAGCCTTACAAACTCTTCAATCTCTCCATTCATCTTAGATCCTTGATAAATCTCTCCATGCTTTCTTTCTGTTGAGAGATCCATCAGTTTTACCTCTTTAGTTGTCTTAAAGTGTCTAAAAGGTAAAAACCTCACTGACCTTCAAAACCTGTGATGAGGAGTTTCATCCCTCACAGCAGAATCTATTGTTAGGGAGCCAGAAATATCTGTATCTTCTACTCTGTGCTGACTGGTTCTACATCAAGCATGTTTACTTGTCTCCTTCCCTGCACATAGAACTCATTCAGCTGTCATGTCGCTCACCTGAGCCAAACAGGCTAATCAGCAGAGGTGTGATTTGCCATCCAGATGCAAACATCCTTCTTCAGGTTCCCTGGCTCAAAATAGCGGCTGCTGATGTGACGTCTCTCTCAAACACAAGTAGCTGGCTGGGTGATACTGGCAGCGACACAGCCTGAGACTTTTGAGAAAACACAGGGTACATTTCAGGTTTTTATGGGAGTGTGGGTGTGTGTGTGAGAGCTTCTGTGTGTTTGCAGCTGATAAGGCGATTCCTTCACTTTGGCCTCTGAAACCCACCATGGGCGTTTTCTGTCAGTACATCAGGAGAGGAAGGAAGGGAGGGTCAAGAATAACGCCGTGTAGTATAGCTGCACAGAGGGCAAGAATGAGTGTGTGAGAGAGCAGCTGTAGAACTGCTGAGAAAACAGAAGACTCAGTGATGATGTGTTATCGTTACAGAAAAAAACAGTATTAACAAAAAAAAATGTTTCTTTTATTCCCTAAGAAACGTGGCATAGCTGTAGTTAAAATGTGCATCATTTATCTTCTAAAACTGATAAAATCATTCTTTTTATATTAGCGATGTGGAAAAACAACAATGTGAGGGAAGGATGGCAGTAGCAGTGAAGTTTCTCTGCTATGCAGAGCATTTTAGTGTCCTTCAGCTCATTGTTGGTTTTCCAGCCTGTAGCTTTTCTGACTGAACGTCCACCAAGTGGAAAGAAACTCTGAATACTCATTTTATTCCTTGTCTGGGTTTATGTACATAAGTCTATACACAGGCTTTTTTTTCTTTTTGTTCTTTTTTTTGTTCTTTTTTTTGTTACAAACCAAAAATGTCAAAACATTTTTGATTTTTGTTTTCAAAATTAAAAAACATTTGAAAAAATGACATTTGAAGAACAAACCCAACTTTGGTCCTTTGCAAATTCATTTTTTCATCTTCCCTTCTGGTATTTGATCAATAAAGACATACATATGACACAGAGATAAAAGTAACACAGCAAAATAAAAGCTTCTGATTGGCTTGGCCCACATTAATAAAGTTTTTTTCCTCTATTTAATTTAAACTTGAAAAATATTTCATCTAGAAAGTTTCTATTATTTTAATTATTATTGTTTAGTTATGCAGAGTCAGTTAATAACCTAATTAATTCTACCTTGTGACAGTTCTTCAAATATTAATCAAAGTGACAGCAGAGGTTATCAAACTGTTGACCACCATTTCACATACTGGGCTACCAGATCAATTCCTGGTCTATTAAGGTATTTCTTCCTGGATTATAAATTCTCAAATATTGTTCAGTAAACTTAAAACATTTACAGTTTTTATAATTATGCCACACTTCTGTCTCGGGTGGCCAGGCTATTTGTCAATGGGGACATAAGTAGTACAGTCGTACGTCTACTTGTTTTGGATTAAGTGATCGGTTTGGTTTATTTGTTATGGATAGGATCAGGATAAAGGGGCGGAGTCAGATGTATGTATTTCACAGAAATAAAAAAATAGATCAGCTGTTAAAGAAAATCGTATTTTTGTTGCTACTGATGATAAATACATGAATCCAAACACTAGGAGGTTTCTAGGATCAAGGAAATGGGTGGTAACTTCAACAAAAGGCGGATTGGAGAGAAGCGACGTCATCATGGTGACGTCACATTCGGATAGCGTGATTAGCGGAGGCATGCAGCGCGCTGTAGTTTCACTACCGCGTCTCATATGAGTCGTCTCTGAGATTTTACAAACTTCCTGTCGCGCCATTTTCTTTTGGTTTCGTTCTCTCCTCCCAGCAGAACTCCTGCAGCCTCGGTGACGGTAGGTCGTTTTGGATTCTCGAGTTTATTTAAAGCCGTTTTAGTTCTTCTTCTGTGATGTGGTGACGCATGCGCCTGCGCCGCTTCCGCACCAGGCCGAATTGAAATGACCAGAAGTACTTTATGGTGTTGTAACACTAACTGTATTATAACATTTGTCATACTGTATTCATTCAGTCGGTTTGTGTTCAGGTGTGTCCAGATCAGGTGTCACGAGGCTAAGTTAAGAATCTCTGGATTTAAACCGCTTTTAAAACTGTTTGGCCCTTAATAAATGATTTAATGTAGACCTACTGTACATGTAATTAATGAGAACATCTGAGTTGTAAGGGCTGCCCATGTAGTCACATCACAGGAGGCAAATTAAATCATGTTTCTGCTGCTTGATACACTACTAAAAGAAAATGACTGATCTACAATAAAAGTCTGTTGATCTTTTAATTCTGTTTTTCTTAAATAGATTAAGCATACAGTTTAACATATTTGAAAAAGTAGATTACATGTAGGCTAAACGACACAACTGCGACACACAAGTCTATTTGTAAAGTTAATTAAGAAACATATTATTTCACATCTTCCTCCATATTTTTCATTTTTAATCTCTTTGCCTCTTATACACCTTTTGATACTCTTCTAAATTTGATTCATTCATTCTTTAAGGTGAGGCATTAAAAAAAGTGTCTAATATTAAATATAAAAGTCATCAAGACGACATGTAAAAACAACATAAGACTATGTTTATACATTTCCATAGAAATGAAAGGGAATTATAAATATAGGAGTAAAAGTTCCTGTTCCTGTGTAATAAATGAGAAATGAATTGATTTATTGAAAGGTAGTGTCAAACAGAAAGGCCTTCAGCATTAATTACAAGCTGAAGATTGTCTGTAGTTCTCTGGGAGTTTGTCCCAGTGCATAAAACCGGAACGCTGCTTCTCCGTGTTTAGCTCTGACTCTGGGGACAGGCAGCAGAGCTGTAGACGACCGGAGAGGTCTGGATGCTTCATAACGCAGCAGCAGATCGGAAGTTCATCAGATGGCAGACAGGAATCCAGTGTAAAGATCAGAGAACTGGATTCCTGTTATGATCCACGTTCCTGGTCTTGAGGACGAGCGCAGCAGTGTTCCGAATCAGCTGCAGCTGTCTCATCAATTTTTTTTAGGGAGACCTTAAACACACCATTAGAGTGGTTGAGCCTACTGAAGAAAGCAAAAACTCAATTTCGGACCTTCTATTGCTCCATATTTTTAATCCATTATTACTTACTTTTCACTCACATTCATAGAAATTTCACTCTTCCCCACTTTCCCAAATATCAGTATTCCTTCAGGTATATTTAGCATCTTTCAGGAAGAGTTTAGTATCAGCTCTTCTACATCCAGCAGTCACACCTGATGTTTCTTCATAAATAGCCTTCTCTGGTTTTATTTGATTTTATTAGTTGCAAGCTCTAATCCAACATAACCCCTGTTAGACAGAAAAATAGGACAGAGCGGCACAGATCTTCTCTTATGTTTGTCAGCAAAGCAAATAAAAGCATTAACAAATCCGTCCTTTAATAATGAAGGCTAATCTGGAAACGACTTCCCCTCCTCTGCCTGTTCAGTGAGGAGACATGCAGGCTTCAGAGCTCCTCCTCAGCGCTCTGGAAGACCTGGGAAAAGAGGACTTCTCTAAGTTTAAGTGGTACCTCTCAATGAGCATCACTGATGGCTGCAAGGGAATTCCCAAATCCCGTCTGGAGGGAGCATCCCGTACCGACACTGTGGATGAGATCATGAAGAGCTACAAGGAGGAGTTGGCTGTGAAAGTTACTGTTGAGATTCTGAGGAGGATGTACTTCAACGTTGCTGCAGAGGAGTTGAGGAGCAGTTATGCAGGTGCAGTAGATGCTCTGAGCAAGAAAGGTAACCAAAATCAATTAGCTTCCAGTTTTTTCCCCCATTAGTCGATAATGATACTCTGCATCTGTGTCTTTTCATCTGCAGGGGGAAACACAGCTACATCATCTAGCTCCTCCTCCACTGTGGCACCTCCTGCTGCTCCTACTGCTCCTGCCATGATAACAGCTCAGCAAGGAAGTGTGATCGTTGCCCCAGTTGTTGGTG
Source organism: Chaunax sp. Z400 (assembly GCA_037577475.1). Taxonomy (NCBI): domain Eukaryota; kingdom Metazoa; phylum Chordata; class Actinopteri; order Lophiiformes; family Chaunacidae; genus Chaunax; species Chaunax sp. Z400. The sequence goes on from CM075191.1 coordinate 1,361,031, forward strand.
GAACATCTGGATCATGGAATATAACCATCAGTAAATAAACTGATGGAACAAAACCATACGGGGATGACTGTAAGGTAATAGACATTACATCATTCACCATACACAGTTACATGTTTCCAGTACAATGGAAACCCTCTATGTTGTCACACAACATGTGGAAGATCCAGATTTAGTATTTTAAAGAACATCTGCAAGCCAGTCACAAGCAATTTTTTGGAAATCATATATATTTTAATTCCTCCCATGCACAATAATGTAGCTGGAAACAGATGCAGTAGTATTTTTTATGTATATGTGATAACTTCTATATTTTGTATTATTACAACAGTGTTGTTGGTAAAAACATTGATGTATCTGCTCACAGTGAGGTATCACAGTTTCAGTTTCAGTTTTTTCATGGCCAAAAGAATTCATGCTAATATGTTACTGTTGTAAAAACAATGCTATCAGACACTCATCACATCAAATTCATCTTTAACTTTGTTTGTTTTTTGGAAAATGAATTATGTGTTTGATTATTTCCATGATATTATTATAGCTGTATTATTTCATTTTTTAAATAGCATGCCTATCGTCCTTGCTGATATTCTGCAACACCCCTAAACTATGTTACAGTGTGTAATAAACCATGTGTTTAATCTTTTTAATACAGGGACAGTTTTGTATAAAGTAAAGTTAGGAATTTATGATAATGAAGCATCTTTTGTTGACAGGGCCACCATTCATGCCACTACTGTTATACTACTGAGTACTACTACTATATATGACAGTTTGTCTGGCAGAATATGAATTTTTCATTCAAGTGATGTGGTTTATTGACCATATAGTACATTTTAATTGATTTTTTTGTTTTAAAATGTGCTTGAAAATACTTTTCTCTAAATAAATATCAATAGTAAGCAATGTAGCCTGTGCTTTTTTAACTCTACAGTACATGGTAAATATTTGTTTACAAGGAGGGCTCAGAACATAGTTATAATCCATTAGTTCTGGACAGGAAGGCTGACCCTGCCAATAACAATGAATATGTTTGCATACAGTAAAGATACATATGAGTTAATACACTGAACTGATATTGCTAAAAGGAAAGCTATGATTACATTAAGCATTATAACTTGTTCATTGTGTTCAGTTTTCCTTATAGGGATAGCCCATGTGTTACTATAACAATGATGAGAGGTCATATGAAGAGGAAATCTTAGAGTGCGGTGCACAGATAAAAACCTGCTGCTCAACATAAATCAAACCAAACAGCAGATTGTTGGTTTTAGAGAAAGGAGGCAAAGAGATGCATCCTGTTCAATATGAGTGGAGCTGAGGCAAAGCAGGCGAACGGTTTGGGAATCAACGTCACAGAGAACCTGGTCATGGTCTTCAACCATCACAACCTGGAATGTTTTTCCCCTCCCCAGGACAGGAAGAGCATCACTGGTACCCATCTACCGAGCATCTGTACAGCAGGATGTGAAACTCATCCTCCTCCATGTTAGAAAAGTCTATTGTTGTGACATGATTACTTATTCATTCACAATGTTAGGACCCTGAAACAGAGGCAACAAAATTTAATTCAGCCTAAATTAATTTGATCATTTATAGGTGTTTTTCCCAGTCCCACCCACAGGACAAATCAAAATGTCTTTCATGCAAAAGGCCTATCCATTATCTGCTATTCATGCATGTTTGACAGAAAAGTTTTCTGTTTGGCTAAAGGGTGAATAAAGATGTGTGAATCATAATTTGTCTTTGGTGTTTAATATGAACAGGATGACATGACATTAAAAAGAAAAGCATTTCTACTGTTGCTCAGTATATCTGCTAAAGTGGTGCTTGTGATGTCCACCTGGTGGCAGCAGGTGGAGCTGGGGTCATGTTGATCTGACATAACTTGTGGACCATTAGTTTTCTGGGGCCACTCTATCAAACCTGATCATCATGAATCATCATGAGGTGATGGGGTGGTGTCTGCCATTAGTATGTGAATGGATAAATGTTGACGTGTCTAGAAACAGGCTATGTCAAAATACAATCCTGCAACAATCCTCACAGTGTAACAAAATGTATTAGCAGATCATGTTTTACTCTAATCTCCCTCATCCCAAACTAACAAATAAAGTACCACTTACAACGTAATTCCTTGACCCTGGAAACCTAATCCTGGCATTTAGAATCATGTGTTTATCATCACTAGTTTATGGAGCCCCTAAAGTCCCAAAAGGGGAATTTTTTTAATCTTGTGTGCACAAAATATTATCTTGTGGGAACAAGATTTTAAAAAATTCCCTTTTGGGGCTCCGTACTAGTTTATGTGTAATCAACAAAAAATATGATTTTCCATAATAGCAAATCAGAATCTATTTTTTGATAATTACCTTATACAGATAGATGAAATCCATTTGAATGACTATGAATCTATACATATGATACATATTGCCACCTTCCAAATATATATTTTAATTTTCTGTATCCAGATTGTGCACATTATGATGGATCACCATGATGTGCCCATGTCTTGGTATTTTTATCTTGATCGACCTACTATAATTTTCATGATAATGGCAAAATTAAAAAAAGACCATATCTTACAATGTTGAAGCAACTGAAGAAGTGATCCAGACTCTGCAGCTATATCCAAATCTTCTTTAAAATTTAAATAACTTCTTCATGGCCAAAGATCCACCCTTAAACGAAATTTCAACAAAATCAAAATATATTATAATATACAAACAAACAAACGCAGGCGATCACATAACCTCCTCCATAACTATGGATGTGAAGTTTAGTTGTACACATTAGAATATTTATAGCGTAAGATGTAGCTTAGCTACTATTTGTGTTTTTCTTTCATGAAAAAAATAGCATTTCTATAATGGATACAAATCTTTTTTCCACGTGTCAAACATGTCAAACATCATAAATCTGCAAACGTGGCAACCTAGAGATTTCATCCGACGTGGAGTCATTCACGTGAACACATTCACACCGGAAGCTCACTGTAAAGAAACTGAATCATGTAGAGGTGAAAAAACTCGCCTAATTGACAAACAAATGACGAACATCCAGCGACCGTCCTTGTTGGGTGTTTGTATAATTACATTCTATCCTGCTTTTGAAGATTTTGCCACACGGTCTCACCCTCTGAATCATATCTACGGCAATATGCCGGAAGTAAGCCTGCAGCACCTGATGCAACTGTCCAATCCCTGCTCAATGTTTTGTTCCTGGATCCAAGACCAGGAAGCGAGAGTTTGCTGTCTACAGGCTAGCATTTAGCTGTTACTTAACGCGATTTAAACACAAAATAATCGGAAAACATTATATAAATTCTCATAATTTGCTAATTAAACATGTAATTAAGAACAGACACACTTGATCTAAAGATTAGTATCGCTTTAACTCTCCTCGTATCCTGTTAAGTCCGCTAGCTTGCTTGCCATCTGGCAAGATTGTCGCTCGCTAACGTTAGCATTTAGTTGCCGTTAGCAAGTTAATTACTGCCCAGTGATGGCTGTGGCACACAGAGGTTATGTCGGAGCTGGATATTTACTCTTATTGCTGCTAGCTGGATGTGAAGCAAGGATACACACGCTTACTCTTAAGGTAAGAACGACTATCTCAAAACTAGAATCACGATAGCTAGGGATTTGAGTATTCTGGTTGAAGTCATCCAAACATTTTAGCTAGCTAGTATGATTTAGTTAGCTTTGACAGATGACCCAAACGTGGTGTCGTGTTATTGTGAAAGCTTTCAAGGAAAGTATTCAAACTTAACTTATCTGGACGATGACGCATATTGTTCATGAACGCGAGAGATGATTGTGAAATGACAGGACTGTTAAGTTAGCCACAACAGCTCAGCTCTTCTCCTTTTCATCTGTTTTTCTTTCCAGAATGAAACCAGAGTTGCCGTCGACCTCAACAACTTTGGTTTCTTTGCTAACGGGACTCTGGATGTCAACATGCATTCTCTTCGCTTCACAGATCAGCCGGTGAACTACAGCGCATACCATGTAAGAAGAGTTTGTTTTTGTGGTTGTTTTTTATGAGAGTTGGCTTTACTTGTGAGCTGTACATGAGGCTCTCACTGAAGTCGCAGGCACAGTGACATGAGGCTCATTCTCTAAAGACTTGAGACTTGATTTGGGACTCGTGAACAATCTTAACCTAAACACTGGACGGATTTCCACTAAACTTTGTGGAGCGGTGGGGCATGGGTCAGGCATGGTAAACATACATGTGTTGGATTGTTCATCCTTAGTATATATACTGAGTGCCACTCAATGAGTCAATGCTGATTTTGAATGACAATAGATTAAGCTGTAATGAAAATACTGTACATGCTATGAATTCCTCAGATACAACTCTGCAGTGTTCTAAGCAGACCAGATAGCATGCAGCAGATGATAGAACATTCATTACAACCAAGGATCCACAATATGCTGTACTCTACATCAGATTATTGATCATTTATAGGCCAAGTAATGGGAAATATATATTATCTGCAATCAGTCAGTAATGAAATTGTAACCGATAAATAGAGCTGATAATACAAAGCCAAAATGCTTTCATTGACTTAACAAGCACAGCATGTACTCGCTCCAATACAGAAGGTGGCAACATGCATTAAAGGTGGTTTTTCATTCAAGAGAAGGGAAAAAGTTTTAATACAAAAAAAATGTTATTTTGGATATCATAACCATGATAGTGTAAGGTTTGGATGGTAGTGAACCACTACTAACAGGATGAGAGCCAGAGGGATTGAGGTGTAGAGTGTGGTGGAGAAATAAGCAGCTTCAGACAAGCAGATGTTTTTCCCAGAGCTCTGATTCTTTTCCTTTTATTGTGTCCATAAAATAACAAAAGATCCACAATTCTCACAAAGAGTTGCAGTGATGACAGAGTAGCTTTGCAGGTGCAGCAGATCTCAGCAGCAGAGGATTTCAAACTGACCCTCTCAGACAAAAACCTCCTCTCCTCTCACAACTGCCAACTATCCCCATCTAACCCAGTACCATTACAGAATGTGGGGGCCCATCAACACTCCCACACTTTATAGAATCTTATATTGCGTGTGGATGCTTTGCAAAATATTCAGCTCAATTAGGACATAATCGAATCTATTCTGATTTTTCATATCTTTCATCATTTCCAAGATATTCCCAATTTTCCGAGAAAAATTCCCCATTCATTCTTATGCGAAAAGTTCCTCAAAACTTCAAAATCTTCGTACTTTTCAACGATTCACTAATCCTTCGTACTTTCAGCTAGAAACACCATTCAAAGTTCCAGGCGTTCAGACAGATTTCAACTTTTCAAATTCAACTAATTCTGTATCATTCATAATTTTCACTAAATCCTTCCTCAAACTTCATGTAGTTTCAACGTTTCGCCCAATCTTAGAGTGAGAGCTGGGGTCTGCTTGAGTGAAGAGAGGACAGAAAATAAAACAGAAATGGACTAACAAAATCGCCCACACACCCACAATTCAGACTCTACAGCCAGAAAACTTACAGAAAATGTAGGAAAAGATGTTGTGCTTCAATTAAATGTACCTGCATAAGTGTAGCACTTACGGTTTGGGCTAAATGAACCTCCAAACACCAAGAGTAACCTCAAACTGGTGACTTTTGACTCACTCTCTACAGTATGTGTGTGCATGACTCAGCATTTCTCACACACCTGGTGCTAATTATAGCTGGTGATGCATTTAATCCCTCTGCCCTCTCTGTATGTCTCACTGACAGTCACAGCAGTTGGTTCCTCTGTTCTGATTGGTCAATTGCTTTGCTGTCTCTCTGTCTCTCTCTGCCTAAAAACACCTAGAAGGGAGTCGGCCATTTTGATTTTAGCACTCATCTCAGCTCATACCTCCATCCTTCTAAACTGTTAGTGAACTCAAATTTCTCTTCCTCCTTTCTCCTCATTACCCTTCCTGCTCCTCTCCTCTTTTTCTCTGCTGTTTCCTCTGTTAGTGTTTAGTTATTCGCTTCATCTGTTTGATATTGAGGCAGCAGTCAATTGCAATGAATTTGATCTTTTTGATTATTTTTAGCCAATTCCTTTTGCCTTTCTGCTATATTTAGAAACTCAGATCAGCGTACAGCATCCACACGCATCTTCTCCAGGAAATGCATTTTTCTAGTTACAATTATCCTGACTCTAACATTTCTGTATGCAACATATAACTGACTATAGTCTAATACAGGACAAACAAAATGTATAATAAACTGAAGAAATACTACACAGCTCTGGTTGTTAAGTGGTTATAAGTTGGAGACTTGAGATAACCTTTAATAGTTGTTATATATTTTTAAGACGAATGCAGTTTTTGTCTTGAGTACATGATGTGCACCGTCCGTCTGAACCCTGACGTCATTTATTGGAGTGATTATGTGTTTCTAGCAGAAAATCAAAAACAAGTGAACTAATTAGCATTCTAGCCTCTAGCTGATGCAAAACATTGGGAGCTATTGATTGAGTTGGAGTTACAATATGTGGAGTGTTGAATGATAACCATGATGATTTGCTTTTCTGACTGACCACATTTCTAACTCTTTAGGTTGGTTTCAGCCTTTCCAGGTCTCGTGTCAATGGAGTGTCAATGGTGTCCTACACAGTGAGTGCATCCAATCAGAGATATTTCTGTAAAGCATTGCACATGCTTATTTTCAGACTTATTACAAGTGGTCACATTATTATGCTTTCAAGGCAAATGTTTGTCTAATGTTCTGACTGCAGCTGTTAACTGTAAGATGCTGATGCATTAGTTTAAGGCTGTTACAGGGTAGGTTTGGTGGTGAGATGTGCAGAGCTCTGTTTAAATGTGTTGTGACTGTTTGTGATGTGTTTTTCTCCAGACAGAGGAGACAGACTCATGCCCTCTCGCTCCCAAACAGACTAACAACAACGACCCTCTCATTCTTTTTCTTTTTGATATCAACACACTCAGGTACACATCTTTAGAAATGTATATCACTGTGCCCTAAAAGCCTCGTGTGAAGGATGACTGTATAATGTGTTTGTGTAGCGTCAACGTGAAAGCTACGGGTAAACAAGACAACATCTTGATTGCAAAGCCAAAAGCAGAGCCACCTAAAGGTCAGTATTGCTCTTACAAACATCTGTAATGATGAAATCATTTTGAACAGACTGTGCTTTAAAATATCCTGTGAGAGTTTAAAAAATGGTTCAAGTCCACCACCACTTTGTGAAAGCCATGGAACATGACAAGTAGATTGGTGTGTACTGCACCTGTATGTGTTCACTGTAGGTCAGAGGAAAACAAGGGATGTTCCTGTTGAACAAGAAGGGAATAAACCATCAGACCCCATGGACAAAAACGCTGCCGAACCAAATAATGAATTGAATGAGAAGAAAAAGGATGACATGCATGAGGATCAAAAGAAAGGAAATCAGACAGAAGTAAAGTCGGTGCCTGGTGTAGAAGCTACGAAAGGGAAGGAAAATGAATTCAAGGTAAGAATGAATTGTGTGTCTGGTTGTGTGGTCTCTTCATGAAATCAGTTTCTAATGAGTTTTTATGCCTCTAGCTGGGGATGACCACCCAAATGACCTTAGCTTTGGACAAAGTTAATGATTCCTACAACTTCAGTGTAAGTACACATCTCTTAACCATTACATGTGACATGAAAAACTGTTTTGTATTGTTGTGTGACATCTTTTAAAAATCTGCACCTCTTGCACAGTTCCACATGGTGGTTGGCTCGGAGGCAGAGGGTCTGTACAGCCTCAAGTTCCACTACTGTCCTAACAAGTCAGCAGAAAAGAAATATCCCTACTCATTCACTGTGAGTTGAGTGATGTGTGTTAGCACATGCATTCTCAGGTGTGTGCAGGTGTTGACTTGAACTTATCCTCTACAGGTGGAAGTGACTGAGAGGAATCCAGGCAGCTACCTGTCTGCAGCAGAAATCCCTCTGTCTCGTCTTTACATTGGTATGGCAGGAGTCTTCTTCACCGCTGCCATGATCTGGGTTTACACACTCATGAAGCACAGGTACACACCTCATGCTTACAGTATTGTGTAGCAGTATCTTAAAGCTTCCTAGTTTAAATATCACTTTGTATAGTCTGCGTATGGTCCAATTACAGGGTCATGTTTTTTGCATATGCTGTGACGTTGTTACCATATCAAAATTAGAACAAAGAAAAGCCACTATGACCATGCTTGAGTTAAATGCTAACTGCAGAATGTGAACATGCTCAAAATGAATCGTAACATTTGCTAGTTGGCACTAAATGCAAATTACAGCTGAGGCTGGACTTTGATTAAAGTTAATGCATCAATGAAACTATGATAATTCATTCTGACAATTAGAATTGTCACCACTCCACAACATTTCATCAGAATCGGTTAATAACTTCAGATATCTTCAAAAACAGACAGGTAAACAAACATGGGTGATAACATAAAAAAATAACATAATGTAATGATGGCTCAGTTCCAGTAAGAATCACAGTTCCTCATACCAGTTTGGCAAACCTGCAGCAAGCTAACCAGCCATGTTCATGTTTCTGTGACACCTGTGCATTTCCTGCTGCAGCATGCCAAAATGTCTGCTGTGTAAGACATCTACAGTCCGAGCAGCTGCTTAAAAGCTTGTTCTGCACTGAACAGAACAGTACAAGTGACTCTGAGTGGGACTGTTTTCTGTCCTCTAAATAAAAAGTTGTTGTGAGTGTGACAGATTCATTAATACTTGACATTCATGGACTTCCAAACCAAAAACCATGCTGAAATGAACAGCAATGTACAGAACTTCAACCTTGGCTATATGAAGTATGTGCTCCACTGTTTACAGGTACAGTGTGTTTAAGATCCACTGGCTGATGGCAGCACTGGCCTTCACCAAGTCTACATCATTGGTTTTCCATAGTGTAAGTACACCATCAGCACAGAGCAGCCTGAAGGCTCTTCTGTCTCCTGTTGTGATGTTTCATTTATGTCTGTCTCTTTCAGATCAACTATCACTTCATCAACACTGAGGGGCATCCCATTGAAGGCTGGGCCGTCATGTATTATATCACACACTTGTGAGTACAGTTTGTTCAGGATATGAATTTTACAATAAGTCTGTATTTTTGCTGGTTGTAATTCTGTACTTTGTAGGCTGAAGGGGGCGCTCCTGTTCATCACACTGGCACTGATTGGCACCGGCTGGGCTTTCGTTAAATACATCCTTTCTGACAAGGAAAAGAAGATCTTCATGATTGTCATTCCCCTGCAGGTGTGTGAAGGAGAACCAGTATGTGGTTATTTACATTCAGTGAATATGTTTTGGTCATCCGCTCAGCTGTTGTTTTCCAGGTTCTGGCTAATGTCGCCTACATCATCATCGAATCTACAGAGGAAGGCTCCCGTGAATACAGTCAGTGGAAGGAGATCCTCTTTTTCGTTGATCTCATCTGCTGTGGAGCTGTCCTTTTCCCTGTTGTCTGGTCAGTGTGTCTGTGGTCTGTTCAGTGTGTATCAGTTTCATTTTCCATTAAAAAAGAAAAACAATACTGAAATTGTAAGACTAGTTTTGAGGCTAGTGTATAAGCAGATGGCTATTTCCTCAGGATAGTTGAGATAAGAGTGTCTTTATGGCAAAATGGCACAGTCTGGGTACCATACAGCATCCAAAGTGCCCCATTTTCAGTAGCATTCGTTAATAAAGTGAATAAATTTAACTTACTGGGAGACCAAAAGTAATGCTCGAAAGCAGGTGTAATGATGGGCTGGATGAGCAGCACCACCTGTCAATCATAAACATTATTTTTGCAAAAGTGAAAGTCACCCATAAAAATAGAAAATAGTATTTTACCTGATAGTAAATGAGTAAGTATCGTAAGTTTACACTAGATTATACATTTATTTACACACTCTGTTCATATACTGTATACTAGGGTTTGACGGATTGTGGGATTCGATATTTAGGATTTTTCTAATTATCAGAATATGTTTTCTGTGTTGTTTCCTGTTATCCGATTGCAGATGAAATAAATAAATATAAAATTGCCCTAATTTCGCTCTCATGCACCATGCAGTCTGCAAAGTCACTAATAGCCTAAGTTATCAAATCAACGTAGGGGACTAAAAGGCACAAAGTATCTGCCACAAAATATAGTGAAGTGAAAATATAAAGTAGCAGAAAATGGAATTAATATTATATATCAAAATGATATTTAAGTACAGTACTTGCGTAACTGTACTTAGTTTCATTCGATCATTGTAAATTAGAGGTACATGGAGCCCATATAGTGATCAAAAACTACTGAAATGTTTCATTTTCAATTCAAATCTCCACGTAAACAAAATTACAAAACGAGTCAAAGATTTATTTTATGAATGAAGAATTTTCCAAACAAGTGTTTCATGGATGCATTCAAAATGACCCATAAATAACATTTTCAGTCTGTGTGCTCACATGTCTGCAGTTCTCAAACATGCCTGTTTTTATAGGTCCATCCGTCATCTACAGGAGGCTTCTGGCACCGATGGCAAAGGTAAGAGTCCTGAAAACATTTGATAAGTTACAGAGATTGCAATTAATTCACGAAATTTGATCCTTGTCTCTTTCAGCTGCCATGAACTTGGAGAAGCTCAAGCTCTTCCGGCATTATTATGTGATGGTAAGGAGGGAGTTTAGCCCATCTGTATCTTTTTTCTGCCATCCACAAGATTCAACCATTATTAGATTGCCTCTTAATTCAAATCAACCATAATATAAATAGCTTGCTATCTTAATTCCCTCACATTGAAAATATCTAGTGCTGAAGTTGTGAATTATTTTACTGATATTGCTTGAATATTTTTTATTTGCATTATTTATTTATTTATTCAGGTATTGAGCACTATCCTTACAATAGATAATACACTGTGTTTGGCATGCCCAGTCAAGGCATTGCAAAGAACCCTGCATTTTGTTTTGCTGTTGTGATAGTTTATAGTAAAACAAGTTTTATTAATTTTGATTAAGATCTTAAGGGGAATATTCAGGTTGGATCATAAACTGCATTAAGTTAAGTGTCATCTGCCAGCTGTGTGTAATCTGTAAAACTCTGTTATCTTCCTTTTAAGATTGTGTGTTACATCTACTTTACAAGGATCATAGCCCTTCTGCTCCAGGTCACTATGCCTTTCCAGTGGCAGTGGTGCTATCAGGTAAGGCACCATCACATTTTATTATTGGTGCACATCTCTTAATTTGTCTTCCTCCTGTTATGAAACACACACTCTCATGTTTCATCAGTTTCTGGTGGAGGTGTCTACCCTGATCTTTTTTGTGCTGACGGGCTACAAGTTCAGACCAGCATCCAATAACCCCTACCTCCAGCTTCCCCAGGACGAGGAGGATGTAGAGATGGATGAAGTGTAAGTATACACTTAGACCTTCCACTTAAGCTTTTGAACCCTAGACCTAGTCTGTAATGCCTTTATTTCCACCCTTATGTCTTACACATTTCCACACTGGCTGTGTCATGAAAGTCAGATATTTTACCTAGGTTGTAAGGAGCCGATCCTCCGGTAGAAAACCCAACATGGAGTAGCAGCGAGAATTCAAGCTGTAACTTAGGAATGCACAATGGCAGTCAAAGTATTTCCAGAGGGGAGAGTATGACGATAATGAGTGTGTAAGTCTTTTTCTTGTAGCTTGCCTGTCTTGTTCCACAGAATGATGTGGACACACAGCTGAGGATTTTCCTCCATCTTGAGGAGGGTTATTGACACTGTTTTTTTGGTTAATACATGTGATCCATTAAAAGTACATTATCTGTACTGGAACTCATTTCCAGGGCTCAGTCCTAGTTGTTACACTTGTAAACAGAATAGACTTGAAGCATAAAAATAGACTTTGTGTTGTGGTTATATGTGTAGAGTTGAATCACAAACTCTTATACAGCCTGTGGAGACAAGCTGTGAGCCAGGAATGAAATAGATTGTAACTATAGATTGGTTCTGTTGAATAGAGTCTTGGAGTTCTTTCACACCTTCCTTGTTTGGTTTGGACTTTGGGACTTTTCAGTTTGATCCCAACCAAAATTGCAGGTGCGAGACCTCTCCTGGACCAAGGTCCGGATAAAACTGCTGGGGCCTCATTTCTAAAAAAAGTAGTGTAAACGGGGTGAAATGTGTGTAAACACCTTTCACCACAAACGTTGGTATTTATAGAGAAAAAGGTTCAGATTTCTACGTAAACTTTCACCCTGCTGTAGAGTCAGAATCAGAGACACTCGATGGTTTTATCACTAAATAAAGTTGAGTCAGAAGTAAAAACACAGATGAATGTAAAACACACATCAGCACATATATATTTCATAATGTATAGGCCTGCCTCTGATGGTGGATATAGTCTATATTTATATGTTGTAACATGTAAATGTAATTTAATGTCATTATATTGTTTGATGCAGATATGGTTGAATTATTTGTTCCATCTTTAATTGAATGTCAGCATTGTATCAGTCAGGAGGTGAGACTTTTCCTCTGTGTGTCAAACAGTTTCTGACTGCAGTCAAAATGTTGTTTTTAATGCTAAAAACCAACAAATATGGACAGAAGCAGAATATTTGGTTATAAAAACATGTTCTGAATTTTAGGAACCATTCCATCTCTCTTTTTTCAGCTGTGTGATTTTGACCTTCTTTTTGACTCTGCAACAGTTGGTTGTTTGATCTGACCCTGTTCACCATCCACCACATGCTTCTGTCAGACAAACTGCTGGAGACACAGCTGACTTGTCCTTTAACGTGTTTTATTAACACACTGCACAACATCAACATGAGCTCTGAGCAAGTAACACCAGAGAATCTCAACCAACCTTGCTGATCACTCAGTGACACGTAGCTACTAATTCTAGCTCTCTGATTGGCTGGACAGCATGTCAGTCTACAGTATTACCCAATACCTTCAGCCTGTTTCCTTTTATTTGATATTCCACTGCTAAGCAAACAAAACAGATTTACAGTGATGAGAACCTTTAACTATCATCATCATCATCATCATCTTCATCATCATCATCATCATCACTGATAGTCCAACAAAGGATCCTTAACAACATCAGAATATTCATGAGACATTTAGCATCGACCATTTATGGAGGATTGTTGGGACGACTCTAGGTGGAGTACTGGGATGATACTGGGAGGGAGGACTGGGATGATACTGGGAGGAGTAGTGGGATGATACTGGAAGGGAGGAGTGGGATGATACTGGAAGGAGTAGTGGGATGATACTGGGAGGGAGGACTGGGATGATACTGGGAGGAGTAGTGGGATGATACTGGGAGGGAGGAGTGGGATGATACTGGAAGGAGTAGTGGGATGATACTGGGAGGAGTAGTGGGATGATACTGGGAGGAGTAGTGATGATACTGGGAGGAGTAGTGGGATGATACTGGGAGGAGTAGTGGGATGATACTGGGAGGGAGGACTGGGATGATACTGGGAGGAGTAGTAAGATGATACTGGGAGGAGTAGTGGGATGATAGTGGGAGGGAGGAGTGGGATGATACTTGGAAGAAGTAGTGGGATGATACTCGGAGGAGTAGTAAGATGATACTGGGAGGAGTAGTGGGATGATACTGGGAGGAGTAGTGGGATGATACTGGGAGGAGTAGTGGGATGATACTGGGAGGGAGGACTGGGATGATACTGGGAGGAGTAGTGGGATGATACTCGGAGGAGTAGTAAGATGATACTGGGAGGAGTAGTGGGATGATACTGGGAGGAGTAGTGGGATGATACTGGGAGGAGTAGTAAGATGATACTGGGAGGAGTAGTGGGATGATACTGGGAGGGAGGAGTGGGATGATACTGGGAGGAGTAGTGGGATGATACTGGTAGGAGTAGTGGGATGATACTGGGACGAGTAGTGGGATGACACTGGGAGGAGTAGTGGGATGATACTGGGAGGGAGGAGTGGGATGATACTGGAAGGAGTAGTGGGAGACACTGGGAGGAGTAGTGGGATGATACTGGGAGGAGTAGTGGGATGATACTGGGAGGAGTAGTGATGATACTGGGAGGAGTAGTGGGATGATACTGGGAGGAGTAGTGATGATACTGGGAGGAGTAGTGGGATGACACTGGGAGGAGTAGTGATGATACTGGGAGGAGTAGTGGGATGATACTGGGAGGAGTAGTGGGATGATACTGGGAGGAGTAGTGGGATGATACTGGGAGGAGTAGTGGGATGATACTGGGAGGAGTAGTGGGATGACACTGGGAGGGAGTAGTGGGATGATACTGGGAGGAGTAGTGGGATGACACTGGGAGGAGTAGTGGGATGATACTGGGAGGAGTAGTGGGATGACACTGGGAGGGAGTAGTGGGATGACACTGGGAGGGAGGAGTGGGATGACACTGGGAGGAGTAGTGGGATGACACTGGGAGGAATAGTGGGAGACACTGGGAGGAGTAGTGGGAGACACTGGGAGGAGTAGTGGGACGACACTGGGAGGAGTAGTGGGACGACACTGGGAGGAGTAGTGGGACGACACTGGGAGGAGTAGTGGAGTAGTGGGAGACACTGGGAGGAGTAGTGGGAGACACTGGGAGGAGTAGTGGGAGACACTGGGAGGAGTAGTGGGAGACACTGGGAGGAGTAGTGGGAGACACTGGGAGGAGTAGTGGGAGACACTGGGGGGAGTAGTGGGAGACACTGGGGGGAGTAGTGGGAGACACTGGGGGGAGTAGTGGGAGACACTGGGAGGAGTAGTGGGAGACACTGGGGGGAGTAGTGGGAGACACTGGGGGGAGTAGTGGGAGACACTGGGAGGAGTAGTGGGAGACACTGGGAGGAGTAGTGGGAGACACTGGGGGGAGTAGTGGGAGACACTGGGAGGAGTAGTGGGAGACACTGGGGGGAGTAGTGGGAGACACTGGGAGGAGTAGTGGGAGACACTGGGAGGAGTAGTGGGAGACACTGGGAGGAGTAGTGGGAGACACTGGGGGGAGTAGTGGGAGACACTGGGAGGAGTAGTGGGAGACACTGGGGGGAGTAGTGGGAGACACTGGGAGGAGACCATACTCACACAGCTCACCACAGGTTGGTCTTTATAAAGAATAGACTGTGTTCAGGTCTGCGCTGCACGGTTTAATAGACCTGAAGTTTTCTTGTATAAGAATATTCTGAGTTCTGAGAGCACAAATGTTTTAGGATGGAATCTACGCTGAGTTCTATAAATGAGGCTCCTGGTCTTTGGTCCCACAAAAGGACGTGGTCTCCGAATCAAACTGGCCAATAGTTTGGTTCAATAACAGTGTCAGAACACTTGTTTGGATGGTTTGGACTTTTGGACCAGTTACAGGAGGCTACTGTCGCCAAAATCACAAAAGAACAAGAAAAACAAATGGAAGAAGGAAGAAGTTAAAAATGAGCCATGGTAGCACATGGGGAGAGGGAGAGACGAGATAGTCATCATCATATAGTCCGACAAATAAATCCAAAGTCAACTGGAAAAACCATAAAAATGCTGAAACTTCTCATTTATTTTCTGTGAGATAGAGATAGATACATCAGACTCATGTCGGTCTACAAGCCAATCACTTGTCAACTATTGAGTTAGGGTTCAGGTTAAAGTTGCAGACACATAGATGATGATGATGATAACTTTATGACACTCATGTAGTTTTTTTATGGAATGAATGTTTGAGAGACTTGAGCACACTTAGCTTACCTCTGACAGTTTTAACCTATGTTTCTTTACATAGTCCAGAAAAGCCAAGCATTAGCTAAAAGCATTTCCTGTTCATGTAACCATGAATGTATAAAAAAAACAATCACCTCTACAGAACAATGATTAAGCTGGATCTGTTGTGTTTTTACGTGCTTCCTAAATGCTTTTGTCACTGATGGATATCAGCAGTGTCTCCACTATAACATGTGATCCACCAGAGTTAACACTGAGAATAAGGCGCCTTTGTTTGCATTGATCATGTAGAACAGACTGATAAAAGTGAAGACACTTTGAATGAAGTACTTCTCTCTGTTTCTCTGTGTCCAGACTGACCGAGTCAGGAGCTCTGGAGGGAATTTCCAAAGTCAAGAAAACGTGCAACGGACGTGATCGTGAGAAAGAGTCCACCTTGTGAGCAGGAAGCTGCTTCTTTCAGGGGAGGGACGCATTAAACATCCCCAGGCCAGCTGATAGGAGGGGGTGCACACGGACCAAGGCTCCCCACCCCCAATGACTGCTTTCCTTTTTGAAACTCTTTAAGTGGTTGCAGTGGCCATTAGCCACTGTCTGGCTATGCAAAAAGAGAAGACTTTGTTGGACACTCTCTCTCCTCGGAACACCTTCATTTAGAAACCGGAGTGTTTGAGAGGGAGACGGGCTCCCACCACATGGATGGATGAAGATAAAGGATATCTGATGTTCTCTGTGATTCTTTTTCTCTCTTTCTCTCTCTTTCCAAAGATAATTATCATTTTAGACAGACTTTCTTTTTCTGTTGTGTTTATATTGGCTATTTAAACGGTACTTCTGGCTCTTAGCTGTACCTATTTGTGTGTGATATGAGTATGTGTGTGAATGTGAGACACAAGATATGGATTTTTTTCCTTCCCTATGGAGTCAATGGCCCTTACTCAGGTAAAAGGCTAATATATTTAACACTGAGGCAACAGTATTCTCCTTCCCACTGTTCAGGGAACCTGTTGGTTTGTTCCAAAACATCTTGACCACACGCTACACAGTTATTTGTCTTATGTACTTGATTTATATATTGAAATATATGGTTGAACATATTTCAATAAATGTACTTTTGCTTTTTGAAATTACTTTTTTGTTTATCATGGAGCAGTGGGAGCTCCTCCCAGTCTGTCACATAGACCTCTGCTGTTAGTGGCTGAGGTCATCTTCAGATCTCTGTGGATGTAGCCCAGTTGGTGACGTGTGGACTTGGATCTGCAGTGGGCCTACTTGTGGTGAACGACAGCCCTTTTTTTCCCCCATGTTTTTGCACTCTGGGCAGAGAAGTGACCAAACTGACAATGTTTGATTTTTCTGCTTTTGCTTTTACTTTCTTGCTCTTGATGTGAAGCTTATTTTATTCATTGTTGATGACTTATTGGTGAAAGATCAGAAATGTGTGCAGCCGGGCGGGTTAGGCTGCCATTTGTAAATAATTTAGAGGAAGACTGTTGAGCCACGTAACACTTTCATAGGAACTGCATTGGGCTTTGACAGTTCTTCAGACAACAATGACACAGATTCAGTTTTAATGAGATTTTTGGATTCTTTCCATTCGATGGAAGTGGAAGTGTGAGGAATCAAGGAAAGACTATTGAGAACCACACTCCTTGACAGTGTTTACAGACTGCTCATGATTCGGTGTTGTGTACCTGAGCAGACGGGAGTAACCAGTCTGTAAACCAGTTGAACAGAAGAGGTTTTAAACTGTTTGATTTCTGTGTGAAACGTTACAATAAAGCTGGTGTTCTGGAAAGATCTCGAATGTCCCTGTTACATGTGAAAATACACTGCTCAAAAAAATGAAGGGAACACTTAAATCCCACATCAGATCTTAATGGATGAATTATTCAGGTTGTAAATCTTTACTGATGTACTTTGTATAATCAGTTGAGAACAAAATGATGTAACAACAATCAATGGAAACCAAAATCATCAACCATTGAGGGCTGGATTCAAAATCACACCAAAAATCTAAGTGACATTTAAACCACAGGCTGATCCAACTTGTGTGAATTTCATCATCAACTCATAATGGTGGATGGTGTCCTGGGGGATCTCCTCCCAGACCTGGATCAGGGCATCAGTGAGTTCCTGGACAGTCTGTGGTGGTACTTGGCGGCGTCGTATTCACCAATACATAATGTCCCATAGGTGTTGATTTAGGTCAGGACAACATGAGGACCAGTCAATGGCATCAATGTCTTCATCATCCAGGAACTGCCTACAGACTCTGGACACATGAGGCCGAGCATTGTCCTGCACCGGGAGGAACCCGGGGACCCCGCTGCACCGGGAGGAACCAGGGGCCCGCTGCACCGGGAGGAACCAGGGGCCCACTGCACCAGGAGGAACCCGGGGGCCCCGCTGCACCGGGAGGAACCAGGGGCCCACTGCACCAGCTTTAGGTCTGACAATCATTCTGAGGATTTCATCCTGGTACCTAACAGTCAGGGTACCGTTGGCTATGACATGGAGGTCTGTGTGACCCACCAAGGATCTGCCTCCCCAGACCATCACTGACCCACCACCAAACCGGTCTTGCTGGATGATGTTACAGCAGCATAACGTTCACCACGGCGTCTCCAGACTCTTTCACACCTGTCACATGTGTTCAGTGTGAATCTGATCTCATCTGTGAAGAGAACGAGGCACCAATGGTGGACCTGCTAATTCTGGTGTTCTCTGACCATTTTTACTGCCGTCTGCATCATCATATTATCTTGAATAGGTAAACCAGACATTTCAAAGTGATATACATTTAAATTACAACTACATTGTATGCTTATTGAAAATATATACTGTACATATTTTAAATACTTTATAGATAAGATCAAATCAGTGCCTTTAGGAGGGGTGTGGTATCTCATTGTTTTTATCTCCTCTTATCACAATATAAACATTTTAAATAGGCTACTTTATAAATGAGAAAATGCATAGAGTCTGAGTAAACAGCCACTCATGTTCATGTTCAGATTTTTATTTGAGAACTTAAGTGCATTTTAAATTAAACAGGCACACATCAGGTAAACAACACATTTTAACTACTTTATATGAGACAAATTAAGTGCATTTTGTTGTAATTAACAGACTCATATTTCCCTCTCATCATTAAATCAAACAGAATATTGCTTGTTCTTTGTGTTCCAGTCAGGTGAACAAGAGGAGAGCAACACACATATCAGGTGTAGCATTTATTCTCTGGGCGGTAGCTAAGCTAACATTACCTGCAGCAGTCTGGTCCTTAGCTGGGTCTTGTCCCTGGTCTCTAGCTATGCTTTTCTTTTTTATTAGCCAGGCATCCATGTTTGTGACCACCTGCAAAATCTGTTCATTACTTTGGTGGAAACTATGGTGGACACCTGGATATAAACCCAAACGGGTTCTGAACAAGGCACCGTCTGCAGGGTACTACGAGCTCTTGAAGGTATGTTGGTGCCTGACCATTAAGGGCTTTGTACGTGAGGAGAAGGATTTTAAATTCTATACTGGATTTTGTAGGGAGCCAGTGCAGAGAGGCTAATACAGGAGAGATATGATCTCTGATACCAGTTCTGGTCAGGACACCTGCAGCAGCATTCTGGATCAGCTGGAGAGTCTTTAGAGACTTGTTGGGACAGCCTGATAAAAGAAGAGCTGTCAATGAAACAGGTTACTTCTGGATTTTAGTCACTAGCTCAAAGTCCAAAATCACAGAATCCTACACATCCCATCATGCAACTCAGTAGCATCTCCTGTTGACCTCCCTTTGTAAATGCACTTCCTAGTTTTTTTAACACCCTCAGACCCCACCTTTTGTAACTGTTACTAGCCTCCCATTAAAAGAAATCACAATGTTGAAGTCCAGTTATTTCCTCAGATGAGACAAAGCGTCTTCATAGACATCATCATCTCCTGCCATGAATGAAGGGGACGGAGTAAAAGAACATGTTCCGTCTGTCCGTCATGTTTATTTTCAGCAGCTTTATTCAAAAACTGTTAAATATTTTTCTCATGAAACTTTGTACACACATCAGTCTTTAGTCATTTTTATTTTTTCTGTTTCCATGATTGCAAGTTGAACTTAGGCTCATTCATGACTCAAAAACTATTTTTTCACGAAACGTTATGTTCACACCTCCCATGTACTGGAAATCATCTGGAAAGTTTTATATGATATATGTAATTAAAAGGGATAACTTATCTGACTCATCACAACATCTTAAAACTTCAAGTGTGGTTTTCTACAGTATGAAAAGCACACCTTAGGCTGGTGTATTAGTATTTCATGGTTGTAATTTATGTTGTCAAACTATAGAGTGGGCTTTTCTTTTCACCATAATGCTTGAACAAGGATAGTATTGCTAAATACTGCTAACATCCAAGTTAATTCTGTAACAGGGCCCAGGCACATTGGACCATAGCTGTGTCCCCCCCCCATCATTATAGTGCAGTAATAGGCGCTTTGAGGGGCAGGGCTGGAAAAAAAAGGCCACCAAATGCATGTACAGTGGGTTTGTACTTTCTCATGTGTTGTGTTTCAAATAATGCACCCAGTCAGTCATCTTTTGGCTCCCCATGCCATTTATTACCTGTGAGGGGCGCCAGCACATAAAAGGTTGGAATGTATTTATGGTGAAACAGAGAAACCCTGGTTAAGATTAAAATAGTGTCATAATGACTAACATGAACACACAGGGAAATATTAACCATTTAGAGGCACTGCATCGCATTTCTCCTCTGGAGGGAGAACCTAGAGGGTCCTTTACATGTGTTATCTACCACAGAGAACACTTAGAATGTACCAGTTTTGTGACTGAATATCTTTGGGCTGTGGATTGTTGTTTGGAGGAAACAAGATGATTCTAGGAGCTTGTGACGCATTTTTCCCTTTGGATATTATTTAATAGACCAAACCATTTATTAATAAAACAATCAATAATGAAGGAAACTGTTATTTTCAGCCATTTTCTTGCCTGTAAAGGCTTCTCTGTATTGCAATCTAAAAACTAGGCATCCAAAAACCTAAAACTGTTATGATAATGTAATGATGGTGGATTTTGACCTGATTCTCTGGCTGCTGCAGCGCGCTGGAGGTGAACTCTCAGCCGTATCAGGCACACATCATGTGTTCACTGTTGGTCCAATGGTCTCCAGCCTTGTATCAGCAGCTCAGACCCTCCCTCCTCCGAGCTTCAGGAGGACGCTGCTCCTCACTGCAGTCCGCAGTAAATTCACCGGAGCCGGTTGAGTGCAGACTGCAGTCTCCATCCTCCTCCTCCTCCTCCTCCTCTCCCTGCGCTCCTCTGGGTGGAAAGAATACACACACACACACACACACACACACACACACACGGGGCGAGACCATGTAAGTATCAGCTCTTATATGTTATGATTTAAATAAACATCACACTAGTAGAGTAGTCGCAGAATGTTTGATTATAGCTGGTGCGTATTTTCGCGACTTTTCTGCAGCGTCACGCACATGTATGCCAACGTTTGCGTCAGAGTCGATCATGCCTGCACTGAAATCTGACCTTTTTTTGTATCATTGTCAGGATGTTTGTGCAAAAACATAAAAAACAGCAGTAAGCAGACATTTAACTGAAGTTGTTTGAGAAAGTCGTTAATTAAATAACCTCTTTTTTCTAAAACGATCTTGGTTTTTAAATCAGCGTGAACAGCCAAATGTTTTGGTGAAGGGATGTAATGAGCTTCTTTTCTCTGGTCCTCCATGACCTTAAACGCCTTTGGTTTAAAACGGCAGAGCCTGATAATGCCACAGATCTCTCCCCTCTCTCCCAAACTCCCGTTTTATCCCTGCAGAGCAACCCCCCCCAGTGCAGCATGCTGAAGTCTTCCTCAGTAGACATTTGTCTTTTGACATTTTAAAATGTTTTAGACTAAAGATTGTGATCTTTTTTTCTCTGTAGCCCACAGCATCCACCTGCTGTTGCTCTGTTAGTCCATGTGATTCTATAAGCACATTTAAAATGAGGTATGATTTGTCCTTCCTCAGGGTTTTCATCCCAGTCTTTGCCATTTTGGCCCTGATTGTCTCTGCTGAAGCAAGTGTTGGGTAAGTCAGTCCTTCAGATAGATGTCGCCAAAGGTATGTGGACATAATATGTACATCAAACTATTATAAATGATTTTGTTCTTACATTTTGTTCTCTTGCCACATTGGAAGGCATTTAGAGTTAAAAGTCTAAGGAACGGGCAAATTTTTCATACGACACAATCACATACAAAGTCATTACAAAGTCATGAGTAAACATGAACTGACGCTACTTTGTGCCAGGCAACACGAAGACTGTTGCAATTACCAAATCAAACAGTTTATCTATTTTTATTTTTTAATTAATTAATTAATTTTTTCAACCTGTCCTGTCTGGCAACCTCAGCATGCAGTATGAGGATCTGGGTGCCCTTCAGTGCCAGACAGATTTTGCTCTGCAAAGGAGGATCTATCACACTCCTATCATACTTCTTTCCATACCAGTGGAAAGAAAGAGTGGAACAGAAACAGAAAGGGGTTGGAGGGGGACAAGGGAGACAACTCCAAGGGAAAGCTAGTCAGGCACAGCCAGGGGCCACAGAGGGAGCCCCCAGCCAAGAGCCGGCCCACAGAAGGATAGGAGATAGCAATCTGTGTGAACAGAAGAAATGTGTGTGACGTTGTGAACTAAACATTGTGTTGATGTGATCTTGATATTTATCCCGTGAGCTGCGGCAAGGAGGGAGAACACGAACGGGGGAAAGTGAGGGAGACACAGATATAATAAGAGAGTTGTGGGGAAAAGACATAAAAAACATTCTAATAAATCAATCAGTTTAAATAGATCAATAATCAGATATTAAAGTGTTTCCTGACTCCTCAGTCTCTAAATGATCCTTAATGACCAGCGTCTCTAGTTCTTTGTAGACCCTTTAGCTGCTATGACCTGCTGCAAACCTGATGCAGATCCAGACACCAGTTTCTGGCAGCGTTCCTGAGGAATCTTAGCCCATTCCTCATGGACAAAGGCCTCCAGTTCTGGAATATTCCTGGTTTACCTGCTGCAACCACCTTCTTCAGATCCCACCAGAGATTTTCTATGGATTCCAGTCAGGCGACTGTGACGGCCTCTAGGACGATCCAGGACTTCTTCTGAAACCAGGCCTTGGTGGACTCTGAGGTCTGCTTGGGATCATTGTTCTTTTGGAACGTCCAATGACGGCCGAGCTTCATCTTCCTCACAGATGGAGACGTTTTCTTCTAGGATTTCCTGATCCTTGATGGAATCCATCTGACCCTCTACAGGCTGCAGGTTTCCAGTGGTCCAGGAAGCAAAGCAGCCCCAGAGCCTCACCGAGCCACCGCCATGCTTCACTGTAGGGTGTTCTTCTCAGCATCAGCTTCATTCTTCCTCCTCCAGACATACCGCTGATCCAGAGGCCCCAAAAGTTCCAGTTTGGTTTCATGGCTCCACAGAACAGCATCCAGAACTTCTGGGTCTGATCTAGATGGTTCTGAGCTACTGGAGCCCACTTTTCTGGAGCTTCTGGGTCAGCAGTGGTGAAGGTCTTGGAGTTCATGGAGCCCTTTTTTGTGTTGGATGTGGAAAAGAATCTGTTGTATTGATCTATTTAAGCTGTTCTGTTCAGCTGATAAATAGAATATTTTGCCAATAAACATAATATACAATGTGGGTTTAATAATTTTTCTTCCAACTGTACTTACGGCTGTATAATGAGGGGAGTTTTCTAATCTGACTTCTATCATCACTCTGTAATAGCCCGAGTACCAACACCAGCTTTTGCACAGAGTCAAAGGAATGTCTGGAATATGATCTGGTCTGCAAAACAGACGAATATGAGGTGAGCGAACTCCCAGTCAAACAGCATTTATGTTTACCATCACATCAAGTTGTTACTTCTCCTTAGATCATTTCACTCTGTGTGTGTGTGTGTGTGTGTGTGTGTGTGTGTGTGTGTGTGTGTGTGTGTGTGTGTGTGTGTGTGTGTGTGTGTGTGTGTGTGTGTGTGTGTGTGTGTGTTCAGGTGCGACGCTACAGCCCCACCCGCTGGGTGTCAACAGATGCTGAAGCCTATTTCATGGGCGTTGGTGCAGCCATGGCCTTCAGGAGGCTTTTCCAGTACATCACTGGAGCAAATGAAGGAGGTGAGAACCAGAAGCACAAAAATCAGTGTTCACTTTGTGTCTTATACACTGTGTGTGTCCTTGTGTTTATGTGTGTGTGGCATGTGCAGGCATCCAGATGGAGATGACCGCCCCTGTCCTGGTCAAGATCCCAGAGGAGACCAGGATGTGGGAGCCAGCTATCTACACGCTCAACTTCCCGCTACCCACAGCTCATCAGGACAAGCCGCCCGCGCCCACAAACGACAAGGTGAGCTGAGCCTGACAGGCGGGGGAGGCTTGTGGGAGAGAGCCTTTAGGTGCAGGATGAGGCAGCGAGCTTTTCCTCACCAGTCATGAGGTCAAATCATTTTCTCCTTCCAGCATCTGTAATTTGATCGTTGACTTTGGCTCTGAGATCAATAGAGAGCATTGATAGATGTACAGTGTTTAGTGCAGCTGGCTCTGGTGCTGCTTTGACTGACTCAGCAGAATGGATATACTGTACATAGTGCTGTCTCATGCTGGTGTCAGTCTGACTAATTCATCTGAAATGGACTGTAGATATCTGAAAATATGAAAAATAATATGCACTCTAATTTATTTTAAATTCGTGAGTCTTTATTTCTTGTGTAGTCATGTTTTTGTATTTACCTATACCTGTATATCTAATAATCATGGTAATGAGACATATATAATTATGATTAGGATTTAATAATTGAATGTAACATTTTTAAAAGTTATCATGCTTTGAAAGATTTTAAGCAGATAGTTTTCTTTATCCAGAGATGTGCTCCAGATGTTTCAGTTGAGTCTGTTTGCTCAGGTTTAATTTGGTTGTATGACGTCATGGAGGTCCAAATGTCAATTAGGAAATTAATAAATGAGCCAGTAAAGATCAGGAGCCGCATTTCTTAAGGTTGCTACACACCAAAAAGTAGTGTAAACGGGGTGAAATGTGTGTAAACATCTTTCACCACAAACGTTGGTATTTATAGAGAAAAAGGTTCAGATTTCTACGTAAACTTTCACCCTGCTGTAGAGTCAGAATCAGAGACACTCGATGGTTTTATCACTAAATAAAGTTGAGTCAGAAGTAAAAACACAGATGAATGTAAAACACATATCAGCACATATATATTTCATAATGTATAGGCCTGCCTCTGATGGTGGATATAGTCTATATTTATATGTTGTAACATGTAAATGTAATTTAATGTCATTATATTGTTTGATGCAGATATGGTTGAATTATTTGTTCCATCTTTAATTGAATGTCAGCATTGTATCAGTCAGGAGGTGAGACTTTTCCTCTGTGTGTCAAACAGTTTCTGACTGCAGTCAAAATGTTGTTTTTAATGCTAAAAACCAACAAATATGGACAGAAGCAGAATATTTGGTTATAAAAACATGTTCTGAATTTTAGGAACCATTCCATCTCTCTTTTTTCAGCTGTGTGATTTTGACCTTCTTTTTGACTCTGCAACAGTTGGTTGTTTGATCCGACCCTGTTCACCATCCACCACATGCTTCTGTCAGACAAACTGCTGGAGACACAGCTGACTTGTCCTTTAACGTGTTTTATTAACACACTGCACAACATCAACATGAGCTCTGAGCAAGTAACACCAGAGAATCTCAACCAACCTTGCTGATCACTCAGTGACACGTAGCTACTAATTCTAGCTCTCTGATTGGCTGGACAGCATGTCAGTCTACAGTATTACCCAATACCTTCAGCCTGTTTCCTTTTATGGGATGATACTGGGAGGAGTAGTGGGATGACACTGAGAGGAGTAGTGGGATGATACTGGGAGGAGTAAAGGGACGACACTGGGAGGAATAGTCGGAGAACACTGGGAGGAGTAGTGGGATGACAGGGGGAGGAGTAGCGGGAGGACACTGGGAGGAATCGTGGGACAACACTGGGAGGAGTAGTGGGATGATACTCGGAGGAGTAGTAGGATAATACTGGAAGGAGTAATGGGATGACACTGGGAGGAGTAGTAAGATGATTTTGGCAGGAGCAGTGTGATGATACTCGGAGGAGTAGTGGGATGATACTTGAAGGAGTAGTGGGATGATACTGGGAGGAGTACTGGGATGACACTGGGAGGAGTAGAAAGATGATTTTGGGAGGAATAGTGTTATGATACTGGGAGGAGTAGTAGGATGAAACTGGAAGGAGTAGTAGGATGATACTTGAAGGAGTAGTGGGATGACACTGGGAGGAGTAGTGGGATAATACTGGGTGGAGTAGTAGGATGATACTGGGAGGAGTAGTGGGATGATACTGAGTGGAGTAGTAGGATGATACTGGGAGGGAGGAGTGGGATGACACTAGCAGCAATAGTGGGATGATACTGGGAGGAGTTGTAGGATGATACTGGGAGGAGTAGTGGGATAATACTGGGTGGAGTAGTAGGATGATACTGGGAGGAGTAGTGGGATGATACTGGAAGGAGTTGTGGGATGAAACTGGGAGGAGTAGTGGGATGATACTGAGTGGAGTAGTAGGATGATACTGGGAGGGAGGAGTGGGATGACACTAGCAGCAATAGTGGGATGATACTGGGAGGAGTTGTAGGATGATACTGGGAGGAGTAGTGGGATAATACTGGGTGGAGTAGTAGGATGATACTGGGAGGAGTAGTGGGATGATACTGGAAGGAGTTGTGGGATGAAACTGGAAGGAGTAGTGGGATGATACTAGCAGCAATAGTGGGATGATACTGGGAGGAGTAGTGGGATGACAATGGGAGGAGTAGTAGGATGACACTGGGAGGAGTAGTGGGATGACAGGGGGAGGAGTAGCGGGATGACACTGGGAGGAGGAGTGGGATGACACTGGGAGGAGTAGTGGGATGATACTGGGAGGAGTAGTGGGATGATACTGGGACGAGTAGTGGGACGATACTGGGAGTAGTAATGGGATGACACTGGGAGGAGTAGTAAGATGATTTTGGGAGGAGTAGTGGGATGATACTGGGAGGAGTAGTAGGATGAAACAGGGAGGAGTAGTAGGATGTTACTTGGAGGAGTAGTGGGATTACACTGGGAGGAGTAGTGCGATGACACTGGGAGGAGTAAAGGGATGACACTGGGAGGAATAGTGGGACGAAACTGGGAGGAGTAGTGGGACAACACTGGGAGGAGTAGTGGGATGATAGTCGGAGGAGTAGTAGGAAGACACTGGGAGGAGTAATGGCATAATACTGGCAGTAGAGGTGGGACGACACTGGGAGGAATAGTGGGATGACAATGGGAGGAGTAGCGGGAGGACACTGGGAGGATTAGGTGGACGATACTGGGAGGAGTAGTGGGACAATACTGGGAGGACTAGTGGGATGACATTGGGAGGAGTCATTGGATGATACTGGGAGAAGTAGTGGGATGATACTGGGAGGAGTAGTGGGACTACACTGGGACGAGTAGTGGGATGATACTGGGAGAAGTATTGGAATGACACTGGGAGGAGTAGTTTGATGATACTGGGAGGAGTAGTTGGATTATACTGGGAGGAGTAGTGGGATGACATTGGGAGGAGTCGTGGGATGATACTGGGATGAGTAGTGGGATGACACTTGGAGGAGTAGTGGGATGATACTGGGAGGAGTAGTGCGATGATACTGGGACGAGTAGTGGGACGATACTGGGAGTAGTAGTGGGATGACACTGGGAGGAGTAGTGGTATAATACTGGCAATAGAGGTGGGATGATACTGGGAGGAGTAGTGGGATGATACTGGAAGGAGTAATGGGATTACACTGGGAGGAATAGTAAGATGATTTTGGGAGGAGTAGTGGGATGATACTGGGAGGAGTAGTAGGATGAAACAGGGAGGAGTAGTAGGATGTTACTTGGAGGAGTAGTGGGATTACACTGGGAGGAGTAGTGCGATGACACTGGAGGAGTAAAGGGATGACACTGGGAGGAATAGTGGGACAACACTGGGAGGAGTAGTGGGACAACACTGGGAGGAGTAGTGGGATGATACTCAGAGGAGTAGTAGGAAGACACTGGGAGGAGTAATGGGATAATACTGGCAGTAGAGGTGGGACGACACTGGGAGGAATAGTGGGATGACAATGGGAGGAGTAGCGGGAGGACACTGGGAGGAGTAGTGGCATGACACTGAGAGGAGTAGTGGGACGATACTGGGAGGAGTAGCAGGAGGACACTGGGAGGAGTATTGGGATGACACTGAGAGGAGTAGTGGGATGATACTGGGAGGGGTAGTAGGCTGACACTGGTAGGAGTAGTGTGATGATACTGGGAGAAGTTCTAGGATGATAATGGGAGGAGTAGTGGGATGACATTGGGAGGAGTCGTTGGATGATACTGGGAGAAGTAGTGGGATGATACTGGGAGGAGTAGTGGGATTACACTGGGACGAGTATTGGGACGATACTGGGACGAGTAGTGGGATGACACTTGGAGGAGTATTGGGATGACACTGGGAGGAGGAGTGGGATGACACTGGGAGGAGTAATGGGATGATACTGGGAGGAGTAGTGGGATGATACTGGGAGGAGTAGTGCGATGATACTGGGACGAGTAGTGGGACGATACTGGGAGTAGTAGTGGGATGATACTGGGAGGAGTAGTGCGATGATACTGGGACGAGTAGTGGGACGATACTGGGAGGAGTAGTGGGATTACACTGGGACGAGTAGTGGGACGATACTGGGAGAAGTAGTGGAATAACACTGGGAGGAGTAGTTGGATGATACTGGGAGGAGTAGTTGGATTATGCTGGGAGGAGTAGTAGGATGATACTGGGAGGAGTAGTGGGATGACATTGGGAGGAGTCGTGGGATGATACTGGGACGAGTAGTGGGATGACACTCGGAGGAGTAGTAGGATGATACTGGGAGGAGCAGTAGGATGAGACTGGGACGAGTAGTGGGATGACACTCAGAGGAGTAGTAGGATAATACTGGTAGGAGTAGTCGGATGACACTCGGGGGAGTAGTGGGATGATACTTGGACGAGTAGTGGGACTATACTGGGAGGAGTAGTTGGATAACACTAGGAGGAGTAGTGGGATGATACTGGGAGGTGTGGTTTGATCACAGTGGGAGGAGTGGTGGAATGAGACTGGGAGCAGGATTGGGATGATATTGGGATGAGTAGTGGGAGATACTGGGAGGAGTAGTGGGAGACACTGGGAGGAGTAGTGGGATGATACTGGGAGGAGTTGTAGGATGATACTGGGAGGAGTAGTAGGATGATACTGGGAGGAGTAGTGGGATGATATTGGGAGGTGTGGTTTGATCACACTGGGAGGAGTGGTGGGATGATACTGGGACGAGTTGTGGGAGACACTTGGAGGAGTAGTGGGACGACACTCAGAGGAGTAGTAGGATGATACTGGGAGGAGTAGTAGGATGACACTGGGACGAGTAGTGGGATGATACTGGGAGGAGTAGTGGGATGATACTGGGAGGTGTGGTTTGATCACAGTGGGAGGAGTGGTGGAATGAGACTGGGAAGAGGAGTGGGATGATATTGGGATGAGTAGTGGGAGATACTGGGAGGAGTAGTGGGAGACACTGGGAGGAGTAGTGGGATGATACTGGGAGGAGTTGTAGGATGATACTGGGAGGAGTAGTAGGATGATACTGGGAGGAGTAGTGGGATGATACTGGGAGGTGTGGTTTGATCACACTGGGAGGAGTGGTGGAATGAAACTGGGAGGAGTAGTGGTATGATATTGGAATGAGTAGTGGGACGACACTGGGAGGAGTAGTGGGAGAAACTTGGAGGAGTAGTGGGATGACACTCGGTGGAGTAGTAGGATGATACTGGGAGGAGTAGTGGGATGACAATGGGAGGTGTAGTGGGATGACATTAGGAGGAGTAGTGGTATAATACTGGGAGGAGTAGTGGGATGATACTGGGAGGAGTAGTGGGATGATACTGGGAGGAGTAGTGGGATGATACTGGGATGAGTAGTGGGACGATACTGGGAGGAGTAGTGGGAGACACTGGGAGGAGTAGTGGGAGACACTGGGAGGAGACCATACTCACACAGCTCACCACAGGTTGGTCTTTATAAAGAATAGACTGTGTTCAGGTCTGCGCTGCACGGTTTAATAGACCTGAAGTTTTCTTGTATAAGAATATTCTGAGTTCTGAGAGCACAAATGTTTTAGGATGGAATCTACACTGAGTTCTATAAATGAGGCTCCAGGTCAGGATTTTGTTCAGGGTCAGGTGGATTGATCGAATTATTTTAAATAACATTAAAAATACACTTCCTTATTCAGCCCATTAAAATTCAGATTATAGAAAGGTACAGTAGTTTAAGTGTGAGGTCTTTTCCTTTACTCAGTTTACCATTTACTCAAGTACTTAACTTAATATGAGAAACTTGCATTTAACTTGAGTAATTCTTATTAATGCTACGTCATACTTTTCATTCTCTACAGTTCAATGAGTAATATTGTACTTTTTAACCATTTGACAGAAATATTTACATAATAATTTTCAGATAATAAAATATGAAATATAATATCTTTCTCATACTTTTACTTACTTAAGAATGTAGTAATATTTTGAATACAGGAGTTGTACTTGGAATGGAGTATTTCTTTAAAAAAAAATTTGTGTTGGTATTTTTGCTTAAGTAAATGAATTGTGCAGAATTGCCAAAAACCTGTCAACACTGTATTGATGTATTGAAAGTGTTAACTTGTGTCTTGAATTAGAAAACACTTGTTTGCCTTTTTTGCACAACAATCCAGGATTTAGTCCATTTCCCTCCTCTTTACATGTGTCTTTGCTCATCTGTGTACTTTTAAACATCTAGTATGTTTTTCTGCCTTGCCTGCTCTTTGTAGGTCTCTATCTACTCTGAGGTCAGGGTGTGACTACTAATGTTGATTCTCCTTTACAGTTGTATTTCACCGAAATGCCAGACATGGACGTTTATGTGAGAAGTTACGGAGGCTGGATGCTGTCAGTCACCTCCAGGCTTCACGCTCACCTGCTTACTAAAGAGCTGGAGAGGGTTCGAGCCTCCTACAACCACAGCTACCACTATGGAGTCGGCTATGACAGGTATTACACACATCCACAAATACCTCATACTTCTCATTTCTTGTACGGAATCACATTCCACTATTTAAAAATTTTTAATATTGCCCTCTGAATTTGATACACATGATATTTTTTATAGTCTGTATTATTTTGTTTTTTCAAAGATGTTGCCTAATTGATGTTGCCTAATTGACAGTCATACCTCTTTAAAAAAAATTTATATATATATATATATATATATATATATATATAAATAAATTATATATAAGAAATAAATTATATATAAGAAAAGACAAACAGACCAAACACAATCAAAGTAAGAAAGACACTCCTGTTGTTGCCATGGTTTGTGACTCGAAGTTATTCAAGTTGTTTCTTTGTTAGCAGTGAAAACAAAGCGAAACCTTTTGGCTGGATAAGCTGCATTTCGTCTTGTGCATCACTTTTTAGTGTCCCCTGGAAACACTTTCCGTTGCTGTCTATGCTTCTTGCAGCAGTTTTGTATTAGTTTATGTTTCGTCTATTTGCATATTTTTCCTAAATGTTGTGCATAGGTCATCAAATCAGTAAAGATGATTTCTTGAGTGGTGTTTTGTTTATTTGCATGTGTTTTCTTAATCTGTAGAGAATTGAGCTCTTAGGGCCACCACAATGTGCAGATTAACAGATTACTGTAATTTAAGTAACTAATGTAGAAGACCGTGTAACCTGAAAAAATTACTCTTGACCATCACTGCTAACATTTCTCAGTTGTTAATGTTATGTTCATCCCTCTTGATCTTTCCTCGTGTGTGTGTGTGTGTGTGTGTGTGTGTGTGTGTGTGTGTGTGTGTGTGTGTGTGTGTGTGTGTGTGTGTGTGTGTGTGTGTGTGTAGCCCCTTGAAGCTGTTGAACAGGCACAATGAGGTGTGGTATGTGGCCGAAGGGCCCGTAATTTGCACGGATCCTCAGGAGCCGACTCCTGCACACACTCCCAGGCCAACTCTGACCAACGCACCCACAGACTTTGCATCTGAACCTCTCCCACACACCCTCTCTGACTCCCCCTCACTCATCCCCTCAAACCTTTCTTCAAATACAACATCAAGCTCTTCGTCGCCTGCCCTCCCCCCATCTAATGCTCCACCTAGTCCTTCATCTGACATGCCCGCTGATCCCGCGTTCAGCCATCCCCCCACCTCCGCCGAGATCCTGCTGGACCCGACAACCAACTCCTCCGATCCTGTCTATGTGAGCCCGTCCCTGGAGCCCCAGTCTGATGCTGCCCTGCGGAACAGCACAGCCCACAACTGTACGGATAGACACACTGACAGTAACCCTGTGGTCGAGCCACATGATGCTCATTAGCAGCAGTCAAATTTTATAGAAGCAGCTATCCCAGGTGAAAATATCAAAACAAAAAAGAAGCAGTGGAGATGAGTGAAAGACAAAGAAGCTGCTCTCTTCCTCCTAATCTCTGTATTCCTATGTAATCACCAACTCCTCCTGATGGCACCTAGTGTTTAATATGTTCTATCACAGCTTTGCACCTGCAGCTTCTTGTATGAGCAAACAGACGTGTCCACTTCGTCATTCTGAGGCTATCATACCGGCTGCACTATAAGATTAAGTAAGATCTGTTTTAGTTAGAAAGTTAGATTCCCAGTTTATTATGCTGATAGTCACCTAAAGCTGAAGGCAGGGGTGGACACTGTTTAACATCAGCTTATCGGTAGGTCTGTAAATGTTTGCTGTTAGGCTGACATACAGTATATCACAGGAAACCTAACATAATGTGAAAGTGTGTTCAAGCCACACATGTAATTAGAGTATGATGCTGTAATTAGTCAGTCTTCATATTAGCTTCTTCTCTGTTTATATTCAGTTAATGTCATGATATATATGGCAACATATTGGTGGTAAATATGGTCTAAATTCATTCATTGGGATCTTTGGTGCAGCCTAAAACCTAATAATATTATGTTATAGCTCCATGTAATAGTATTGTTAATGAAATTTCCTGTATTCTTGTTCTTCTTATAATTATTATTTACCTTAGAAAAAGCCTTTTTCCCAGCATTTTTGCTCTAAATTGTTTGTAAAAACATTCACCATATGTTTCGCAAAACTTGTGTCAGTAAAATGAATTTTCAGGTAATTACATGAAAAACCTTGATCAGTTTGTGTTAATTTAATGAACATATTTATTACAATAATATAAAGTTGTAATATGACAGAAAGGGATTTTAGCAGAAAATGGCAAGAATTTACCTTAAAAGCTCAAACATCAGTAAAAATGTGGGCATCTTTGAATCAAGTCAATTCCCCACAAACCAGTAAAAATATAACATTTCCAATAAATTTAGACCAAAATGTTTCCAGAATTATACATAATTAGTTGATTTGTCCAAAATGGTGAGTCATACACATTAATTTTCTGTTCACTTTTTCCACAATAAAAACCATTGATTGTTGTATCAAAATGTTTAAAATTGCTTCCCCTAAACTTCTAAAGTCCATCTTAATTCATACATTCCCATATCATATTAAAAGCATTCTGCAGAGTGCTGATAGCTGGTGCCTCTGAAAACAACCTCTGTACACTAGCGGCACACAGAGGATGACATGTTTCCTTGACTGATGAGTCTTTACAAGAGGAGAAAAAGACCTTAATGATGCAGAAAGACCTTTGACTCAAAGGACTTTCTCATTTTATGATTTATGAAGTTCATGAAGTGATTTTTAGTCTTGGTATAGTGGTGATGTAATCTAGGACTCCTCCAAAGATCCCATAGAATCACGCCTGATCAACCAGTGCAGTACATATTAAAGATGTTATCTCTGCGTATTCTGGGCTATATACTGTATGTTCCGAGGAAGGTGCAATAAAAAACCATAATCTCAGACGTATTGTATTGAAGGTTTCTTTGGACTCGATTAACAAGAGAATAATTATTGTGATGTCTAAGCAGGTCCTTAAAGGTCCAGTGGGGTGGCAGAGGGTGAGGCAACACGCCTCACCCTCCCTTCCAGATAGAAAACACCCTCTCTGGACAGTTTTTGGTTTGTCCATTCTAGGCTACTGTAGAAACATACTCCCTTTGTGGATATATAGTTTCAGGCCATTACATAATATTAATATATCTCCTAAATCCTACACACTGGACCTGGAAATGTTTCCCCTTATGTTAAGGATTTTAAAATTCCTTACTTTGTCACCAACAGGTGGGTTTATGATGAATAGCTGTGATGGACAGAGTGCACACTGACCTTCACCTGCTCGCTGAGGACATCTTTGCACCATGACCTCGTTTTTTAGTGATTCTTCTCTGTTCTCTCTTGTTCTTCTTTGGTGACAAAGTCTCTAATCTTTTATTCAGGTTGTTATGTTGTAGGTTGTTAAACTGCTCCCAAGTGGCCAAAAAAATAATAATCCCACCTCCTCCAGCAAGAGCTGCAAATATTTTTCATTATTAATCTGCCCATAATTTTTATGATTGTTCGATTAATAATTAAAATCCATGAAATGTAAAAAAATATGGAAAATACTCATCGGAAGCCCCCAGAGCCCAAAGTGACATCTTCAAAATACTCGTTTTGTCCAACAGTCCAAAACCAAAACTCTTCATTTACTATAATGAAATATTCAGAAGAGCAGCACAATTTTGACATTATAGCTTTAACAAATGACTAGAATTACATTTTATTTTGAATGTCAGATTTATTAATCCACTATTTCCTGCAGAGTTTCCCAACAGCAGTGGACATGTGGCTCCCAAAAAAACAAAAATAAGCTGACTAACAGAACGCATTTGAGCACTGACAAACCCTCAGCACCAAGCAAATAGCGGTGGGGGTGATATTGAACAGTTTTTACCTCCGCCAAGGGAGGAGGTTATGTTTTTGTCAGCATTGGTTTGTTGGTTTGTTTGTGAGCAGGATTAAAAAAACTAGTCAACAGATTTTGATGACATTTTCAGGAGATGCCAGAAGTGGCCCAAGGAAGAATCGATTAGATTTTGGTGGTGATCCGGATCACCGTCTGGATCCAGGAATTTATTTCTTTATTCTTTATTATTATAGGATTAAACTGCCACATGTACTGTACACTTGTAATGTAAAGCGTCTCCGTCCTGACAAATGTATCTAATTGATTCATGTCCAAATAACAGCTTATGAATTTCAACAAAACATTACCCCATTTTAATATACTTCCTTTTCTCCTGCCTGTGTGTGGCTTTGTAACAACTCTTAAAGTGTTACAAGTGTCAATTACCTGTTGTAGCATTGTTTGTTTATGTGAGATGACAATATGAACAACTAACAGCCACAACAAATAAAGGTTTTAGTAAACTGCAAAGATTTTGTTTTAATTTTTCCTGTCAAACTTTCTAATGACTTCATTCAGAGGGTTACATCATGGGACTTTTGCTTTGGAGTGAAATGCCAACATGGGGAAACTGAGCAGCCTTGGCAGAGGTCTGCGCTCTCCAAGTGCTTTCTAGTTGTCTTTGCCTTTGCAGTTGCCCCAAAGCCTCATAAACCTCACATATCAGTCTCCGAAAACTGAACTGAGTAGACGAAGATTCAACCCATTAGTGTAGCCCAAAGCAGACATTTTGTGCCCTGCCTATTTCTCATCATGAGAATTATAGATAATTAAAACATGTCACTGTCGGAGAAACAACGAGCCGTCTGAGTGGAGCAGGGAACCAATAAGAACTGAGCAATATACCAAAAGAGAGGGGGAACAAATAGTGAGGGGGAAAATGGATAAAAGAGAGAAACAGTTTGATCAGTGTAGTTTAATCCAGCCTAATATGAATGCTGGTCTGATACATATATGGATGACATTACTTGCCTGCTGTGCACCAGACTCTGTCTTTCTTTGTGAAAAGAACCACCTTCACCATTGGCGGAGAAAACATTCCCCACATTACAGACCAGGGAAATCCATGTACATCCAGTCTCTTAGACAGGGAGGCGGGGAAAACCATCCTTCAGCAGCTTTCAGCAGGACTGACGGATTGATTCAAGCCAGCGACATGGAAAGTACAAGGTGTGGTGTTCTCACTTTCACCCAAGGCTAATGTGGCCTCCGGAGTTGTGTGAAGTCACCTCATCAGCCATAAGCAGGATGGATACTACAGTCAGCTCCTTCATCCACTAATGGCTAGATGCTTCCATGGTGATTCTCAGCAGCAAGCCTTTATGGGTGGAATTCACTCCATCTGCCTCTGACATCTGTCACCCTCAGGTAATGCAAGAGAAGGCAATGCTGGTGATGGAGTTAAGGAACTCCTCCGACAAGGCAGTATCTGTACAAATTAAATATCTGAATGCATGATTCACTGGCAACAAACTCACAGGGAGAGCACTCATCTCCCTTAAGTTATTAAAATGCCACAAATTCTTACTTTACCATGACGGTCGGTAGATAAATAAAGTTAAGGACTTGATGTTCCCCCATTTTCCTAATTACCAATTTGCAAATATTGCATTTTACAGCTGTTTTGTTGACTTTGAAATGTTAAAATTAAGGAGATCTGCCATGTTCTGTCAGTCCTGTTAAGAACTGCATCACCAAGTTAGCACGTTTTTAAATACATCAACATTTATTTCCTTTGCAGATGCCGGTAGTTTTTTGCCGGTAGCAAAAATTTGATAAGGGATTATTTGGTCTCAGAACATAATGAATTAAATTACTTAATTATTTTACCAACTTGGAATTGGTCAACAATAGAACCAGTTATCTTCTTTGGGGGGGGGGGCATTTTATGCCTTTATTTTACAGAACAGCTGAAGAGGTGACAGGAAATGTGGGGGAGAGAGTGGGAGGAAGACATGCGGCAAATGGCAACGGGTCAGAATCGAACCCGCGCCGACCGCTAGAGGACTATAGCCTCGATACATGGGGCGCTCTCTAACCACTGCACTATCTGCACCCCAAGGAACCAGTTATGTGAACACATCCCTAACCATTAACCTCTAATGTAAGCTCGGCATGTCATACAATATGCTCGTTCAGTGTTGTTTAATTGGCATCAAACACTTACTTGCATACACAGATTCAGCATAGTTTCATCAAATGTTCAAACTGTAATAATATTTCAAAACAAGCTTCTACTACATACAGTAAATAACCGTCTATGTTGTGGTGATCCTCTGAAAAACAGTGAAACATTTAGGCTACGTTCACATCACCAGGCTGAAGTGACTCAAGTCACTTTTTTTTGCCTTAATGTTGTACAAATCGGATTTTTTTCACAAAAATCTGAACTTTTCAAATCAGATTTGAGTCACTTTGGCTAAATAACAAACCTCATTTTTCAATTCTGATTTTTTGCTCAGATCAGATAAGGTTATTTTGACTGCACACATTCATAATTACAAGTGACCTGTATGTAGCTCAATGTGAACACATCTGTCCACCAAAACAACAGGCGTGTACACACCGATACATTTTTGCACAAGTCACCTGCATCACCTAGAAAATTTGCATCCAAGGGCACAGATGCCTCCGCTACTAGAAAAACTCTGATGTGGTGATGTGGATAGACCGCATCCCCTGAATGTGAGCGCCTACGTTCAGATGGGCATAAGAATGTAAAAATAACCAAACTGAAGAAACCAATTATGAGATGCAAACCTTTATGGCCCCTTCAAGGCATCTGTGAAATGTCATTGAATTATATCCAGCGTTTTTTCAGGAGATTTGGATGTGGACTCTTCCCTGTAACGTACATATGCATGGATGGGCAAGGGTAACCCCTATATGCCCCCTTTGACGGAGCATTAAGAACATCACATTTGTGAGACAATGCATGGTATTCAAACTGAAATGGACATGCTAATAGTAAATGT
The DNA here is from genome assembly GCA_037577475.1 of Chaunax sp. Z400. Lineage (NCBI taxonomy): Eukaryota > Metazoa > Chordata > Actinopteri > Lophiiformes > Chaunacidae > Chaunax > Chaunax sp. Z400. Next base: position 1,398,714 of record CM075191.1, read on the forward strand.
ATGCATGGTATTTTGCTCTGGAGGATGAGCAGCACTTGCTCATAGGGAGCAACTGGTGATCTGTATTGTTGTTGTCATCAATTCTCTCTGGTCGTTTTGTTTTCCTGCACTGCCGGTGCTGCAACACATGTAAATGCAAAAAGACATACAGAATCTGAGTGTTCTCATTCATGTTGCATGGCCACGAATCAGATATGTATGCAGAAAAGATCCGATTTTTGTGTCCACATAGCTGAAGAAATCAGATTTATGTCACATTAAGGAAAAAATCCAAATGGAATCATTTCCTTCTGGTAATGTGAGCGTAGCCCTACAGATCTATGGCGGTCAGGTCTGCTCGCTGCATCATATGGTTATGGCTATCTTTCATTTAGCAAAACAAATGTGCTTTAATCAACCTACTGACAAACTATATAAATAAAAGTCCTGCCAGTCACTGATATAAGAAGGCATTTCTCTGTCGTTTGGCTTCATGTATAAAACTGGCTTCAGGATTTGAGTCCATAGAACCAGAGAGGGAACAAACAATAAACATGTGTCTTATGAACGTTTTTCAGTAAACACCCTATGAAAGTTCTTCTGAAGTCATATACTTCAAATGATTCATGTATAAATGATGAGACTGTTTAAAAGTCCTTCCTCTGTGTACTCTGGATATGGAGTCTCTCTTCTGGATAACATAGCTGTTGCATTAACATTTTCTTGAACATAAAAGAGGAGTACAAATATTTTTTTATGTTTTGTATTTGCAGTAAAATCCCAGGTCCATAGAGGTAAGGTGTAAGTATGCACAGCCATGCTAAAGGCTCAGCTGTGTGCATGTTCATGATGTGTGACCACAGTTTCCACTGTAATTGTAGTGTTTATTGAATGAAATGTCAGTCACTCCTTCTTGCTCTCCTGCTTCCTGTTCCTCCTGCTCCTACTGTGTGACGACAGTTTTCACCACAATGACAACGTGCAGTTTTCTCTAATGATCTGCCACTGCGATAAGCTACGTTCCTCATTTGGAAATGACCGCCTTCTTAGTAATGCTTGCTCTCCTGCTTCCTCCTCCCACTGCTCCCCCACCTCCTTGCCAAAGATGGCTGGGGATGGTGAAGGCATCTACGCTCATGCCCATGGTTTTAGAGGGGATGGTGCTGAACTGTTTCCTGTCTGAGCTGTATTTGTAGATGGACTCCACCTGAGTAGAGCTAATCGCCCGTGGGCCCACACCGGCCAATCGTACAAGCTCCTGGGAGTCGGAGTTCATGGTGTAAACACCCCTGAATTGGCAGTTGGAATCACGGAAGAGGATGAGGAAGTGGTTGGCAGGACTCTTCTCCATTTCCTGAGGTTTGAAAAAGGTGGAAGTAAGAGAAAGAGGAGTGCCAAATATCATGTTGCCTGTGTTTTACTTTTCATCTGCAAGCATTCAAAAGAAGATCTCAACGTGTCTCATAGTAAAATGTACGGTCTACCTCCACTATCTTGTTCTTTTGTGTTTCGTTGACCTTTCCAGCGAGGCAGCAGCGAGACAGAGCATTGTGAATGATGAATTTGTTGGACTTGAAGCTCGGTTCTTTGAAGAGCTTTGGACCTGCAAATACATCCATGTTTATCCATGTTTATCCATGTTTATCCATGTGTACAACTGTAGGTATCTTGGAAATGTGAGTTCTCAAGAATAGAGAGCTATTGTACTGTGTAGAGCTGTACCTGTGTATTCTGGGGCAGGTGAGTTACCATTGGAACCAGTCTCCCATTCTTTATCTCTGATCTCATTCTGATTTGCTGGTCTACTTGGTGTCACACATCCTGCAGGTGAATCAGGACGGCTGTTGGACAAATGTCAAATAATGGATTCACTAGTGGATCATCAATAAAAGAGAACCTTTTCCTGTAGAAGTTAATGTCATTGTGTTTTCTGCTTTGTGGTTGTTGTTCCTGTTTTGTGTACATGATTTCTCTTTTGTTCATTTGATTTGCAATTTGTTGTTATGTTTAGTGAGTTTTTGTAGTGTTTTGTTATTTGCTGTTGTGTTTTTGATTTGTTGTTGTGTTTTCTATTTGTCATTGTGATTTACATTTCAGGGCCACCGTACAAAAGCCAAAAAGAGACGATTATAAGAAAGCGAAGCCGTCCAGCGTGACTAAACTTCCAACTGAGGCCCCTGATCAGAACGTGATCGAGCTCAGATACAAAGATGGGATTCGCTCCTTACCAGACCAGTGTTGTCTGAGAAATGGATCTCTTGAAGATCCGACCATGTGTCCTGTTGTCTTTTACCAATATCTATTTCTTTCTGATTGACACTCTGGGTCAGTTTATCCATGACTCTATGTAAGCATTTCAATCTTTAAAGGCCTATGAATATGATCAAAGAGGACACAATCACAACGTCTGAGAAATAAGTCCCATAAAACAATCGGAACAGTTTACTCTGCCTTTACATGTATGTTGGAGTATGATTTTAAATATTTTAATAAATGGTATCAACATAGATTTCAGTATAGATTTATGCAAAATAAAACTGCAAAGAAATGTAAAAGCATACAGTACAGAGGAGATCTGCATTGGATTGGATCGATTTTGGGAACATGAATTTCTGTACCTTGGACAAAAATCAGCATTTTCATGATCAGAACTCTGACCATGTTAAAATTGTGGCTAAAATACTTTCCCAAATGAAGTGAAGAGAGAACCTATGACCAGCCTATGCAGCAGTGTACCTGTTGGGTTTCTTAGTGGGGTCGGCACATCTGTGACCTGGCTCCTCCGAGGCTGCCAGGTTGAGGGAGGAATGAGAGTAGACTTTGGTCAATTTAGAGCCTGGAGAAACAGAAGACATTCAGACATCTTAGTTATTCGAATCATCTACAAACACACAACTCTTAATCAGGTGATAACATATTTTCACTTTTGACTTTACCAGCTGTCCCCTTGGCTGGACTCACAGACAGCTGGGTTTCTTCCCTGGTCATGCTGCGAGGCCGGGAGCGTGTTTTCTTTGTGGAGGATCGTCCTTGATTGGTTGGTTTCTGCTGGAGCACTTTGTCCAAGTCATCCATTATTCGGAGCTGTTGCCGCCATGCATACTCCCGTCGCGTGAAATCTCCCCGGCGGGCTGGTGTAGCAGGAGGCGTGGAGGAAGGTGAGGTTGTGCCTGCAGGAGGTGTATTGGAGGGAGATGCTGCTCGTTTGTCTGAGGATGCCAGTCTGAAACCAAGAGCAGTTAGGTTAAAGGTAATGTGGGTGCACCACAGCTTTGGGCTTATTAGTGCAGAAATATATACTAATGCAAACACTGCAGAGCTTTGATGCAAAAACTGCGTTGGGATCCCGTCTGTGCAGGTGATTCATAAATGTGTTACCTGTTTTCCCTGTCTTGTTCATGCCATTGTCTCCTCTTCTTCAACTCCTCAGTTCTCTTCTGCTGTTTTTCTAACAGGAATGCTCTACGCTGGGCCATCTCCTCCTCACTATGTACATCCTCCTACAAGCAGCAGATCACATGGTATGACAGAATCAACATTCATGCAACTCTTCTTTCCTTTCCATTCTGTTTTACAAGCACTCACCTTAAAAAAGAACTGAATTCCTGCCCTTGTCCCTGGTTCATTCTGTTCTCTAGTGGGTTCAAGAGGTTCAGTCTGTCTTGTTTGTTCTCCTTTGAATTCAGCTTGGTGTTCTGGTAATTCGCTGGCTCCTGTGGCCAGATCCAGCTGCTCTTTGGGATGAAGCTGTTCTGCAGCAAGTCCTCTAACACGTTCTGCAGCAGATTCAGTGTGGTCGCTCATAGAATCAGAGGAAAGCTCATGTCCTTCATCTGTTTGCTCATCACTGCCCTCCTCTGGCCCTCCAAGAGATGACAATGAGACCTCAATCAGGCTGCAGTGTTTCCCTGCACCTCCACCTCTCCCACCTTCACCTCCTGCACTGGCAGCAGCAAACAGAGACAAGATCTCGCTCTCAAATGAGCACTCAGAAGGTGGTCCAGAGGTGCTTCCACCAGTAGCCCTCGGACAATCTTGTCTGGACTGTAGCAAGACCGGCAGCCCTCCTACAGTCTCCTTTTGCTCCTGTTCCTGCTCCAGCTCCAGGCTGAATTGTGTTGGTGTCTCACTGGAGCCGGTGTCTGAGGTGCTCTCATCAGGCAGTGGCTGCTGGATAGGCTGAGGAGAATCTTGGGGAGTCTGAGTCCCACCAATACGGAAGGAAGAGGAGGTCTGAACCTGACACTTACTGGGGGAAACACGCCGCAAGTGGGGGAGGGTATCCACATTCTGGGTTGGTGTTAAGACGCGGTTGAGTGGGGGGAACTTGAGTTCGGAAGGTCGTGGGTGAGGCTGATGTTGGAGACGAAGGTGGTTCTTGGGGCTGCGGGGAGTGGAAGAAATGGAGGAGTGCATCTTAGTGCGAGGAGCTGGGCAAGAGGAGGAGATAATTGTTTTTGGGGAGGTAAGAATTTGAGAACGCCTTGACGGGGAGGAGGTAGGGTCAGGATTGGAAGGAATGATCCAAGCTTTACTGGTACTCCTTGAGGGAGTTTTCGTCGGGGTTCTTGGTGGTGTCTTTGTTGGGGTGTGAGGAGGAGTTCTGGGCTGTGATTTGGGGTTACCTCTGGGGTTTGACTTTGGAGGAGTTTTGGTTGTATTTCTAGGTCTTTGGTTGCTCATGAGCTGCTGTTGCTGTTCTGTAAGTTTCTGCATGTCCTTCTGTAATGACTGCAAAGCTTCACTCAATTTTTGTACCACTTCATTATATTCTACTAGGACAGCTTCACCTCCTTTCTCTTCCTCTGCTCCTTTCTCTTCCTCTGCTCCTTTCTCTTTCTCTGCTCTTTTCTCTTTCTCTGCTCCTTTCTCTTTCTCTGCTCCTTTCTCTTTCTCTGCTCTTTTCTCTTTCTCTGCTCCTTTCTCTTTCTCTGCTCTTTTCTCTTTCTCTGACCCTTTCTCTTTCTCTGCTCCTTTCTCTTTCTCTGCTCTTTTCTCTTTCTCTGCTCCTTTCTCTTTCTCTGCTCTTTTCTCTTTCTCTGCTCCTTTCTCTTTCTCTGCTCCTTTCTCTTTCTCTGCTCCTTTCTCTTTCTCTGACCCTTTCTTACTTTCAATTGAGAATGTGACCTGCTTCTCTAACCGAGGGGGATTTGAAACAGATGGCTTCTCTTTCTCCTTCTCTCCATCTTTTTCTTTCTCCTTCTTTTCCTTCTCTTCCTTCTCCTCCTCCTGTTTTAGTTGCTCCTCCATGCGAGTGAGGCGCTCCTCCAAGGTAAGATTATCCTCCTCTGCTCCTGTCCCTCCTCCCTCTCCTTGTTCTCTTTGCAACTGAAGGAAAGCAGTTTTTCCAAGCCTCTGTCTGTGTTTGGCAAAAATGGCTTCAATGCGTCTTTTTTGGGCTTCAATGCTTTTGCGTTTTTCCTCCAAACGAACCCCCAACTCCCAGGCCTCAGACCCTGGATCAGGACCTCTGGGGCCTGGGCTGTCCTGGTGGCCAGGTGCCCCTGCTGGGGTGGAGGGTGTGTGTGGAGTGCCTGGCGTTATCGGGGTCGGAGCAGAGGTTGACTCCTCCCCAGGAGCAGCGGGATGTCTTCTTCTGCTGTCTCGCCGCTCTGCAAAGCTTGTCATGCGTGGACTGTTGCTGGTGCTGTGGTTTCCTGGGCAACTTTTACTGGGTCGAATATTACCAGGGGCGTTTCTAGGGCCATCATCCGATGCTTCAGACGAGTCAACACTGCCATCTCTCAGAACAGAGTCATCATCACGTGACATATCAGAGGTGCATCCTGATCTCTCCCTCCTCTCTCCCCTTGCTTGCCTTTTAGTATCAGCCACCTCTCCTCCAACAGGCCGGCAGAAGACACCAGAGCGACACGGAGCGGAGCTACTGAGCTGTGGATTATCTTCCTCTGGGGAGTGTAAGAAGAAACCAGCAGGGGCTCCTTCAGGACGTAACCTTGGCTCTGGCCTTCCTCCTAATGCTCCTTTTCCTCCTTTCTCTACTGTTCTTCCCTTCCTCCGATCTTTGCTGCTAGGAGTGTGAACCACCTGCGGCGCCTCCTCAACGGTCGGCAGCTCCCCCAGAGGCGTTGTGTGTGCATAAGGGCCCCAGCATGAGTGCTGCGATGGTGCAGAAGCACTGACCAGGTGACTGAAGTCCTCTGCTGATGTCATTGGTGAAGTCATTGCAGGGATGCCAGTGGAGAGGCTGTCAGTGCTGATAGAGCGAAAGACAGAATCTATTGGGTTTCCCATGACAATGTCAACATCACTGTCCAGCCCAAATGGGATGCTGAAAGTCACTGCTGACAGGGGACGACTGTAGAGAGGTGGATGACAATGTAAGGATGGACAAATGGATGGTTTGTGTCAGACGAGAATGGAAAAACAGAGACCACAGAAGCCAAAGTAAAGAGATTAAAATTAAGATAAAATTAAGATAAAATATGAAGAATGCAACACAACATTTATTACAGAAACCTGACGAAGCTGTTCAGTACAACTACCTGATTTGTTTCTTTGTCCAACTTTTGTTTTCTGGAAAGGCAGTAAAAGGAAGTCTATTAATGCCTTTTGGTGAAATCTATCCAAATAAAAACCTTGTGTACATTTCTTACTTTGTCTTACCTGATATGTGGGAGGAGATGGGCACAAAAGGTGGTTTTAAGATGAAGGAAGGAGAACCACTGAAACAGAAAATACAGTAAGATACTGTTCATCCACAACAAATGTAATGTAATGTAATGTAACACTGAACAATAGTGTTCCTCGTGTATGTGAACCGCAGCCACTTGAAACATGTTCTCTAAAATGTCTCTTTTGCACTAACATGTCATATTTTAGTACAGGTAGTCACCTTTAATCAGGTCTGACTCAGTGAATACTACGGTAGTTTAGGTTCAGCTGGGTGGTATTAGTGGGATGCTGTTACCTGTTGTTCCCGCTAACAGGACTGGTACAGTCTAGTAAACCTGAGACATCTAAAAGACACACAGAAGATGTAGAAGTTTCAAAGGCTAATGATCGGCATGGTATTAATACATGAATGTTTCCATTACAGACCTGTGAGATCAATGGGATGTATCGGCTGGACAAAATCAGGCTTGTTCACCTCAAACCTCTGCAGCAGCTCAGACATGAAGCTCATGATGTTCAGCTGGGGAAAAGACACTGGGTTACCATGGAAAGTGGATTTAAAAACCTTCAAGATTAAAGTGGAAATAGGCAACTTTTTGCTTTAACTTATCATCATCAAATACATGTTTAATGCACAGTGTAATAGCCATAAACAATTACACCATGTGCATTTATACTGGTTCCCAATAAGCCTATTTTACCAGGCTATGCAGTCTATGAGTGGTGAAGAAAAATTAAGCCTCGATTTCCTCTGTTTTACTCTGTTTTTATCATAGTATGGAGTTTATAGCTTTTATAGTTAAAAAAACAAAAACAAACTATAAACTAGTTTATAGTTTATAGTTTTTTGCTAATATTGGGATTCTTAGGGTTGTTTTTTCACTGCAAAAAGTGTAGCTAAAGTATAAGAAACAAATACTGAATTTGAAAAGAAAATAGTTTAATACTGGTGAAATTATCTGTCCATACAGCAAGATCATTTTACTTACCAAGAAATATTAAAATAAGCTGGTTCCAATCTAGATATAAGTGGATTAATATATTTTTTTTAAAACAACAACTTGAAAACAAGATAATTAATCTATGTGATTTTAAATCTTGGCAAGTACAGAACAATTTGCAGTGTTGCAATGGACAATAGTCAGGTTCACTACCTAGCAGTAATCATGATGATAACACTAGCAAAGAAAAAGTAAAATAAAATCCCAGATGTTACTGTCTAGCTGCTAACATTAGTCATTTATTTGTATTTGCAACAGCAAAAAAACAAAACAAACAAACAAAAGAAATGCTAGGAAATGCTGGGGGGGGGGGGTGTCAAGGAAAGTTTAAAAGTTTTCTGTTTCCACTTTAAAGTCTGTGAAAAGCAGTAATAAATATGTGCTCTGAGTTTTTCAGTCCATGCTGGGGGTGAGACCTCAGAAGGAGGTGAAACCATGGGAACGGGAAAGGTGCAGCCTCTCACAGCTGTCAGTGACAATGACTTACAACAACAACTCTTTTATTCCTCATTTAAGAAAGTTAGCAACATGAATTACTGGCTAACATAGGCTAGTAAGATAGAGTTAGGTTATCAATAAATAACATGGAGCAAAACATATGTTGTAACTTCAGCAGATAATTTTGTCTGTATAATCATAAGTCAAACTGGCCACTATCCTCCAAACTCTATCATAGAAAATATCTTTAAGACTTATTATTCATTCATCCGTTTTATTTATTTATTTATTGTTTGGGTAGCATGAAGGGATTACAACCAGCATTTTGTCTGCTGAACCACTGATACTAATGTGTTCTCACTTTTATGACAATATAATGTTATTGAATGTTGAATATGAGTATGTTTCAAAACAAATCCCAGAATTTTCTACTTGCACTGCCCAAAACAGGAGCTTGATATACAGAGACTTCATAGGGAACAGTATTTTTAACAATTGTGCGCCTGCCTACTTTTCCATCCATACACCTCTTTTGCTGCTCACTGTAAATGTGCTGACGCATACATTTGCTTACATGCAGAACTGGTGGGGCGTAGAGCAGGTCCTCCACAGCTAGGGGGCAGCAGCTCTGTAAACTGCTCTCACAAAACTCCTTTATGAGCTGCAGGTTGTAGAGACTGTCAGCCACTGACATGGTGTCCTTCAGGCACACATCTGGAAGGAGCAGAGAAATAATGCATATTAACATACAGTATATAATGTTTGGTATTTACATGTCTATCTAATAAAATTTACTTTGTATATCATTTATAACAGATTCTATGCTTTGACAAATAAAATCAACTGAATTTCAGCAGCAAAATATAAATATGAAACATAAAATGTATTTGTTTAAATGCTCACCTAGTGAACATAACATCTATTCAAGATACCATATTTAATGGAAACATGTTTTCAGCTTAGTGTCTAGAAGATAATGTATAAATATGAATATTTAATCATGACATCTGTATATATGTGTGTGAGCGTCTGAGTATATGTGTGTACCCTCTAGAGGAAGCAGGCTGGAGCAGTAGTAGTGCAACACAGCAGCTATAGCGCAGCCATTAGACAGATCTTTGACCGCAAGAACCAGAGGGAAGGTCGGCGTCAACTTAGAGTGCACCTTGTCCTTCTTGTAGCGAATCTACAGAAGAAAAGAGAGGGAAGGAGGAGAGAAAGGGGGAGAGAAGAGGGTAAAAAGAGATAGGTAGGAACCGGATACAGCAAATTGGCGAGTGAGGGGAAGAAAGGAAGGATCATAAGACAGATATAGAAAAATTACAAATGTGAAAGTAGATAAAGGTTTACGTTGTGTTTGAGAATTAGAAGGGTGGCAAAAGAAATGTAGAACCAGCAAGGATTCAAATATAAATAAAATAAAATAAAAGGGAAGCAAAGTATGATGCAGCCAAAGTCGAGGGAGAGACGAGCAGAGAAGGAGGCACAGAAAAAAAGTACAAAACCAGCTGTGCCTCAAATAAGAAACCTTTACACAAATACACACACACACACACACACACACACACACACACACACACACACACACACACACACACACACACACACACACACACACACACACACACACACACACACACACACACACACACACACACACACACACACACACAAAACTAGAACAAAAGCCAACGCAAAAGCTAAAAGCATTAAATACCTACTATGGAAAGACGACAATGGGCAGAAAAGTGTCTGTTATTATTAGTGAAAATGTGGACGTCTGTCCTCAGGTGTCCATGCAGCAGAAACAGGCACTGATGATACTGTGAGCCTTTAATTCTAACCAGGTAAAAATAAACCATCTGATATCAAATTAAAAAAAGAAATTACACTGTGTCACTCATTTAATGTGCACAAGAGATAAAATACACATAAAAGATTCCAAAAGAAAACAAACGCTGTGTGAGCATCAGCTGTAGCTTCAGCTGAATGATGTCACACAGCAGGAGGAGGATGAAAGATTAATGCCTCCTATAAGATGGTGATGTAAAATACACTTTCAACAAAACATATGGATAAATAATGTTCAAGTCTATTGAGTGTTCACTGATTCATCCAACCTCTGATGGAATAGTGATCAGGCTGCAGTCAGTCAGTCAGTCAGTCAGGAGCATTGCTACGGGAGACGTGGAGGATGCGGGTGAGAAAAGAGCGAGGTGTTATACGTTACCACTGGTGGCTTATTCCCCGACTCCTTCAAACAAAAAGCGATAGCATGCTGGATGGGGGATGGCAGAGAGAGGGAAACAGGCATAAATGACAAAGGGGAACAGTCACATGGCACTGCTCAGGGAGAAAAGAGCATCGGGGGGGAGGAGGAGGAGGAGGAGGAGGAGGAGGGAGAGGATGGGGAAAAACAAAGGGGTTGCAGAGGTAAGGAACTATCTTCTCCTCTCCAACATCTCCTTCTTCTCCCCTCAGCTCTGATCCTCCGGATTTAAGATGAAACTGTGATGACTGAACGTAACCCTGTGATACAGCATCACTTACTGCTAATAAGCAGCTACAGCAGGTGTTCAGTGGTGAAGTCAGAGGACATTACAATGACACAAACATCACACACTTTGAATCATATGTGTCATTTTCCAGCAGGCACAATAATGTCAGCCATAGCAGATGGACAGATTACAGATCACACTTACGGGGACTAGCTTCCAGTACCAGCGGGTGGATTGACACTGCCAGAGAGCAAGGCGTGAGGCGGCAACACACAGAGGAGAAGAGCAAGGTAGATGTTAAAAGCTGCAGCAACACAGCAGCAGTATGAGAGACAGCTGTTCATCATGCCTGTGTGTCGGGGGGGTATTTTTACCGCATCCTGAGCAGGCTGCAGGTCTGTGCATGTCGGCGGCTTTGGGGGCTCTTCTTCTTCTTCTGTGATTTCCCTCAACTTCTGGTTCAGCTGTAGGAAGTTAAAAGAACGGCGAACCTTTCCTTTAATCAAATGAAGAGGGTGGGAACAGTTTGACAGTGACACCCATATTACTGCCATGTGGTCTCACCCTGTTGACCCAGAAGAGCAGAGCGTTCTCCCACGGAGCACCGGCGCCCATCTGCTCCGCCTCCAGCACCATCTTCACCTTGGCCACAGTCTCTTTGGCAGCCAGTGTCATCAGAGCGTCAATCATGGCGAGGTGGGCTTTCTGCACCAATCACAAGAAGGACAACTTAACGATCTACCTCTTCATTAACAACAGCATTTAATCAAGTCTAAAATCAGCAGAGGTGGAACTTCCTGTACACCATGTTGATTTGTAGGACATTTGTATCTACATCATATCAGTTTATGTCCTTCATTCCTCCTTTTGTTTCTCCTTCTTTTCACACTTTTTCTATACCTCCTCTTCATCTTTCAATCCTCTCTTCTTTCTTTGTTGCCCTCCTACCTTTCTTCACTCCTCCATCTGTTCTTCCTGTCCCTACTGCTACTCCTCCTTTACCTGAAGCAAGTAAAACTTTATGTAGCCCTTTTTAAAACACACAGTTACAAAGTGCTGTACAAATAGAAGAGAGGAGTGAAATATACAAATAAGTGCAGAAATGAACAACAGCAAATATTTTCCACTGTGGTAATGAAACAGATAGGTAGGGCCATCACCACTGGATGGCAAATAGGGAGGGACAGAAAAGTTATAAGAGCCATCAGGAAACGGCATCTCAAGCCATAGTATTTGCATGAATACAAGCTGTTCTAGTTTAGCAGTGAGACTGAAATTGTGAGAATTAAAGAACAGATAGAATATACATTTTGCATCATTTCTGCTTGTGATGGCCCGGGCCACACAGGGTAATCACACAAAACACTCTCCCACTTTATTAGTTTGTCACACCACATGTTAGTTTCAGTTGCAGCCAACCACACCCCAAACCAATAACATTGCACATCTTCTTGGATTTAGTGTTTATTTCTTTTAACCTTACATTGTTCATATGGAGTGCACACATGTTAACACTGTTTGGTAATTATTTGTTATATTAATATTTTCTTTCTTTGTCTTTGAGTTACCGGGCGTGGTTGGTGGGCGGTTCCTTCCTGGTCCAGCAAAGGGTGGGGCTGAGGGCTGAAGACTGCTAAATACGGGAGCCAGACCATCAAGCTGAACCATGAGATGGGATGTTATGGGGGAGATTTGAGTTTAGTTAGCTATTTTGTATTGAGTTGTAGCTGACATCCATTTTGTTTACCCCTTGTGTGTTATTTGGTTTGGCCAAGCCTCTATATATGTTCCCTCTTGTGTCAGTAGAGGAGATCTGTTTGTTCTGCTAACTTCTTGTTTGGTCCACTGTTGTCTTTAGTGCAGTTATATTTTGTTGACCCATTTTATAGGCCTAGTTATTATATTTTTCGGCATATATTGTTTGTTATATCTTTTGGGAAAATAAAAAAGACCCACATTTTTCAACCTTAAATCCTGTCTCCTCGTTGCCTCACTGCTTGGTCCCTAACACTGGTGTACATGTACAATCTGTCAAAGAAAGAATTCACAGTCTATAAGATGTGCTTCAAAAACAAACCTCACCCTTTTCATAAGCATAGGAATAAGTAGTTTCTATGGAAACACAAAAGATAAAAAATAGTTAACATTTCCATATATAAGTCCAACATATGACTGATGTGTTTGGACAGTTTGTTGAAGATAGAGGAGATAGTTTTAAAGTTATGCTCCACGTTCAAAATATCCCACGTTTAATTTTTTGCCACAAAACAGGAAAAACAAAAATGTTAAAAATCCCACAATACTAGAAGGCACCACTCCTGCATGTGTTTGCTGTGTTAGCAAAATTTCTATAAAAAACAAACAAACAAATGTTTTTTGAGTTATGTCCCAAACAAAAACAGTTTACAGACAGGCAGACAGATATCTAAAATCTAAAGACCACACACTCTGACACTCAAACAGCTACACACAAGGCAACACACCCACCGTCTTGATGGGGACCGAGCTGAGGTCGTCCTCGGTGACGGCAGCATCCTCGACCTTTGGAGTGAAACCTTTCTTCACGAGGAACTGCAGCAGGGCAGAGTTGTCGGCCGGGGATCCCTGCGATGCCTGAGCCAGCAGGGCCTGGGCTCGGCAGTAGATCTCCGGGGAGAGAAGCAGCTTGGAGATGGACGGTTTGAGGTGCTCTTGGTCATACTGGTCCTTGTAAAACGGCTCCCGTAACTCCACAGGGACATTTTCTTAAACAGAAAGAGGACAGAGTCATGGAACATGAATGATAATGTCCACTTTTGGATGGCTTGCCATGAAATATAAGACAGATGTGAGCTTCTGACTTTTCTTCTAGCACCATCTGCATGTCACTCAATTTTCACTCATTTTGTTAAATTTCAATATACTCTATATATACAAAAGTATTTGGACACCCCTCTTAATACGGAGGAGGGTAATGGTATGGGGTTGTTGTTATTTTTGTTTTGTTTTTGTTGTTTTGTTTTGGGGGGGGGGCGCTAGTGCCCCTTAGTTCCAGTGAAGACAATTTGGACAATTCTATGCTTCCAACTTTGTGGGACCAGTTTGGGGAAGACCCTGTTCTGTTGTTTTCTGTGCCCCTGTGCACAAAGCAAAGGTCCATAAAGACCTGGTTTGGTGAGTTTGGTGTGGAGGAACTGGTCTGCACAGAGCCCTGACCTCAACTCCATCCAACACCTTTGGAATGAATTGGAACAGAGATTGTGAGCCAGGCCTTCTCACCGACATCAGTGTCTGACCTCACAAATGCTCTTCTGGATGAAGGGTCAACAATTCTCACAGAAACACTCCAAAGTCTTGTAGAAGGCCTTCCCAGAAGAGAGGAAGCTGTTACAGCTGCAAAGGGAGGTCCATCTCCATATTAATACCTATGAATTTAGAATAGGATGTCATAAAGGTTCCTGTAGGTATGAAGGCCAGGTGTCCCAATACTTCTGTCCATGTCATGTATTCTTGGTATTTCTGTGTATGGCTCATACACAGAAATTTGTGAAAATCCTAGAAGATAATTCCTAGTGATCCCTGACTGTTCATCCATGTTTTTTTGTCCAACACATTGGTTTATGACTAATCGAATTCCAACCAGCCTCTGTTGTATTTTGTGCTTCGTGCTAATTTCCAAAAGCTAGAGAACATCATATCTGCTTCCCATCAGAATTTAGACTCTTGCATGTAGAGTAGATCATGCTGAAATTAGGATTTAGCTCAAAACGTCTCTGTGCAGCCTCCATGAGCTGCAGTGGTCTGCTGTGCTGGTTAATGCATGGAAGCAAAACAGGCTTATGAACTCAAAAGAGATCCACATTTATATTTCAGTAGATGACATAAGCTGCAGGAGTCCACTTCATCTGAGCAGAGATGATTATTGAGGCGACTTGTTCTCTGAACTGCATGTGATGAAACAACAACTATGAAGTTTATGGTGCAGATGTGAGAAAACGAGTCAGCTTCCCTGCATTGTTCTCTGAGAAAAAGAATTGCTTTGTCATCACATTGTACAATGTGGAAAACGTAACAAAAGTCACACAGGGTGCTGCCAGGGGAGAAGGCAGCTCCACTGTGTTATCTGTAGTAGAATACTAAATAACAGCTGGATGAAAGTGAAGAATGGAAATTAGGTGACAGTAAGCGACGACGTCTTTCTGCAGGGAGATGCAGGAGAAGAGAATATCGTCTTCTGCATGAATAACTTGGCTAGATTCCCTAGACAAGTGTGTGTGTGTGTGTGTGTGTGTGTGTGTGTGTGTGTGTGTGTGTGTGTGTGTGTGTGTGTGTGTGTGTGTGTGTGTGTGTGTGTGTGTGTGCACGCGCGCGCTGGTTAGGAAGTCCATGATGTGCAAGAAGCTCAGACCACTATAAGTCATTTCATAGACACAATAACACATAGTTCCCTGACTGACCCATATTCCAGTCCCGCAGCCTCTGGATGGGTCGGGATAATCCCGAAAGCTGGAGAGGACTCCTTAAAGGGAATATCAGGGTCTGCATCTCTTCCATGTACTACTGCAGCCAATCCTCATTCCCTCTATGCCTTTTAAAGAAATCATAGTCCTTCATCTGTCCTTACTGTGACTCATAACGAGGACTAGGACTTCTTCTGTTGTCTCTTAACTGAGAGTCCTTCCTCTCATCCTCTCCTCCTCTCCTCCTCTCATCCTCTCCTCCGTTTCTCTGTGTTGCTCAAACAAAGAGAAATTAAAACAAAACCACAATGAATTTGAATAGAAAGTAAATCTTTGTCACGATGTAGACAACAGTTTAAGTACACACTGTTTAGGGGTTAAGCCCTCGTCTGTCGCTCTCAGCAGTGCAGAGAGGAAATAGGCCTGCTGTGGAAATGGATCACAGCCCAGAGACGAGACCGGACTGCAGAGGAGGAACCAGTTACCCATTTACATTAATTCAATCAAGGAGAAATAGGAACAAGCCATAACAACAATCAATCAATGTGTGAATTTTGAGGTAGATATCACCAAAAATAAACATGTTATTAAGAAGATGATGTGGGAATCATTCAGATCTCAGATCACACGTTTGGGGAAAAAACACCTCCAATATCTTAACTCCATCCCTAACTAACCTTAATGTGTATTTCTGCATGACAAATGGTTGAAACAATGATTAACCAGCCCTAATGCTCCTGTTCCACTGGAGGGCAGCAAAGGAAACAACAAGACATCATTTACACACAGTATTGTCACCTTTTAAAGAGTTCTGAGGAAAAAAAACAAGAACCCAGGAAGAAATATTCCAAACAAAGCGACTTCTTTTAGAGAAGTCATCCTCTGGTCATCAGGTCAAATCTCAGCTGAATCAGGGCTTCAATTCCATGTGTGGCTTTATGTCCCATCCAGTGGGAATTTTCCAGTTGAAAGACAACCAATCAAGCCTCCCTGCTGAGTTTCAGCTCATCTCTCCTCCTGTCCCACACAAATATGACACAGATATAACACGAAAGTCTGTCTAGAGATATTAGAACATGGATTATTACATAAGGAGTAACTATGCAACTTTACTGCTCTTCTACAGTATTACAGTTAATGATAATTCCCTCCTTGTCTTTTAGCAGGACTACACAATAACTACTTAACGGATTTTACTGAAACTGAGTGGAAGACTGGACATTTTCCCAAAGAAGGAACCATTGAATTTTGAGATCTGGATAAAGGGATGGATCCATGATTTTTTTGTTTTTTACTAACATTGTGAGAACCTTGTGGGCAGCCATTTGAAACGTTGATCGGAGATCGGCAGTGGGGACGGGAACAGGTGGTTACAGGTAATGCTGACTCAGCTGTTTCCCTTCAGCAAAACAGATCCAAGCTGTAGGTTCATGTTTTCACAGCAAGATAATCTAAATACAGATGTTGCATATAAATAGGACAGTAAAGAAGGAATGTTAGAAGGAATGTTCAATCTTGGATCCTTCTTTTTGATCAGTTGTCTATAGGTCAGGCATAAAAAAAAATATATTTCAGCCCCTAAATTTGTAAGGGCCTAACAGTTAATTTGTTTTATATCATAGTAAACTACAAATACCTAAACTTCACTACTTGAAGATGTGATTTAGGGCATTCTGAGAACTGATTGTTAATTCTTTGGATTAGAGTTGCACCAGCTATTGAAAATAGTGATTAGCTGCACCACAAATTAAAGACAACACATATTATGAGCCCAGTAAAGCCTTCAGGAAGTCTTTCTTTTTTCATTCACACCTCTCACACAAGGCTAGTCTTCATTTCCTGCTGTTGTCTGTCAGACAAGCTATCAGCTTCTCATCAGCTGGTCATGTCTATCCAACAGCACAGCCACACACCGCCATTGTTAGCCATTGTTAGCCTATCATCTTGCTGCTGTCTTTCTAAATATGTTTCTCTCTGTCCCTCTAGTTCATTCATGCTGCTGTTATGATCTATCTTCCCATCACCACCCAACCTCTGCTGATTCACCAACTTCATAATTTCATCAGTCTCAGAGAGTCATCAGCCACCACCACCAGTGTCTGGCCTCCAGTGGGGGTTAACTTGCTGCTGCATAGGGCAGAGTCTAGGGGCCGGAAACCTTTTGTTGCATTTATACAAGTACGGAGTATTTGGGGACTGAAATGTTTACATGGCAACGTTTTAGCTGAAAACAGGAAAAAAATTCTCTGCGTTTTTAAAGTCGGACTGTCCGGTTTAGTGTGTGCAGCAGACTGCTGAATTTATTAACGCTCCTCTAATGTAGATCTGCTGAACCCCCCACTGTGATCTTCTTCTGTGGTGTTTATTTTGAAAGGTTACGTCACCATCTACAGACTACATCGTTTTCAGTCGTGTTTGGATCGTTTCAGAGACGACGTGTAAACGGGCCTGAATCACATCAGTCTGCAGGTGTTACTCCTGTTGTGGCTCCTAAACAATCCTGCACCTGTAAAAGTGCAGCGTTAATTCAAAATGCTGACAGGGACAATTATGCTTTGATGTTTCTTGCATTCTTCTCAATCTGAATTAGTCAGCAGTTGAAACCAAAACCGTGGGACCAACTACGTCCTGCACCTTCACCAGGCTGCACGCGCTACAGCACAGCGTGCGTAACACTGACACAAATATTATGCGTTCTTGATCCATTTATAGCCAACCCGCACATATCCACACACACACATTTTACTCAGTTGTAGGTTGAAAGCCGGTTTTACTCTGCAGGTTATTTATTATGGTGAACCCCTCCACAGGCCTGACGCAGCCCGGCTCTGACAAAAGGCTTTGTTGCATTGCAGCGATGACAGCCTCCGCCATGCATTACGCACCACTGAGGAGATTCCTTCTGACAAGCCTCATATTCATGTCAATAATTGGCTCCTTATCGCCGATATGGTAACCAACCAACATGCGGAGTTAACGCTGCGCAGCTTGGATAGAGGAGCGGGTTGACGAAGAATCGGTGCAGTGTGAGGATGGATGCGGGGCAGAAGGATGCTGGAGGTTCCGATGAACGCCAAATAAAAACTCGGAGCTCCATATATAGAGGGATTAATAATTAAGTGCCCCACCCAAACTCCGACTCAGTGATGTGAGCATCAAGTCTGGGGTCTACCTGCAGAGCCGTACGATTTGGACAGCAGCCACCGGACGCTGGCGCAGATCTTGGCCCGGTTGAAGTTGTACTGGTCAAGAGGTTTGATCTCCGGCACCGATAAGGCCTTCATCTCACTGGGAAGGTCCACCATGGCCTCGCTGCGCCGCGCGACGGACACGGAGGCAGCACCGAACCGGGAAAATGTGATGAGGAGGGATGCAGGAGGAAGAGGAGAGACGGAGGAGGGATGGAGGGAGGAGGATCCTGTGATGCAAACATGAAAAGGATAAGACGGTAAAAAAAAAAATAAAGGTTAATTGAAAGGGTGAACACATAAACAGGCGACTGGTGCTGATATTATCTTAGAAAAAAAATCAAAAATCTATGGAGAATAAAATACCTCGAATTAGGATGTCAACCAGGCTCCACGCCCCCGTACACGTCACATCTCAGCCAATGAGGATGCCCCTATAAAGAATACTCATGTAATGTTTTAATATTTGGACAGACATAATTCATCATGTAGGCTACTGGTGATTGATATCATCACCGGTTTTACCTGTGAGGCCTGATTAGATTTCTCTTACCTAGGCTGAGATCAGTGTCAGTAGTGTCCTCCTCCTTCCACATGGAGGCGCACTTGAATAAGGCTTTACCTCAATCCAGTGACCAGGTGACCCCGTCAGGGGACACAACGGAGGGCTGAAAAACAGGGAGAAGGAGAGGGCCACAAAGACAAATGATCTCCAGCAGGACAAATATATTAATCAAATCATCATTTATTAAAATATCTTTGCTTTTCACTGAACCCACAGTCACCTCATCAAGTCCAATATATGATGGGATGCATTTAACTGTTGCTCTTTTCACGTATTTATCTGTCAGAGCACAAACACACTTACCTTAACCTCCTAGGCGTACATTCTTCTTTTCTGACAAACATTTTTAAAGGTGCCCATTAATCAAACCAATCTTAGATCCTGCAGACAAAAATCTGCATCACTTTGCTAGTTACAGGATGTATGCACCACTATTGTAGCAACACATGTTTATATACAGCAACAAATCGGATCAGTTGTTAACACAGCGATAAACAGACCCCATTTCAGCATTTTTGAAGCTTGTGTCTGCATGTTCTGTAAATACATGCCACAAAAAGCTATGAAACAGGAAAACCACAACAGTCAAAGCTTGGACATACATACTGGAGTAAAAGTGCAGCAAACAAAGCCACATCTTAGATGTGTTGTTATTGTCCAAATACAAATCTAATTTAGAAAGAATATCCTCTTTTTATTTGTTGCATTCTTTAAAAAAGATGGGGAAAGTTTTTCAAACAATTTCACTTAAAACAAACTATTTAGATTCTATTCTTTCCACAAGGTGGTCTGGCATGCAAGAAACAGGAAACGGTGAATGCAGATCTCATGCAAGAACACTGCAAGCTGCACACAAGGGGACTTTCTCATTGGTTTGCCTAAATGAATTGCTTCAATCCTTGAGTAATGAGGCAAGATGGACACCAGGAAAGGCACAGTGAGCAGATTTTTTTGTAGCATGCATGAAATAATTCAAGCCGATGTTGCGCAGAGTTGTTTTGAGAGATGTTTTCATTGAATCTTATGAACCAAAGTGCAAAAACAGAAGAAACCAAACAAGCATGAAATACTCAGGATCTATTTAATTGAAGAAAGACAGTAAGAAAGAAGTTCAAGTTAATTGTTAATTGTCCCTGTCAATTGCAATTCTTGTTGTTGCATATGTGAGAAAAAGTCCAATTTTGTTAAATAAATAAATAAATCCAAAATATCAGAACATGGGAGATGTGTAGAGTTGCATTAAAAATATTCAACCGTTTTTGAGATATGCTGGATGGAGGGAAACATTCAATGGTTTACATGTCAAATAACTTTTAGACTTCTGACAGGGGTTTAGTGATTTTTTTTGTGAAGCAGGAAAAACACAAAAATAGGTCGTCATAATGACATAAATGATGGCTGAATGCCATTAATCTGTTTCTGAGTCCTGCTATTGCTATAAGATATGATAAGATAAGATAAGAAAAGATAAGATGAGACACAATGATAAGACCAGACCAGACCAGACCAGACCAGACCAGATATACTTTTATTGTTCCCATGGGGAAATTTATTTTCAGCTGCAGTTTCACAGAGTTGGGAATAGTTTCAAAAAGTGACATCTACTGCACATACAGTCATACACATACAACAGTTAACACACATGAAGTCACAGTGGTATTAGTATTGCACATTCCAAGTGGTCAATGTATTTACAATTTACAATGTATTTAAAATCTTCGCTCTGGAAACATGAGGTAGATATTATAACTATTTACTAGATTTTTATCCTAGCTTATTATTTCTAGACTGAACCAACTTATTTTTAGATTTCTTGACGTGTAAAATTATCTTGCTACATGACAGATATTTCACTAGTAGTGAGACGTTTCCTCCTCTTGTATTTTAGCTTCTCTTTTTGCAGCTACAATACTTCTTCTTGTCTGCTGTGAAAACATAACTCTAAATCTTACACACATAAATGAAGTCTGTAATAAGGTGTCTCCATATACATCCATGTAAATGACATACTGTGGCAGTCTATGAACATTTAAAGAGACAAATGCTTCAGCCAGTGAGAATGTGACACAACCAGTTTGCTGTTTTCTTACTGGAAAGCCAACTGCATGATGGGAGAGAAAATCAAGGAAATGAGAACAAATAGTTTGTCAGGGATTATTTTCCAGTCAGAGTTGGTGTCAGTTTAGTGCTGTACATCTTATATGATGATAAAGATAAGAAGGGATTCCTTTGGACCTTTTTCCCTCAGGACGGAGGACCAAACACAAGCAGCACCACCTTCTGTTTGACGGACAGCCGAGAAAACCAGTAAGGGCATGTTTATGGGTGTGAGTGATGTGTAACAAGAGCAGCTTTAATAATGGATTGAATAAGAACTTTGGAATTTAAAAACCTTTTTCTTTCTTTCTTTTTTCCAGTTTTATTTCATCTGATTTGTCGAGTCTCTTTTTTTCTTGTTAATATTGTCTTTTTTTTCTCCTTGTTGTATAAATTGTGATATATTGAACAAATATATTTCATCCTGATGCTAAAGAGCCCTGGTATCAAGTTAATAGTATGGTATTACATTTTCATAAGTTCACATTAAATAGCAGCAGTCGAAGCGAAACCACATTTTTGTTGTAATTTGAATGTTTACTTTTCGTTTTCACTAATAATTTCTTTTGATTTTCTCAAATATGATTTATTTTTGACTTTAGACTAAAATCTCAAACCAACAACAACATTAAACAACTTGAAATGACCAACTATAAATATAAAAAAGTTCCATGTAAATAATTCAAATCCTCATGGTGTTTCCTTACTGCTGTGCTTTTTGTGATGCATTTTAGAGTTTGCTCTCAGCACCATGTTTAAATACAGGTAGACGATGAGGAAGATGATGAAAAACGAAACTTACCTTGAGAAAAATCTTTAACTTGTTTTTCTTCCTCCTGCATGTCAGCTGGCTATGGGTGGCTCCTCCTCTAAAAGAACCTTTTTCTGGCAGAAGAAGAAGAAGTCACCTATGGAGAAAGCCTGGAGTCAGCTGAAGAGGGCAGTACCCAATAAGAAACAGAAGAAGAAGAGAATCCTGGATAAACTGAAGAAGAGGAAGCATTCCAAGGACAGATTCTCACTGCCAACGAACAAGAAGGAGAAAAATCTGAAGAGAAAATCTGAGAAGAGACTCACTCTTGGTAACATAAGGATCGGGAAGGAGTCGATTGTGAGTATGACTGCTTCACAGGGAAGGGAGGAGAAGGACAGAGGAGGCCTGGGGAAAGTAGGAGAGCAGAAAAAGAGAAAGAAATCTGAAGAACCTACAGTATAAAAGGTCTCGAAGGGAGAAAATTTGAAAGAGAGTATCTGAAGAGATTCAATGAGATCATGATCGTCCAACACGAGCCAGAGAAAAAGATCATTTAGAGACAAAGAACCTTGAATGTGGCAGGAACACAAAAGAAAACAAGTCAGTAAAGACAAAAGAAGAGAGTCAGAGATGCAAAGTCTTTAATGATGAGACTGTCAGTTACTGAAGCCAGATATCATGAAAAGAAAAGCAGCAGACAAAAAACTCAATATTAACACAAATCAGATGCAGAATGACCCCAAAGCTTCCATCACACTCATGTCTAAAGGGCTATATAAAAACATCAACATTTCTGGATGCTATCAAGATGAAAAAAGCTTGATTCCCCTTAATGTTGGGTTATTTGAGTTGCCTCTGCTGGCAAATCTGCTTTAAGTGCATGAAATACTGTACATAGTATCTACAATGACATGGTGATCATAATATATATCACAAGTCATTTACAAATGAATGTTAGGTGTCCCTCCAGCAGAGATAAAAAGCAACTTCTAGCAAACAGTCTAGAACCAAGAAACATCTGTTTATGACGGGGTTGAACTGTGGCAGATGCTGCATTCAGGCACAAACAGTCAGGTACAAGTCGGCGTGTTCACGTTGACATTTATGAGGACAATGTTAAATCCTTTGCAGGAGTACATGCTGTATGAAGGAGATGGGTTCTAGTCCTGGTGGTCAAACTGTTTCTACCAGCTGATTCTAACATGAATTTAAGAGCTTGTTCCAGATCAAGTTCCACGTTTTTCACAACATGGCAACCCAAACGTCAACATTAGTTACAACTTCTAACCCTTTATAAAATCCAGCATAGACTGGTTTCCTCTGAGTTTCCTTTGACAGCAATCTACTCTTAGCTGTGAAATTAACCCTTTCAATTCCATATATATTTTATATGGTCTATACTTTATTGACCCCGTGGGGAAATTCTTTCTCTGCATTTGACCCATCCCTGAGGAGCAGTGCTGCCTTTAAGGCGCCTGGGGAGCAAATTGGGGTTCAGTATCTTTGCTCAAGGATACTTCAACCTGTAGACTTGCAGGGGCTGGGGATAGAACCACCGACCTGAGCCACAGCCGCCCCTAAGTTGCCAACTTGTACTAAGTTGCCAGTTTATACACCCAAATAAGACTAATGCAGTCAAATACAAGAAAGTTGAAATAAATCCTATTTTCCTGAAGGTTACGTTTCAGCCTGATGCCTCCACCAGGGAGGTCATGTTTTTACCTGCACTGATTTGTTAGGATCACTCAAAAAGTTATGAATGGATCTTGGCCCAAGAACAACACATTCGATTTTGGACTTTCTATAATACAACAGTTAAACTGCAGCGGAAACTACATGTTCCAAAACGATCATACAGTTGAATCAATACCTCAGTTCCAACCTTCCAGGCTTCATGCTGGTAGGACATAGTGTGTACATCAATCCACCGTGAAGATATTACTAAAACCATTTCCTTCTGTAACTCTATGGCGCTCAACACAGACACACATCTGTCCACACATCTTCACTCATGTCTTCCATGCCCTGGCAGAATGTTCCGGTTGATCAGTGGCCATTAATGCTCCTTCAACCACCATCTGTTCAGGGAGAGCTGGTGGTTTAAGTTCACCCCAACAGGAAATAAGCTCTCATGTGTCACCAAATGTTGTTTTAACTGCCCAGTAAAGGAGGGTGTTTGTCCTGCTGGAAGATGATGATGGAGCCAAAATGACTCTTCTTTCTGTTTTCATTAGAAAACGCATGCATCCCTTGCGCCAACTGATTTTATAAGTTAATCAATTCTTCTTTGGCAGAAGACCCAACAGATAAGTGATGATCTGCTGGCAGCAGAGGCAGAAATAAAAGATGTTTTTTAAAGAATAGACACAACAGTCCTCTGGTTCAGGAGAAAAACAGTCAGCTTGTTTATGTGATCACGGACAGATTGATGGATTTAATGGTAAAATGTGCGTCTGCATGTTCTTGAGTGTGTTGACAGTTTATCATTGAGTTAATTCCATTTTTCTGAAGAGACAGGAGGGTCTTCTGAGGCTTCATGAACGAGAAGCGTCCCGTTCTTCCCCTCCGTCGGCTCGGCAGAGCGAGATTTAAACGTCTACAGTTAAAGGTGGAGAAAAATATGAGGAGTTGAAATGAGGTAAAGAATCAGGATGGGGGGGGGGGGGGGAAGAAGGAATGGGGATTAGATGCAGCAGAAAGAAACAGGAAGTGAAAAAGAGAAGAGAAAAATGGTTAGTCGTGTTGAAACTAGTACAACGAGCAAGATGAGCTGAGAGAAAAAGATATTTATCCCCAGCAGATTATTCATGATTCCATATGTTATCAATAAGAAGCTAACATGCTAAAGTTCACATATATGACCAGAAATCACACATGTAGGCAGATTTATGCATTTATTCAGATTACAACCTTTGTACAAAAATAGACCCAAAATAATATGAAAATGTTTCTGAACGGTGAAAAAAACCCAACATTTAGGCTAAATAACATGAACATGAGCATCAACATGTTGATTTATCTGATATCTGAAACAAAGAATATAGCTTGAATATAATGTTATGCCTTTAGTAGCTTCTTGTCATGTATTCCCTTTAAGAGTCGTTGGTTTATCAGCAGCACAGAGAACCAATGCAAATGAGTCCTGATCATCTCTGTCCTGCTTCCTTCTCTTCATGTCCCTAAGGAAACGTGTCTGAGTCAGACACACATGCACACATGACCACACACACTCTCATGACTGCTCTTCCTGCTAGCCTAGCAGCAACAACAGGCTGCATGTGTGTATGAGAGAATGACATGAGTGCAACATCTCCAGCATGCCAGAATAACAAGTCAGAGGAAATGTGGCAAGGAACATGACCTGGTGTGACCACAAGCACACATCTGGACCGGTTTAAGACATGACGACGCAATCTAACACACACACTGGCAAACAGCACAGAGAACATGGAAATGTTGAGATACCTATAAAAACTATAAAATAACGATTGCATAAGACAGCGAGGTCGTCCAACAGTGAACCTGTATTTAGTAAGAGACGATGTCACCGTTCAGGCTGCGCTCTGGGAGAGCTGAGGATTCTGAATGCTCATTTACTGCTGTTTTGCCTCATGGAAAATTTGACATCCTGGTTGGATGAATGTACAAATATATGGAATCACATTGTGTCATAATTCTGCTCAGAATTTTGTATGCAACAGGGATGTGTGCGTTTGTCGAGTAGTCAGTTAAACGTTGTCACAGCTGGTGGCCACCAGACAAACTAGTTGGTTAAGCTAAATATAAGTTTTCCACAATGAGTCAGCCTGTCACACTTTAGCCTTAGGACTCATTTCATTTACATATCGACATCATCTGAACTAAAGTGTCACGTCTTCCTTGTCAAATGTTGCTTTATAAAAATGAGCCTCCATTACTAATGTCAGCAACATTGAGTAACTTGTTTTGGACCATGTTTAATCTGATAGATTATATTCTGTGTTTTCTTAATGTAAGACGAGCTGATTAGTCTGAAGTTTAAACTTTATTCATTTTGTAGAGACATTATTCAAGACTACAGCTCATTACTAATTGTACACCTATGTGGAAGTTGGCAAACCCAAAAAACATTTAAGAGATTTCAAGTTTACTCAGAATAAAAGATTCTTGTCATTCTTTGCCATTCTGTGCCCAGAAGTGAGACACAAATATGGTTCCATACAGATGAAGGTAGAGGGAAACATGTGATCTACAGGTGACCTAAATCAATGAGAACTCTCATTCATGGATTCATAAAAGGAACAGACGCGTTCTACCAGTGTAACAATCATTCAGCTTCGGCATGAATCTTCGTCACTGTCAGAGTTTAGTGGTCACTTAATACGACCTACTAACCACCTGGAGTAAGCTGCAGACCTACACGCTCTAGTGGGATGTCTGACCCAGTCCACACCCTGATTCGTTGATTATTTAGTGATACAAAAAATGAAATTTGATCAATGAAAATATTAAATGTGGAAGCTTTCCTTCACCAAGGAGGTTATGTTTTCACTGGCATCTTTGTGCTTGTCAGTCTGTTTGTAGGGTGACACACAAACTACTTGATGGATGAAGAGTAGGGAATGTGCTCAGGAAGAAATCATCCAGCTTTGGAGTGGATCTGGATATAGAACCCAGGACAGTTTGGTGAGGATTCAGAGAGAGGGCCAGATCCAGATCCAGATCTTTTTCCTCTTTTTTTTACAGTGCAAGATATTTCCATAATATATGACTTCCTGATTTCCACCAAAATGTGTGGGGGGGTGGGGCATGGGCTCAGCCAACTCAACAGATGTGGTATTATTCTATTCTAAACTTGGCTTACTGTACATACAGAACTGTGAGACTTCTACTGCACCTGTTGCTGAAATGAAGAGCATCAGGAGATTCATTCTGATTGGCTTAGTGTGAGACAGGAAGTGAAAGACAGACACCCACACAACATAATAACACATGGAATAATGATAATTCATGTTGAGGTTGCTTTTTCTTTGTGGAAGTTAAATACAGGTTCACTGTGTTGGGTTTTCTTTGCTAATTCATTAAAGTACAAACTTATAGAAATGCTATTGTGCATTTTTAAGGCAGCACAGGCTGAACAATGTGTGTTAATACATATATATATAATCTGTGATACCAGTCAACATAGTGATACTGCAGGAATATAGAGTTAATGTACACACAGAGCTGCTACAAACACTGTTTTAATTTTGTCGAGGCAGAGACTCTGATGATCTTACAGACTATAGTCCACAAACAGAAAATCTAAAGACATATCCCTTATGGTAAAGCTGTCATCAGTGGATCTCCATCAGGTGCAATCCCTTTGATATGCAAGGTGAATTATTTTAGTGCAGTATAAAGTCGATTCTAAACCTAGCTTAAACTCAACCTTATGTCCCTGTGCAGCCCCAGTTTGTTGTGTGTTTCCTGTGCAAAAAGACGCTGACGACTGCATCGTCCCATAAATGAGGTGCATCACTGAGCTAAAGACATGCAGGGAGATAAAGAAACTTCTGATTGTGCAGCTGGGGGAAGCAGAAATAAGCTGTGGACGACACCCAAATATCAACTTTTAAAAAATTGGCAAATGGAGCAGCATCATTCTTCATTTTGATGAATAAAAGTCTGATCTTCTCTTTTAGCACAGTTTTTGGTCTCTATCAGGTGTGTCTGGCTCCTCAACTGCTAAATGCTCTGCTACGTTCTGAAGCTAGCTACAGTGTCTGTCAGCTGTTTGGCACTGGGTGATAGATAACAGATAACATCCTGTTTGAGTGGTGAGACACAGTGGTTACAGTCTACTGAGATAAACAAGGAGATGAAACTCGCTATAAAGCACCGTAACATGGGGGGGGGGGGGGGGGGGGGTGCAGCTGATCCTGGTGGTAATTATCTGCAGGTTCAGCAGAGACAGTACAGACAGTATGTACTGCAGACTGCATGATGAGAAGTGTACATTATACACTGAAGTATCACGTCTGTATTGATAACATTATCAATATCCTTTTCCAGCTACAGTTGAATAAAAATTGCTAATCACAGTTCTAGATCAACATCATGTATTGATTGAAGGCGAATTAGAAAAGACTTGTTAGTGGGTCACATTTAAATGAAAGATTAAACATCACTGAATATAAGTATTAAGATCAAAGATGGATGAGTGGATGTTACTAGTGATGGTGGAGAAGAAGAAGAGGAGGCTGAGCTGTAACCATTAAAGCCTCCTGGTCTGCTTTGTGTCCTCAGAGTCTAAAGTAAACAGAAGGAAGCAGCTTTGAAAGCTCCACATGTCTGGAGCAGAGACCTGCAGGTCTGCGACACTCCTGTTTAATCAAGGCTGAAGGCCTTTTGTTTGGTTTATCAAATCAATTCATTTGGCACTTCATCCTTATGTATTTATTTTGATCTTTTGTCTAACTCTTTTTCATTTATATTATTTTATGTTACCTTTTATATTTTATATAAAACATTTTGATTTGCCATTTTGTTAAAATGTGCTAAACAGGAGTCCTGGACTCTGTATGTTGTTATAAAGCAGTGCTGAGGAGAATAACTACAGATGCACAGTCGATGAAATGTGGCTGCAGTTGTTTGTGTCGGGGTGAGAGGCCTCTGTATGCTGCCAGCTATCATCGCTGGCGGTTGTGGAGCTACACAACTCCATAAATGTTGACGTTTACATTAAACTACAAGATTCAAAAGCTACGCAGTTGAATTCTGGCTGAAATGGTATCCAATCACAGCACAGGAAGACTGGAGCTTGAACAGTCTGCCTCACAGATGCCATGGGACAGTGTGGAAAGACACAATGCATTCTGGGATGCTTGAGTATGTGCATTTAAGTCACACAGAAAATCCTGCTAATCCGAGTATGCATCTGGCCATCTCTGGCATTCCCAAAATCCACATCCTATTTAGCTGAAGCTGCATACTGCAAACTCCGTGACATCATACTGAGGAGGAGCAGCCCTCCTAAATCCTGATTTACATGAAGGAAAAGGAGTTAAGGGTAGTTTTGAAGAATTCTTTAAATCTGACATCTGGATGTTTTTACGTTAGTTTGGTTGTTATGATCAGTTTATCTGTTAACAGAGTGCTGCACCACCTCAGCCTGGTAAAGCTTTATCTCTAGCAGTCCTTAGAGCGAGCGGTTGTTTTATTTGTGATTGCTGACGTCGGCTCCGTTGCTCTCAGACAGTACCTCGTGTTCGAGGGTGTTAAAGTGGACTCCAGAGCTGCCCTTGTTGTTGCCCCGTCTGCGCAGGCAGCACAAGATCTCCTTGAAGGTCTTCCTCATGTCTTTGTCTCTGAAGCAGTAGATGATGGGATTGACGAAGGAGTTACACTCAGCCAGCACCAGGCAGTACTTCTCGTAGAGCAGCACCTTACACTGGTCACAGCCCAGACCGTCGAGAAGCAGCACCACCAGGCCGGGGGTCCAGCAAAGCACGAAGCAGCCTGGAGGAGCAGTGAGGAGGACGGAGAGGGAGATCAAGGAGGTCATTAGAAGACTTGTAATAACACTGAAATCAGTGAGAAAAGTCATGGATAAAGATGGAGTTTCTGAGCAGAAAGAAAATGAACAGACAGTTGTGAAGAATGTGAAGTGGGGGGGGAGATGGGAGAAAGAGAATGTACTGTAAAGTCCTCTCTACACAATGTAAACACACACACACACACAGACACACACGTAGGCAGGGTTCATAATGTATGATCACATTTCATTATCATAACATTCGATTAGACGGCTCAGGAATTTATGATGTGCACACAGTTGTGAGACGTTCTGCAATAAAAAATGCACACATACAAGCCACAGACGGAAATGTGAAAACGATGTGGAAACAGACTCACACATACAATGTGCAACACATTCCTTAGCGCCTGACAAAAACCTCAGCTGTCAAATCTACATCTCAAACCATGCTTTAAATCTGAAAACTGTCTGAGTCTGAGGCCAAAAAGAGAAGCTAAAATACACCAAATAAACACTAAATGTGAGGAGAAATCGCTTCAGACTAGTGGAATTATCTGTCCATGCAGCAGCATCATTTTACCTGTCAAAAGAACTCAAATACGTTGTTTAGTCTAGAAATAAGAAGCAAATAAGTTTTAAAACAACATTAATCTCATGTTTAGATCCGACTTTTACAGAACAATCTGCAGTTTATTCCCAAGGTCAAAAACTTCAATTAGTCCCCACAAGCGTGGAAGTAAAGGCAACACCCCCCCCCCACTCTGAGCGGGGACATATGGGCAGGAGAGGAGCTGCTTTCTGTCACAGTAAGTGAACTATGCAGCTCCCTGTCAGGACATGCTCAGGGTTTTCTCGCCTTCCTCACATGCCAGAGGTGCTGATTCCTGGCTGCTGAGCGACGGAGAGAAAGACGAGAAACATTTTTAAAACTCTGAGGAATTTAATCGAGAGTTCAAAATGTGAGAGCAGGGGAGGCTGGGAGAGGGAGAGGGAGGGGAGAGGGAGAGGCGAGTTCAGCGAGAAAACAAGGAGGAATCAGGGGGAGATGGAGGTAAGGGGTGTGTGTGTGGGGGGGGTGAAGTCTGGTTTAACAAGTACAAACAAGCCAAAAGCAGAGGAGCATGTATGTCAGTGTGTTCTCATGTGTTAAAGAGGCTGCTGGTGTGAAGAATTACAGCCTGTATGTTTTGTGTCGACGAGGTTTATATATATATATATATATATATATATATATACTATTATATTATAATACTATACTATTACTATAAGTAA
The DNA here is from genome assembly GCA_037577475.1 of Chaunax sp. Z400. Taxonomy (NCBI): domain Eukaryota; kingdom Metazoa; phylum Chordata; class Actinopteri; order Lophiiformes; family Chaunacidae; genus Chaunax; species Chaunax sp. Z400. Next base: position 1,429,079 of record CM075191.1, read on the forward strand.
TGAGTTACTGTGTGATATGAAATAATGAAATAAAAGAATGTTAAAAATAACAGGAGACATTTCTGTGTTTTGTCTGCTTTTGGTAAAACGTTCATCAGGCTGACGAGCAGCGACGTCTCAGTGGTGACAGGAAACAGCTGATCCAACCACATCCGCACAGCATGAAGACGCAGGCTAGCAAGTGTTTGGATGTCATGATGAAAAAAGTTGTTCTCTTTTAACTTCAAAGGTTGGGTCCATTATTTTTTTGTGTTGTTGAGTTTGTGTTTTTTTTATATAATTCTGTATGTAGTGAAATGCAAACACTTTGTTTCTGATGGTGACGTTTTTACATGGTTTCTGCACCGTTAGCCTAGCAGCTAAACATCTGGGGATTGTTTTTAAATGTCAAATACACTTAAGGTGTTTTTCTCCTTTTTGGTTACTGTGGGGTTTAAAAACTTAGATATAGAGCTGGAAGCAAAGTTATTCAACCCCCATTTTATATCAGGTTTATTGGCAAAATATACTATTTAACACCTGTTTGTAAAAAATCAAATCACACAAGAAGAGGTTAAATAGATCAATAATCAGATATTAAAGTGTTTCCTGACTCCTCAGTCTCTAAATGATCCTTAATGACCAGCGTCTCTAGTTCTTTGTAGACCCTTTAGCTGCTATGACCTGCTGCAAACCTGATGCAGATCCAGACACCAGCTTCTGGCAGCGTTCCTGAGGAATCTTAGCCCATTCCTCATGGACAAAGGCCTCCAGTTCTGGAATATTCCTGGTTTACCTGCTGCAACCACCTTCTTCAGATCCCACCAGAGGTTATCTATGGATTCCAGTCAGGCGACTGTGACGGCCTCTAGGATGATCCAGGACTTCTTCTGAAACCAGGTCTTGGTGGACTCTGAGGTCCGCTTGGGATCATTGTTCTTTTGGAAACGTCCAATGAGGGCCGAGCTTCATCTTCCTCACAGATGGAGACGTTTTCTTCTAGGATTTCCTGATCCTTGATGGAATCCATCTGACCCTCTACAGGCTGCAGGTTTCCAGTGGTCCAGGAAGCAAAGCAGCCCCAGATCATCACTGATCCACCGCCATGCTTCACTGTAGGGTGTTCTTTTCAGCATCAGCTTCATTCTTCCTCCTCCAGACATACCGCTGATTCAGAGGCCCCAAAAGTTCCAGTTTGGTTTCATGGCTCCACAGAACAGCATCCAGAACTTCTGGGTCTGATCTAGATGGTTCTGAGCTACTGGAGCCACTTTTCTTGTCTTCTGGGTCAGCAGTGGTGAAGGTCTTGGAGTTGATGGAGCCCTGATGTAAATTTAGGCCTGAACAGAAAAACCCTTGGGACTCTATTCATAAAGTAAGTTTATGAGTGACTTAAACCAGTGGTAAAGACAGAGTCAGTGGGAGGAACCATGTATGGATGCTTTAGGTAAGTGGATAATGGAGAGCAGCAGACTGAGCTCAGAAGTACCAGGTCAACACTCCGTCAAAATTCTGCAGCTGCAGCAACACGACAGAAGATAACAGGATTAGAACCGTGTAGCAGACTATGTAGTCATATCAATGATACATGTTTGTAGTCTTCTACTCATCCAGGGCGATGATGGAGGAGAGAAAAGATGTGAAACCCTCATATAAACCCTCTAGCTCGCCTGCCTTCATGACTTCCTGAGCTGCAGGTCTGCGTGTGTTTGAACACGGCTGAGTTGTGGTTGAACTGCACAGGCACACACGGTGCCAACAACACGCAGCTTACAGGAGGAAGCGTGCATTTCTGCTGAATTCACACAACGAGGCGCCTCCTCACAGTTTCTGTGACTCAAAAGATAACCGCAGAGAAACAATCAGAAAACAACATCTGACTTCTGATTCACTGCTGCTCACTCATGTCACTCCCTCTCTCCATGCACTCTGTAGCTCGCTCGCCCATTGCTGCTGTCTGTCTCGTTCTCCCTCGCTGAGGTGGAGAGTAAGTCTGAATGGTGTTTTCACAAACAACAACCGATAAATCCTGAAATGAAGGTTTGATGATGAGTTAACCCTTTAGTCACCCTCCATGTTTAAACAGTCAGCAAATGTCTGTACATCTGCGGGCAGGGAGGACATCATGTAGGAGGATGTAGGAGGACGTAGGAGAATGTAGGAGGATGTAGGAGAATGTAGGAGGACGTAGGAGAATGTAGGAGGATGTAGGAGAATGTACGAGGATGTAGGAGGACATAGGAGAATGTAGGAGAATATACGAGGATGTAGGAGAATGTAGGAGAATGTAGGAGGATGTAAGAGAATGTCGGAGAACGTAGGAGAATGTAGGAGGATGTACGAGGATGTAGGAGGATGTAGGAGAATGTAGGAGGATGTAGGAGAATGTAGGAGGACGTAGGAGAATGTAGGAGGATGTAGGAGAATGTACGAGGATGTAGGAGGACGTAGGAGAATGTAGGAGAATATACGAGGATATAGGAGAATGTAGGAGAATGTAGGAGGATGTAAGAGAATGTCGGAGAACGTAGGAGAATGTAGGAGGATGTACGAGGATGTAGGAGGACGTAGGAGGATGTAGGAGAATGTAGGAGGACATAGGAGAATGTAGGAGAATGTAGGAGGATGTAGGAGAATGTAGGAGGACGTAGGAGAATATAGGAGGATGTAGGAGGATGTAAGAGAATGTAGGAGGACGTAGGAGGATGTAGGAGGATGTAGGAGAATGTAGGAGGACATAGGAGAATGTAGGAGAATGTAGGAGGATGTAGGAGAATGTAGGAGGACGTAGGAGAATATAGGAAGATGTAGGAGGACGTAGGAGAATGTACGAGGATGTAGGAGGATGTAGGAGAATGTAGGAGGATGTAGGAGGATGTAGGAGGATGTAGGAGGATGTAGGAGAACGTAGGAGAATGTAGGAGGACGTAGGAGAATGTAGGAGGACGTAGGAGAATGTAGGAGAATGTACGAGGATGTAGGAGAATGTAGGAGGATGTAGGAGAATGTAGGAGGATGTAAGAGAATGTCGGAGAACGTAGGAGAATGTAGGAGGATGTACGAGGATGTAGGAGGATGTAGGAGAATGTAGGAGGATGTAGGAGAATGTAGGAGGATGTACGAGGATGTAGGAGGATGTAAGAGAATGTAGGAGGATGTAGGAGGACGTAGGAGGATGTAGGAGGATGTAGGAGAATGTAGGAGGACATAGGAGAATGTAGGAGAATGTAGGAGGATGTAGGAGAACGTAGGAGAATGTACGAGGATGTAGGAGGATGTAGGAGGATGTAGGAGAATGTAGGATGATGTAGGAGGACGTAGGAGGATGTAGGAGGATGTAGGAGGACGTAGGAGAATGTAGGAGGACGTAGGAGAATGTAGGAGGACGTAGGAGAATGTAGGAGAATGTACGAGGATGTAGGAGAATGTAGGAGGATGTAGGAGAATGTAGGAGGATGTAGGAGAATGTAGGACGTAGGAGAATGTAGGAGAATGTAGGAGGATGTACGAGGATGTAGGAGAATGTAGGAGGATGTACTAGGATGTAGGAGGATGTACGAGGATGTAGGAGGATGTAAGAGAATGTAGGAGGATGTAGGAGGACGTAGGAGAATGTAGGAGGATGTAGGAGAATGTAGGAGGATGAAGGAGGAGGCAGCCTTGAAGTTTGCTCATTTACTCTCAAATATTTACTACAGATATCGCACTTTTTGGCTATTTGAACCCACAATCCCCATGAGGAAGTCTAAACGGGCCACGCCTCTGCCTGTCAACAACTGGGCCTCATATGGTAAGAAGAAAGAAATGCTTTGATTACTTTTAAAAGATTACAATGACAGAGTACACATATGACATATACACATATAGGTATGTTGACTCTGTACTTTCAGAGTCAACATACATATAAATGAAGTAAATATTTAAAAAAAGGGTTGCTGCCCAAATCTTATCTTCATCATATACATCAGAGTCTTTATCGGCACATTTGTCTCCGACATTTAGAAAATCAAACATGGCTCAGGTCAGTATTTTGGCACATGAAAACATTTACTTTAGTCCTGTTGCTAACATGACACACAAAATGATGTACGATTTAAAATAAAAGGAAAAGCTTGTTGTATCCATCTGCATGATGTTCTAAAAAACTACACTGTGCCATCTTTTTTCTGCGATATCTACTGTGATATGATAAAATACAGGGAATTTCAGCAGATTGTATCCTCTTCTAACTAAACAACCCCCCTCAGTACTGGCCCCAGCTAAAATCTGATTGGCCCCTGAAGTGCTCCTGTCCTGTCTTTTTTTTTTTTTTTAGTGGAACCAGGAAACCGGTAAATCTGATGTGACTTGAACGTGTCATGAGATGCAGCTGTTTCCATCCCCTACAGGAGCTTTATGGTGAGTTATGATCCCACATTATTTTGTGTTAACATGTGGAAGAGTGCTTACTCTCTGCTGTCACTGCTAGTTATCACCAGGAAGTTAGCTACTAGCTAACGTTGTTGGCTATCATTACAGTCAGTGGTTCTCACATACAGTCACAAGCCTTCACACAGCTCACCATCTGAAAGACTGCTCTTATTTATGAAATCATGTTTCAGTCATGCTCAGTAAATTAAATTAAAAATTTAATTAATTAATTAATTAAATTTTAAAAATGCTTGAAAAAGTACGATAGAAGTGAGTCCTGGCTTGAATTCAGCAGGTCATTAATGAATGTATTCTGAGAATGAAGTCAGTAGTTTTTACTCTTGCAGTGGATTCTGGGGTCTTGACTGATAGAAATTAATTTAACAAGTGAACTGAAAAAACTCCAATTAAATAGGTGAGGTTTATTGGTGTGTATAAACCACAGGCCTGTGTGCTTCCTCACCCAGGATCATGGAGACAGTCTTCATCAGGTTGAACACCGTCTCTCTGTGTCTCATCTGGGTGGTGTGCTGTGACATCTTCTTGCTCTTACGCCTGACGTAGATGAAGATCCGGGTGTAGACGGCCAACATAATGAAGAAGGTCAGCAGGTTGAGGGTTCCCCAGAACACCAAGTAGCTGCGGCTGTACATGGGCGCCATGGTGGAGCAGTTTTCCAGGTCACACAGGCAGTGCCAGCCCATGGTGGGAACCAGGCCCATGATTATGGCCACCAGCCAGATGAACACCATGATGACGAAAACACGGCGGGTGCTCATCTTACTGTGCAGCTGCATGTTGAAGATGGTTTGGTGACGCTCCACGGCCACAGCCAGGAGGTTCAGGACCGAAGCCGTCAGGCTGGTGTCGATCAAACTCTGTCGCACAAACCACTGGTGCTTAGACAGCTTAATGGTCCAGGGACCAGTATGAAACATCAAGTGGAGGTAGGAGACACCTAGGAAGAGCAAACCAGAGTTTAACACCACAGATTGTGTTGAATATTAAACAGGATAATTCACACTATCTTCAAGAAGCAGTCTGGATTTTTAAGGTTGTTTTCCTACCAGCCAAAACTTGGAAAAACTCTGTTTCATGTCTTCACATGCAATGTGATGGTAAGATGATAAAAGAGATTAGCATAGCTCCCAGATATCTGGGGCATCAGTGAAAGATAGCTGTCGAAGTGAACTTTCATGGTTTTCACCAGTTTCACTATTAAAAAAGGACAAGAGATTTTAAAGTCTGTTTCCGTTTGAGCTACACTTTATTGTCCTTGTGGGGAAACAGCCACTGTTTTCTGCCCAAACGTCAGCAGAATAAAGCGTCATGATAAATGATTGTTCCATTTCCCAGCATAGAAACTCATCAACTCTCCATAAAAGCAACACATTGGATTCCCCAGATGCTACATGACACAGCCTGTGTGTACTTTATATATTAAATATCTAAGACGGGGTTAAGTTAACAACATGGAGACACACAGACACATCAACCTTTGCTGTTAATATAGACTGTAACAGTTGTAATAATGTCGGAGCGCCTGAAGTCAAACAACCTTACCTGAGAAGAGGTCTGCCAACGCCAGGTTACCCAACAGGTAGTAGATGGGAAAGTGGAAGCGTCTGTTTTTTAGGATGGCACCTATGACCAGAAGGTTGGAAAAGATGACAACGAAGCAGACCATCATGCCCAGAGTGACGATGGCGTAGTCGCGGCTGCGCCAGTGGTCGCTGATGTTCTTGCCGCTCGCCTCATAGAAAAACTTGACGCTACGGTTGTAGTAGCATCCCTTTGTGTCGTCGGTCAGGGTATCCATGATGAGACAACCAAGGGGTTCGTGGGATCAGAGAGGAGGTGAAGAGAGCAGAGAGGAGAGCGGAGTCACAGACAGGAAGCAGAGGGGAAGGTTTAAGGCGCCATTCAGACTCGCCCTCTCCAGCTGGTTGGACACCTGCATGCCATCAGCTGGACGGGTAAGGACTGGATGGATCCAGTATGAAGTCTGAAGGATCTCTGGATCCACTGGTCTTCAATCTGCAGAAGAAAACAAATATTAGTTTAAGACAACAAACAGCATGACCTCACTCCAAAATCCATGTGTTAGTGCTGCACAAACCAAACATCTGAACCTCTTACAGAAACGTTTATAAACCTACATCACTTCACAATATCTCACCAGAAGACTAACGAGCCAATCAGCTCACAGTCAACCTCTGGAAACATCTGAACAGACTCTCAACCCTCCCTACTGTCAACATGGAGGCCTGGTGCCAAACTTTCTTCCATGAAGATCAGGCCAACAGTTCTTCTCCATAAAGCCACAGACAGACAGATCAAACATATGAGCTCCTTAGTCGAGGTGAGTCAGACCGAGAGAACTAAATATCAGGGTTACAGATGAGCAAACGATCTAAACTAAATCTGACTGGCGTCACCTTTCATTTCAGTGTCTTGAGGGCTTAAATAGAAACAGAATAGGGTTTATAGCCAGGCAGATTTTCACATACTAGAAGTTTGGTGAATAACTATTTTGGGCTCATTGTCAGGGGCTGTAAAGCTAACTGATGAGGGCTCTCAGGACAGACTGGGCCTCTTCCACTGCTGAGTAACTTTCGAAGTGCACATTTTCTGAATTCATATTCTGCCAGCTGCATGAGGAGCTTTAGAGGATCGGATGTGGCTAAGAGGCTACCGGCTGACAATCAGTGGTGCAGCTGGTGGAGGGGTTGTATTAGAGACGGTATCAGTGGGAGTCCAGAGCATGGAGGCCAGCTGCAACCGGGAGGAAACTGTTCCTGTGGTGTGAGGTTTTGGTTCTGATGGGCTGCAGCCTCTTGCTGGAGGGTTAGGTCTGCTGCCTACAGTCTCATCCAGGTTGTGGCTCTGAACACCTGTCAGTATGGTCCCAGCATGACTTCAGATCCTCAACAGCCTCTCTTTGTCCTCACAACAGGTTGACATGCTTTGTTTCTGCAGGGATCAGGTGAAGCAGACATGATTAGATGTGATTTTCCATATAAAGGTGCTGGCTTGGCTTGACTTGGTTGACTTCAGCCCACAACAGGGATTTATTGTTCCGTTACCACCGACCTGAAGGTGTGTCTCTATCAGATGATGCTCTTGTCTCAAACTGATAACATTTAATGGCAGCTGGCTGTAAAATGGTGGACAGACACGTTTCATTTCCACCACACAGAACGGCAGGTAAAAGAACCTGTTTACCTGCTGGAGGTATATATATATATATATGTTTGCATATAACTGAGTCTGCAGCTCCTCATGTAGAAGTTAATATCTCTGCTTGTCCTCTCAGCAGTAATGGAGAATAGTCACTAACAGGTCTGCCAGTTCAATTTCAAACACATTTAACCGCAGAATCATATTATGAGGGATTTATAGGACATAAATCCCTCATAATATGATTCTGCGGTTATTTTGTTATTTAACCACCATTATTATGAAAAATCAGGAATGATGGCTTTTCACCAGCAGAATCTTAACATGACTCCTAGAGCAAACATGTGGAAACAGTACAAACAGGGTAACATGAGAGAAAAACCTCCTCTCTGCTCTCCTGCAACACACACTAGTCTGAGGGGGAGAAGATGGGTTGTCATGGGTCGGGTGCGGTCGGTGAGACGTCACTGTGACCCACTTGGAGGCAGGCCCGGCTTGCTTTGGCCCTGATCTGGGGATGGTCCATCAGGCGTGGCTCAGCACAACCCTGTATGACCACAGCTCAACTCTGGTGTGGCCTAAAGCGCCTATAGAGAAGCCTCAAGAGTGTCCCAGTGGAGCAGAGGGGACGATTTATTTCAGGTCAGGCTTTTATTCAACTGAGTTCATAGCTGAGATTCCTTTAGTTAAAAATCACACAGTGAATAACTAAAGAGTCTGGGTACGTAGCATGGTGGTCAGTGAGGATGCACTGTTCCTACTGCATACATCACCTGCAGTGAAAGTAAGCACTGACCACCCATGAATGAAACAACACAGATCAATGTTAAACAGAGGCTTCAATCATTAACATAGCAAACATGCAGAAGATGAGTTCTACTATTGTTGTTGCTCTTTTGAATATGAAAATGTTCATTATGTTTTACTTCCAAAAGAGAAAGAGAATCTCTCTCATCAATAACACACATTCCATTAGCAGCAACAGTTACATTGTCATATTATTACTGAGCTCAAAGACCAACTGTAACTCCAGGCTGACAAGTCAGGACAGGAACAGCAGAGGCTTTATCACAGACGCTGTAATCAGAACCAATCACAGTTCAGGAGAAGACTTAGTCTTCACTGAAGGACACACCTTTGATGTGTGTCCAACAACAATGTGCTTTAATCCTCTATTAAGGGAGATAGAGCAGCACGGCACGACAACACACACTGTACGACGACACACTGTACGACCACACACACTGTAGGACGACACACACTGTACGACGACACACTCCGTACGACGACACACTCCGTACGACGACACACACTGTGCGACAACACACTGAACAACGAAACACACTGTACGACAACACACACTATACGACGACACACTGTGCGACAACACACTGAACAACGAAACACACTGTACGACAACACACACTGTACGACGACACACTGTACGACAACACACACTGTACGACGACACACTGTACGACCACACACACTGTAGGATGACACAAACTGTACGACGACACATTCCGTACGACGACACACACTGTGCGACAACACACTGAACAACGAAACACACTGTACGACAACACACACTGTACGACGACACACTGTGCGACAACACACTGAACAACGAAACACACTGTACGACAACACACACTGTACAACGACACACTGTGCGACGACACGCACTATACGACGGCACACACTGTACGACGACACACTGTACGACGACACACATTGTACGACGGCACACACTGTACGACGACACACATTGTACGACGACACACTGAACGACGACACACACTGTACGACGACACATATTGTACGACAACACACTGTACGACGACAAACACTACGACAACACATACTGTACGACAACACACTGTACGACGAAACACACTGTACGACAACACACACTGTACGACGACACACACTGTACAACAACACACACTGTACGACACACACTGTACGACGACACACACTGTATGACGACACACACTGTACGACGACACACACTGTGCGACAACACACTGTACGACGACACACACTGTACGACGACACACTGTACGATGACACACACTGTACGACAACACATACTGTACGATGACACACACTGTACGACAACACATACTGTACGACGACACACTGTAAAACAAAACACACTGTACGACGACACACACTGTACGACGACACACTGTGCGACGACAAACTGTACGAAGACACACACTGTACGACACACACTGCACGACACACACTGCACGACAACACATACTGTACGACAACACACTGTTCAACGAAATACACTGTACGACAACACACACTGTACGACGACACACACTGTACGACAACACACACTGTACGACGACACACACTGTGCGACGACACACACTGTGCGACGACACACTATACGATGACACACACTGTACAACACACACTGCACGACAGACACTGTACGGCACACACTGCACGACACACACTGTACGACACACACTGTACGACAACAGACACTGTACGACAACAGACACTGTACAACACACAATGTCCGTCAAAACACACTGTACTACGACACACACTGTACTACGACACACACTGTACGACACACACTGTACGACGACACGCACTGTATGATACGCACTGTACGACACACACTGTACGACACGCATTGTACGACACACACTGTACGACACACACTGTACGACAAACAATCTACGATGACACACACTGTACGACACATATTGTACAGCACACTGTACGACACACACTGTACGACACACAATATACGACGACATACACTGTACGACACACAATCTACGATGACACACACTGTACGACAACACACACTGCACGACAACACACACTGCACGACAACACACACTGCACGACACACACTGTACGACACACACTGTACGACACACATTGTACGACACACACTGTACGACAATACACACTGCACGACAACAAGCACTGTACGAAACGCACTGTACGACACACACTGTACTACAGACACTGCACGACGACACTCACTGTACGACACGCTGTATAACACACAACGACACGCACTATACAACGACACACACTGTACAACGACACACACTGTACGACAACACATACTGTACGACGACACACTGTAAAACAAAACACACTGTACGACGACACACACTGTATGACGACACACTGTGCGACGACAAACTGTACGAAGACACACACTGTACGACACACACTGCACGACACACACTGCACGACAACACATACTGTACGACAACACACTGTTCAACGAAATACACTGTACGACAACACACACTGTACGACGACACACACTGTACGACAACACACACTGTACGACGACACACACTGTGCGACGACACACTATACGATGACACACACTGTACAACACACACTGCACGACACACACTGTACGGCACACACTGCACGACACACACTGTACGACACACACTGTACGACAACAGACACTGTACGACAACAGACACTGTACAACACACAATGTCCGTCAAAACACACTGTACTACGACACACACTGTACTACGACACACAATGTACGACACACACTGTACGACGACACGCACTGTATGATACGCACTGTACGACACACACTGTACGACACGCATTGTACGACACACACTGTACGACAAACAATCTACGATGACACACACTGTACGACACATATTGTACAGCACACTGTACGACACACACTGTACGACACACAATATACGACGACATACACTGTACGACACACAATCTACGATGACACACACTGTACGACAACACACACTGCACGACAACACACACTGCACGACACACACTGTACGACACACACTGTACGACACACATTGTACGACACACACTGTACGACAATACACACTGCACGACAACAAGCACTGTACGAAACGCACTGTACGACACACACTGTACTACAGACACTGCACGACGACACTCACTGTACGACACGCTGTATAACACACAACGACACGCACTATACAACGACACACACTGTACAACGACACACATTGTACGACGGCACACACTGTACAACCAGACACACTGTACGACGACACACACTGTACGACACACACTGTACGACGACACACACTGTACGACACACAATTCTACGACGAAACACACTGTACGACACACAATCTACGACGACACACACTGTATGACACATTGTACGACGACAAACACTGTACGACACACAATCTACGACGACATACACTGTACGACACACAATCTACGACGACATACACTGTACGACACACACTGTACGATAACACACATTGTACGACGACACACTGAACGACGGCACACACTGTACGACGACACACTGAACGACGGCACACACTGTACGACGACACACATTGTACGACGACACACTGAACGAAGACACACACTGTACGACGACACATATTGTACGACAACACACTGTACGACGACAAACACTACGACAACACATACTGTACGACAACACACTGTACAACGAAACACACTGTACGACAACACACACTGTACGACGACACACACTGTACAACAACACACACTGTACGACAAACACTGTACGACGACACACACTGTACGACGACACACACTGTGCGACAACACACTGTACGACGACACACACTGTACGACGACACACTGTACGATGACACACACTGTACGACAACACATACTGTACGACAACACACTGTAAAACGAAACACACTGTACGACGACACACACTGTACGACGACACACTGTGCGACGACAAACTGTACGAAGACACACACTGTACGACACACACTGTACGACACACACTGCACGACAACACATACTGTACGACAACACACTGTTCAACGAAATACACTGTACGACAACACACACCGTACGACGACTCACACTGTGCGACAACACACTATACGATGACACACACTGTACAACACACACTGCACGACACACACTGTACGGCACACACTGCACGACACACACTGTACGACACACACTGTACGACAACAGACACTGTACGACAACAGACACTGTACAACACACAATGTCCGTCAAAACACACTGTACTACGACACACACTGTACTACGACACACACTGTACGACACCAGTGTACGACGACACGCACTGTATGATACGCACTGTACGACACACACTGTACGACACGCATTGTACGACACACACTGTACGACACACACTGTACGACAAACAATCTATGACGACACACACTGTACGACACATATTGTACAGCACACTGTACAACGACACACACTGTACGACACACAATCTACGACGACACACACTGTACAACGACACACACTGTACGACAAACAATCTACGACGACACACACTGTATGACACACAATCTACGACGACACACACTGTATGACAACACACACTGCACGACAACACACACTGCACGACACACACTGTACGACACACACTGTACGACACACACTGTACGACACACACTGTACGACAACAAGCACTGTACGAAACGCACTGTACGACACACACTGTACTACAGACACTGCACGACGACACTCACTGTACGACACACTGTATAACACACAACAACACGCACTATACAACGACACACACTGTACAACGACACACATTGTACGACGGCACACACTGTACAACGACACACACTGTACGACACACACTGTACGACACACACTGTACGACGACACACACTGTACGACACACAATCTACGACGAAACACACTGTACGACACACAATCTACGACGACACACACTGTACGACACACACTGTACGATAACACACACTGCACGACACTCACTGTACGACAACACGCACTGTACAACACACACTGTATGACAACATGCACTGTGCGACACACACTGTACGGCGACCCGCACTGTACGATGACACATACTGTACGACACGCACTGTACGACACACACTGCACGGCAACACGCACTGTACGACACACACTGTATGATGACACTCACTGTACGACACGCACTGTACGACAAACACTGCACGACGACACGCACTGTACGACGAAACACACTGTACGACACACACTGTGTGACGACACACACTGTATGACACACACTCTACGACGACACACACTGTAAGACAACACACACTGTACGACAACACACACTGTACGACACACACTGTACGACGACACACACTGTAAGACACACTGTACGACGCACACTGTACGACAACACACTCACTGTACGACAACACATACTTTACGATGACACACACTACGACGATACACACTGTACGACAACAGACACGGTGCGACAACACACACTGTACGACACACACTGTACGACACACACTGTACGACACACACTGCACGGCGACACACACTGTATGGCACACGCTGTGCGATGACACGCACTGTACGACACACACTCTACGACGACACACACTGTACGACAACACACACTGTACGACAACACACACTGTACGACGAAAGACACTAAGACACACTGTACGACAACACACACTGTACGACGCACACTGTACGACAACACACTCACTGTACGACAACACACACTGTACGATGACACACACTGTACGACGACACACACTGTATGACACACACTCTATGACGACACACACTGTACGACGACACACACTGTACGATGACACACACTGTACGACGACACACACTGTACGACAAACAATCTATGACGACACACACTGTACGACACATATTGTACAGCACACTGTACAACGACACACACTGTACGACACACAATCTACGACGACACACACTGTACAACGACACACACTGTACGACAAACAATCTACGACGACACACACTGTATGACACACAATCTACGACGACACACACTGTACGACAACACACACTGCACGACAACACACACTGCACGACACACACTGTACGACACACACTGTACGACACACACTGTACGACACACACTGTACGACAACAAGCACTGTACGAAACGCACTGTACGACACACACTGTACTACAGACACTGCACGACGACACTCACTGTACGACACACTGTATAACACACAACAACACGCACTATACAACGACACACACTGTACAACGACACACATTGTACGACGGCACACACTGTACAACGACACACACTGTACGACACACACTGTACGACACACACTGTACGACGACACACACTGTACGACACACAATCTACGACGAAACACACTGTACGACACACAATCTACGACGACACACACTGTACGACACACACTGTACGATAACACACACTGCACGACACTCACTGTACGACAACACGCACTGTACAACACACACTGTATGACAACATGCACTGTGCGACACACACTGTACGGCGACCCGCACTGTACGATGACACATACTGTACGACACGCACTGTACGACACACACTGCACGGCAACACGCACTGTACGACACACACTGTATGATGACACTCACTGTACGACACGCACTGTACGACAAACACTGCACGACGACACGCACTGTACGACGAAACACACTGTACGACACACACTGTGTGACGACACACACTGTATGACACACACTCTACGACGACACACACTGTAAGACAACACACACTGTACGACAACACACACTGTACGACACACACTGTACGACGACACACACTGTAAGACACACTGTACGACGCACACTGTACGACAACACACTCACTGTACGACAACACATACTTTACGATGACACACACTACGACGATACACACTGTACGACAACAGACACGGTGCGACAACACACACTGTACGACACACACTGTACGACACACACTGTACGACACACACTGCACGGCGACACACACTGTATGGCACACGCTGTGCGATGACACGCACTGTACGACACACACTCTACGACGACACACACTGTACGACAACACACACTGTACGACAACACACACTGTACGACGAAAGACACTAAGACACACTGTACGACAACACACACTGTACGACGCACACTGTACGACAACACACTCACTGTACGACAACACACACTGTACGATGACACACACTGTACGACGACACACACTGTATGACACACACTCTATGACGACACACACTGTACGACGACACACACTGTACGATGACACACACTGTACGACGACACACACTGTACGACAAACAATCTATGACGACACACACTGTACGACACATATTGTACAGCACACTGTACAACGACACACACTGTACGACACACAATCTACGACGACACACACTGTACAACGACACACACTGTACGACAAACAATCTACGACGACACACACTGTATGACACACAATCTACGACGACACACACTGTACGACAACACACACTGCACGACAACACACACTGCACGACACACACTGTACGACACACACTGTACGACACACACTGTACGACACACACTGTACGACAACAAGCACTGTACGAAACGCACTGTACGACACACACTGTACTACAGACACTGCACGACGACACTCACTGTACGACACACTGTATAACACACAACAACACGCACTATACAACGACACACACTGTACAACGACACACATTGTACGACGGCACACACTGTACAACGACACACACTGTACGACACACACTGTACGACACACACTGTACGACGACACACACTGTACGACACACAATCTACGACGAAACACACTGTACGACACACAATCTACGACGACACACACTGTACGACACACACTGTACGATAACACACACTGCACGACACTCACTGTACGACAACACGCACTGTACAACACACACTGTATGACAACATGCACTGTGCGACACACACTGTACGGCGACCCGCACTGTACGATGACACATACTGTACGACACGCACTGTACGACACACACTGCACGGCAACACGCACTGTACGACACACACTGTATGATGACACTCACTGTACGACACGCACTGTACGACAAACACTGCACGACGACACGCACTGTACGACGAAACACACTGTACGACACACACTGTGTGACGACACACACTGTATGACACACACTCTACGACGACACACACTGTAAGACAACACACACTGTACGACAACACACACTGTACGACACACACTGTACGACGACACACACTGTAAGACACACTGTACGACGCACACTGTACGACAACACACTCACTGTACGACAACACATACTTTACGATGACACACACTACGACGATACACACTGTACGACAACAGACACGGTGCGACAACACACACTGTACGACACACACTGTACGACACACACTGTACGACACACACTGCACGGCGACACACACTGTATGGCACACGCTGTGCGATGACACGCACTGTACGACACACACTCTACGACGACACACACTGTACGACAACACACACTGTACGACAACACACACTGTACGACGAAAGACACTAAGACACACTGTACGACAACACACACTGTACGACGCACACTGTACGACAACACACTCACTGTACGACAACACACACTGTACGATGACACACACTGTACGACGACACACACTGTATGACACACACTCTATGACGACACACACTGTACGACGACACACACTATGACACGCACTGTACGACACGCACTGTACGACACGCAGTGTATGACACACTGCACGACAAATCTCACTGTAGGACATACGCTGTAGAACACACACTGCACAAGGACACTCACTGTACGACACGCACTGTACGAGACACACTGTACGACACACACTGTACAACCACACACACTGCACGACACACACTGTACCACACACACACACTGTACGACGACACACACTGTACGACACACACTGTACGACACGCACTGTACGACACTCAGTGTATGACACACTGCACGACGACACTCACTGTATGACATACGCTGTAGAACACACACTGCACAACGACACTCACTGTACGACACGCACTGTACGAGACACACTGTACGACACACACTGTACAACCACACACACTGCACAACGACACTCACTGTACGACACTCACTGTACGAGACACACTGTACGACACACACTGTACAACCACACACACTGCACGACACACACTGTACGACACACACTCTATGACGACACACACTGTACGACGACACACACTGTACGACACACACTCTATGACGACACACACTGTAGGACAACACACACTGCACGACAACACATACTGTACGACAACACACTGTTCAACAAAATACACTGTACGACAACACACACTATACGACGACACACACTGTGCGACATAACACTATACGATGACACACACTGTACAACACACACTGCACGACACACACTGTACGGCACACACTGCACGACACACTCTGTACGACACACACTGTACAACACACACTGCACAACGACACTCACTGTACGACACGCACTGTACGAGACACTGTACGATGACACAGATTGTACAACCACACACACTGTACGACACACACTGTACAACCACACACACTGTACGACACACACTGTACGACGACACACACTGTACGACACACAATCTACGACGACACACACTGTACGACACACATTGTACGACACTGTACGACGACAAACACTGTACGACACACACTGCACGACAAACACTGCACGACAAACACTGCACGACAAACACTGCACGACAACACATACTGTACGACACACACTGTACGATAACACACACTGCACGACACTCACTGTACGACAACACACACTGTACAACACACACTGTATGACAACATGCACTGTACGACACACACTGTACGGCGACCCGCACTGTACGATGACACGCACTGTACGACACACACTGCACGGCGACACGCACTGTACGACACACACTGTATGATGACACTCACTGTACGACACGCACTGTACGGCAATCACTGCACGACGACACGCACTGTACGACGAAACACACTGTACGACACACACTGTGTGACGACACACACTGTATGACACACACTCTACGACGACACACACTGTAAGACAACACACACTGTACGACGACACACACTTTACGACACACACTGTACGACGACACACACTGTAAGACACACTGTACGACGCACACTGTACGACAACACACTCACTGTACGACAACACATACTTTACGATGACACACACTACGACGACACACACTGTACGACAACAGACACGGTGCGACAACACACACTGTACGACAACACACTGTACGACACACACTGTACGACACACACTGTACGACACACACTGTACGACACACACTGCACGGCGACACACACTGTACGGCACACACTGTGCGATGACACGCACTGTACGACACACTCTACGACGACACACACTCTACGACGACACACACTGTACGACGACACACACTGTACGACGACACACACTGTACGACGACACACACTGTACGACGACACACACTGTACGACGACACACACTAAGACACACTGTACGACAACACACACTGTACGACGCACACTGTACGACAACACACTCACTGTACGACAACACACACTGTACGATGACACACACTGTACGACGACATACACTGTATGACACACACTCTATGACGACACACACTGTACGACGACACACACTGTATGACACGCACTGTACGACACGCACTGTACGACACGCAGTGTATGACACACTGCACGACGACACTCACTGTATGACATACGCTGTAGAACACACACTGCACAACGACACTCACTGTACGACACGCACTGTACGAGACACACTGTACGACACACACTGTACAACCACACACACTGTACGACACACACTGTACGACACACACACACTGTACGACGACACACACTGTACGACACACACTCTATGACGACACACACTGTACGACGACACACACTGTACGACACACTCTATGACGACACACACTGTACGACAACACACACTGCACGACAACACATACTGTACGACAACACACTGTTCAACAAAATACACTGTACGACAACACACACTATACGACGACACACACTGTGCGACAACACACTATACGATGACACACACTGTACAACACACACTGCACGACACACACTGTACGGCACACACTGCACGACACACACTGTACGACACACACTGTACAACACACACTGCACAACGACACTCACTGTACGACACGCACTGTACGAGACACACTGTACGATGACACAGATTGTACAACCACACACACTGTACGACACACACTGTACAACCACACACACTGTACGACACACACTGTACGACGACACACACTGTACGACACACAATCTACGACGACACACACTGTACGACACACATTGTACAACACTGTACGACGACAAACACTGTACGACACACACTGTACGACAAACACTGCAGGACAAACACTGCACGACAACACATACTGTACGACAACACACTGTTCAACAAAATACACTGTACGACAACACACACTATACGACGACACACACTGTGCGACAACACACTATACGATGACACACACTGTACAACACACACTGCACGACACACACTGTACGGCACACACTGCACGACACACACTGTACGACACACACTGTACGACAACAGACACTGTCCGTCAAAACACACTGTACTACGACACACACTGTACGAGACACACTGTACGACGACACGCACTGTACGATACGCACTGTACGACACACACTGTACGACACGCATTGTACGACACACACTGTACAACACACACTCTACGACAAACAATCTACGACGACACACACTGTACGACACGCACTGCACGACAAACACTGTACAACACACACTGCACAACGACGCGCTGTACGACGCACTGTACGACACACTGTACAACAACACAGACTGTACGACGACACACACTCTACGAGACACACTGTACAACGACACACACTGTACGACACACACTGTACGACACACACTCTACGACTACACACACTGTACGACACACAATCTACGACAACACACACTGTACGACACACAATCTACGACGACACACTCTGTACGACACACAATCTACAACGACACATACTGTACGACACCACACACTGTACGACAACACACACTGTACGACAACACACACTGTACAACGACACACTGTACGACGACACGCACTGTACGACGACACGCACTGTACGACGACACGCACTGTACGACGACACGCACTGTACGACACGCACTGTACGACACGCACTGTACGACACACTGCACGACGACACTCACTGTACGACACACGCTGTACAACACACATTGCACAACGACACGCACTGTACGACACACACTGTACAATGACACACACTGTACGACGACACACACTGTACAACGAGACACACTACAACGACACACACTGTACAATGACACACACTGTACGACACACACTGTACGACGACACACACTGTACGACACACAATCTACGACGACACACACTGTACGACACACATTGTACGACACACACTGTAAGACACACATTGTACGACACACACTGTACGACGACACACACTGTACAACACTCAATCTACGACGACACACACTGTACGACACACACTGTACAACACACAATCTACGACGACACACACTGTACGACACACACTGTACGACAACACACACTGCACGACACACACTGTACGACAACACACACTGTACAACACACACTATGACAACACCTACTGTACGACACACTGTACGACGACACGCACTGTACGACACCCACTGTACGATGACACGCACTGTACAACAAGCACTGTACGACACACACTGTACGACACACACTGTACGGCACACACCGCACGACGACACACACTGTACGACGACACACACTCTACAACGACACACACACTGTACCAACACACACTGTACGACGACACACACACTGTACGACACACACTGTACGATGACACACACTGTACGACACACACTCTACGACGACACACACTGTACGACTACACACACTTGTACGACACACACTGTACGACGACACACACTGTACAACAACACACACTGTACAACAACACACACTGTACAACAACACACACTGTACGACACACACTGTACAACAACACACACTGTACGACGCACACTGTACGACAACACACTCACTGTACGACAACACACACTGTACGATGACACACACTGTATGACAACACACACTGTATGACACACACTGTATGACAACACACACTGTATGACACACACTGTATGACACACACTGTACGATCAACTCCAAGTTCAACTCAACAATGGAAACAGCAGAGCAGCTCCCTGCAGCAGAGACACACCTCACAATTACACAATCCAGCTATGTAACCCAATCTCAATCCAAACATGCACAACACACACAGGGAGGGAGCCTCAGCGACACACTCTCCTAGCAAGGCTTTGTGGAGGGAGATGTCAAATCAAAAACAGAGGACTGTGATACAGAGCTTCAGAGATCTGGGAATGAACTGTAAGAAAAGGCTTTACAATGTAAAAGAGTGGAAAAAGTGCAGCAAGAGAATGAAGGTGACAGATTATACCCCATCTTCACAACACAACTCATGGAGGACTTAACGAAACAGATATTTTTCACCCTGTTCCCTCAATCAAGGGGTCTGCTGAGGCGAGTGGACCAGAGATATTCCACTAGCATAGAAATCTCTCAGAATTTGTGAACTTGTGTCGATCAAAATGAATGGATGGAGCTGATGCCCCAAAATGAACCACTTTTATCATGTTTTCCAGGTTTACAGAAAACCTGTTTCTCCATTATGTCGATGTACCCAAAAGCAATAGTCCCATAATAGTCTGACCCTAATAATACGACTCCTGGACCATGAAAACCTACCCCTATAGTTTGGAATCACGTTACTTTTTGTTTGAACCTGCGGCCGTTTGTTGATTGGTTGGTTTGTCAGCAGGATAATGCAAAAACTACTGAATGAAAACCTGCATTACACTTGTTGGGAGGATTGGTCATCATGGGCCAGAAGATACCTCTTTAAATTTTGCTGTGGATCCAGACATAAGGGCAGATCCAGGATTGTTTTTTCACCTTCTTAAACATTGGAGGGCCTATTTCCACATTTCCTTTCATTTCTAAGGGAATATCTGGATCTTAGCATATTTAGGGGGCCGGTATCTATGAGTGTCTGCAATTTCATGCCGATCCAAATAGAAATCTGGACCCATCAGATTAAAATACTTGGCCGTTACAAATGCAGTAACCTTTAATTAAGGTTACAGAGCTACGAGTTTGATTTCAGGTCATGTCTGAATGAAGTAAAGGGAACTGTTGGGCCTGGGCAGTGGAGTGTACTTCTAGTTATTAGTTTGGTAGTTATTGACGAAAAATAAGTTTTCACTAAAGACGGTTTCCGTCAAGATTTAGCACCAAAATCTGCTGGTTTCATCAGTGGGACATGCCTCACCCTTCTACTCCATCACATGGTGGTCCGTCCAGTAGTTTATATGTAACTGACAAAAATTTAGAAAACAATCCTGACTCTGCTCTTTAATCTGGATCCACTCCATATTTTAATGAGTTCTTTCTCACTACATGACCAACCCTTCTGCCAGGTTCCATCAAAGTCCATCAGGTGGTTTATGCATAATAGACTGACAATGTTCTCACAATGTTAAAGAAAGTGAAACAAAATTCCTGGATCTGCACCTTCATCTGGATCCAGTCCAATATTTAAAAAAATGGGCCTTCCCTGCCTTATGCCCTTTGCCCAACCCTCCCAACAGACAGACAGAAAGACAAGACAAACCAACGGCAATGAAAACATGACCTCGTTGTCAGATGTAATAATAAATGGTTGAGCATACAATGATATGTGACTGGTTAATCAATGCCTACAAGTTCTCATCCGTCTTGTGTGCAGACAGGAAGAGGTTTTTTTCTTGCACTCCTTGTTCCTGTCGGAGACACGAGCCATCAATCAAACATTAGTACTACAGTTGATCTTTGACCCCAGACCCTTCGTGTCAAAGTCATGTGCACACAGTCGCTCTGTTCTCTGCCTGCATTAGGCTATGAGCTCTAGAGCGTACCTTTCAAACCGTCTCTGTTACCATCCATCCTGGACTGACCTTTTCTCTCCTGACACCGATTCCAATACCTAAACTGTGCCTAATTCAGTATGTGTTTCCTTCATGACATGGAACTGCAGATATCTATTTATTTTTTTATCCAGGTGTTTGGGGCATTCTACTGCATACATGCAAAAAACTGTAGTAATCCTTTAGTAGCTCTATGAGCTGCACAAAATCTGACAAAGTGTCTCAATGATTGTCTTTAGTCAGCGTCAAGTGTGAAATCTGACCTCTGTAGTGACCTCTGTAGCCTGCTCTTCATCTCATTAGACACTACTAGCAACACAACAGACGAGCTGCATTGTGGGTAATGCATGCAGCGGGTTTTGGTAAAGAGGAATGCCTTGAATCAAATACATTTTGACCCGTTGTTTGGGTTTTTTATCAGTTTGTTGGATTTGGTTAGTGCGTCAGCAGCTGTTGTGTGTTCCACTGGTTGGTTGGTGTCATATTTCATATGGTACCATCAAAAGTCTGGTCAAATTTGTCATCCTCAAAATTTTTAATAACAGGTTCTGATTTCATTTTAATTCTGGCACAGCTGCTTGTCTTAAAGCAACTTTTAACCTTTGAAAACTTTGGCGTCTTCTTCCTAAACAGTAAGAGTTTGTTAATTCTCCAATGTTAAATGATACGTGTGTTCAGCCACTAGTGAAGAGTTGACTGTACAATAGTTGCATTTCAGGGTGTAGCTGGAGGCTAAAATGCAGCGTTTGATCGTCTTCTCCGGTGCACTTTGCAAACACAATCAAAGCAGCTGCACAGCAATACATTTGAATCGGCGTACATTTCAGAGCCTACAGAGATTAAGAAGTTATTTTTTTAGAAGTCTGTTTATGATTCTGCTCAAAAGGTGAATAGATGGAGAGTTTTCAGGAGCATGCACGTTTAGCAGTTTCTAAAGAATTAACAATTCTTCTCAGAGAAGTGAAACCAGACAACTTGTAGCTGCAGGTTTAGGATACATGCAGCTGCAACCACAGGATGTGAAAACATTACAAAGGAGCAGTGTAAAATCCCAGCAGTTATAAGATGAAACCCCCAACGTTAGTAACTAGAAGGAATAAGTAGTTAGTGATTAGTAGTAACTAAGGTTTTCTTACTGTATTCTACTGAGCGGTGAGACACCAGTGATAAACAGTTGTTGGACGACTTTTTAACGACGTTTTAACCTTGAAAGTCGTGTCCCAGAGTTCAGGTTTCAGTGACACTTATGTTAGCAGAGGTATGTGGTCTCTGAGTGTTTTCAAGTTGAACATAAGCCCCACTTCTACAGCCCTGAGGAGGAGCTATCAGAAATGGAAAAACGACCTGCAGAAAAGTACCCGATACCAAGGCGAGGCGTGGGGAGGAGAGGCGAGGCGAGTTGGTACTACGCAGGAGACCAAAACAGAGATAACAGGAAAATGATTACTCTCAAAAAACATATTGTAATAATGCAGTTTTCAGACACATGACTCCAGAAGAATATTAATGCCCCTTAAAAGTACAGTTATCAGTTCTTATTTGCCTTCTTGGAGCAAGTTAGAAAATAAGATTCAAACCACTCTCATGTCTGAACAATAAACATGAAGCTACATCCAGCAGTTTGTTCATTTAGATTAGCATAGAGATAGAAAACAAGGGGAAAGAGCTAACATGTCACAGGAAACTAAACTAAGCAACCAGTATAACTTAGCAGGTAAATACAACTTTGGCTCTGAAACGCTGCCAGGCAGTGGGGCTGGGTATCGATACACAATACCTTTAAAGTATTGATCGAAGTAACCAAGTAGCAGCGAAACATCTGCAGCCAAAATTACGTCGTTTTTTTGGGGCATTCTTTGCCTTTATTTAGATAAAGGAGAGCTGAAGAGTTTTGTGACAGGAAATGGGGAGAAGGAGTAAGGGGATGTGGCAAAGGCAGTGAGTGGGAATTGAACACACTCCCCATGTGCAGCCTCCACGCATGGCGCACGAGCTTAAACCACTGCGTTATCTACACGTATGTGTTATACATACATAACACATGTGTTATACATACAGAGCACATACAGTATGTGTCTGGATGGCGAGGAGTCGTGATGATTTGGGTACATCCCTAAACTTGACCTCACTGTGTCTCCCTTCCAAAAGAAACTGACAAAGTATTTGCTTCTGTGATTCTGGGCACCATGGTGGTTCTTTCACTCTGTGTGGCTCCAAGGGACGACATTAGCATGACTGTGTTTTCATGCATCACGTGTGTGTTTGTGTGTGAATAGACTGGCTACATCAGTAAACACCAGTTTGAATCCAAACTGGTCATTACCAGAGCAGCCGCACCCGAGTCTCTGTTCCTACCTCCTCCCTCCTCACTCTGAAAGCAGAGCTGTAGCACATCAACTTCTGCCAGCACTGCTTTGCAACAGAAAAGACTTCAACCACAGGAGCAGTACTGCAGTGGAGGTGGTGCAGAAACATACAGTGACTGTTTAGTGACCTTTTATTCCAGGTAGAGACAAACACTTCCTCAGGAACACTCTCTATGCTTGTATTTATCTCAGATGTCAAGTATGGACATGGAACAAGTGACACTGACTGACTGTCATCTGCACAATTACCAGTGAACATTGAATCAACAGGCACAGACACATCATCTCTAACCACACAAGGATGCAGACGTGGCTGATCTATGTGAGAGTCTTTATTCTTACACACAATACATGATGTGTTGCTACGCATCTGAAATACTGTAATTAGGGACAATAATTAATTACCTCATAATCCTGATGCTGAAACAATATTTCACTAATGGCCAGCTAGAATTTGATCTTAGTTCACACCTGTATCATTATTATTTATCTCATCGTAATTCATTTTCACTGACCCCTTTAAACTGAAACATTCTGGATCAGCAGATCCAGAATATGACTTGGATCCAGATCAGACTCTGATGTGCGCTAGATCTGTTGTGATGTCATGTTTAGGCATTATCCATGAAGTCAGAAGCACATATTGCCCCTGTTCCACAATAGTCAAGAATCCTTTAAAAAGATTCTGCATCCAGATGATGATCCAGATCAGCAGCTAAATCTAAAGGCTTGTTCCTTGGGCCGTACTCTACTTCTCCAAACAGTTTCATTCAAATGCTTTCATACCTTTTCAATAGTCCCGCAAAAAGTCTGACAGACAAACAAAGACCGGCAAAAACATAACCTCCTCCTTAGTGGATTGACAAAACAAGCATAAAATGCTAATTTTATCTATTTTATTAAACTAAACAAATGCATTAATAAAGCGTGATAATAATAATAAAGGCGTTTCTTGTTTTCCTGAAGCCCCGTGAATGTAAATGAACTGAAAAACCTTTGAATGTATTGCAGTTTAACACCTCCCATATTTACAGTCAATAACTGCCATAGAGCTGAGTCAACACCGTGACAGTGTCAACAGAACCTGTACAACCTTCCCCATGATAAGATTTACTGCAGGACTGTTCTGCTGTACAGCTGACTTAAAACTGCTGAAAGCTGATGACGTCATTTGTCCATGTTGCCTGAAACCAGGACAGGTGAACCATGTTCCACTTCATGTTCCTCATTCACTGAAGGCTGCTTACAGCCAGCAGGACCCCACAGGAAGATGAAATGACGTATGAAAAGGGTAAAAGTGTCTTATCATTTGTGAGAAAGGGCATGGTCACACTGACATGCTGCTGTTCAGGCTTAATGAACTCCAGACTCCTTGCACACTGCTTTGAGTCATGCTGATGGGAGCCACGATCTCCCAAAAGAGGCGCAATAATGCGACCAGACGCACTTCAACCGTCTCCTCTCAGTTATTATGGCAGAAGCAATTTATAGAAAAACGATTTAAAATGAAAACAAAATGGAGAAAACTCACCTTTTCTCGTGTCAATGAACCCGTTTATCAAGTGAATCCAGATCAGAGCCCTCGTCGAGTACAGAGACTATGTACCTGACTGAGGTCACCTCCTGCGCCGCTCTGACCTCCCTCTGAACACAAGGTGAAAGAAATAGGCAAAAAAGTAAAGTTTCTCTCTTTCTATTCAGGCTCCATTCCAGTTTTTTTAATTGGTGAACAGTCTCCTTCACCTGGTTTGACGCGTTTTCCTTTACTTCCTGTAGCTCGTGCTGTTGTTACCTGTGCGCAGTGATCCGCGCGGTGAGTCCAGGAGGAGCACAAAGGGTAGGGCGGCTGCTCAGCGGCTGTTGCTGCTGCTCCCTCACAAAGGAGCGGGCTGGAACTCTGGTATGCTGCTTCTCCCAACCTGAGCGCTTAGCGTCCGCCCACAGCTGCCCCCTGTTGGCTAACGAGGAGGCACAGCAGCCAATGATAGTGGAGGTAGAGCGTAACAGACAGCGAGAGGAGGGACGTTACTGAGAGGCGGGTTTCTGTGAATAGAACAATGGTGGGAGGTGAATAATTGATGCCCAGGGTTAGCTGTGGGTTAGGACTAGGTTTCCCTGTTTATTGTGTTGAGGTAGTACTACACAACTAGGAACAGGTGACTACACATCACACTAAAGAGAGGAGAAATACACAAGGAGAGGAGAAATACACAAAGAGAGGAGAAATACACAAAGAGAGGAGAAATACACAAAGAGAGGAGAAATACACAAAGAGAGGAGAAATACACAAAGAGAGGAGAAATACACAAAGAGAGGAGAAATACACAAAGAGAGGAGAAATACACAACTAGGAACAGGTGACTACACATCACACTAAAGAGAGGAGAAATACACAAGGAGAGGAGAAATACACAAAGAGAGGAGAAATACACAAAGAGAGGAGAAATACACAAAGAGAGGAGAAATACACAAAGAGAGGAGAAATACACTAAGAGAGGAGAGATACACAACTAGGAACAGGTGACTACACATCACACTAAAGAGAGGAGAAATACACAAAGAGAGGAGAAATACACAAAGAGAGGAGAAATACACAAAGAGAGGAGAAATACACAAAGAGAGGAGAAATACACAAAGAGAGGAGAAATACACTAAGAGAGGAGAGATACACAACTAGGAACAGGTGACTACACATCACACTAAAGAGAGGAGAAATACACAAGGAGAGGAGAAATACACAAAGAGAGGAGAAATACACAAAGAGAGGAGAAATACACTAAGAGAGGAGAAATACACAAAGAGAGGAGAAATACACAAAGAGAGGAGAGATACACAAGGAGAGGAGAAATACACAAAGAGAGGAGAGATACACAAAGAGAGGAGAAATACACTAAGAGAGGAGAGATACACTAAGAGAGGAGAGATACACTAAGAGAGGAGAGATACACAAAGAGAGGAGAAATACACTAAGAGAGGAGAAATACACTAAGAGAGGAGAAATACACTAAGAGAGGAGAAATACACTAAGAGAGGAGAAATACACTAAGAGAGGAGAAATACACAAAGAGAGGAGAAATACACTAAGAGAGGAGAAATACACTAAGAGAGGAGAAATACACAACTAGGAACAGGTGACTACACATCACACTAAAGAGAGGAGAAATACACAAGGAGAGGAGAAATACACTAAGAGAGGAGAAATACACAAGGAGAGGAGAAATACACTAAGAGAGGAGAAATACACAAGGAGAGGAGAAATACACTAAGAGAGGAGGAATACACTAAGAGAGGAGAAATACACTAAGAGAGGAGAAATACACAAAGAGAGGAGGAATACACTAAGAGAGGAGAAATACACTAAGAGAGGAGAAATACACAAAGAGAGGAGAAATACACAAAGAGAGGAGAGATACACAAGGAGAGGAGAAATACACAAAGAGAGGAGAGATACACAAAGAGAGGAGAAATACACTAAGAGAGGAGAGATACACTAAGAGAGGAGAGATACACTAAGAGAGGAGAGATACACAAAGAGAGGAGAAATACACTAAGAGAGGAGAAATACACTAAGAGAGGAGAAATACACTAAGAGAGGAGAAATACACTAAGAGAGGAGAAATACACTAAGAGAGGAGAAATACACTAAGAGAGGAGAAATACACAAAGAGAGGAGAAATACACTAAGAGAGGAGAAATACACAAAGAGAGGAGAAATACACTAAGAGAGGAGAAATACACAACTAGGAACAGGTGACTACACATCACACTAAAGAGAGGAGAAATACACAAGGAGAGGAGAAATACACTAAGAGAGGAGAAATACACAAGGAGAGGAGAAATACACTAAGAGAGGAGAAATACACAAGGAGAGGAGAAATACACTAAGAGAGGAGGAATACACTAAGAGAGGAGAAATACACTAAGAGAGGAGAAATACACAAAGAGAGGAGGAATACACTAAGAGAGGAGAAATACACTAAGAGAGGAGAAATACACAAAGAGAGGAGAAATACACTAAGAGAGGAGAGATACACAACTAGGAACAGGTGACTACACATCACACTAAAGAGAGGAGAAATACACTAAGAGAGGAGAAATACACTAAGAGAGGAGAAATACACTAAGAGAGGAGAAATACACAAGGAGAGGAGAAATACACTAAGAGAGGAGGAATACACTAAGAGAGGAGAAATACACTAAGAGAGGAGAAATACACAAAGAGAGGAGAAATACACTAAGAGAGGAGAAATACACAAGGAGAGGAGAAATACACTAAGAGAGGAGAAATACACAAAGAGAGGAGAAATACACTAAGAGAGGAGAAATACACAAGGAGAGGAGAAATACACTAAGAGAGGAGAAATACACAAGGAGAGGAGAAATACACTAAGAGAGGAGAAATACACAAGGAGAGGAGAAATACACTAAGAGAGGAGAAATACACAAGGAGAGGAGAAATACACAAAGAGAGGAGAAATACACTAAGAGAGGAGAAATACACTAAGAGAGGAGAAATACACAAACAGAGGAGAAATACACTAAGAGAGGAGAAATACACAAAGAGAGGAGAAATACACTAAGAGAGGAGAAATATACAAAGAGAGGAGAAATACACAAGGAGAGGAGAAATACACTAAGAGAGGAGAAATACACTAAGAGAGGAGAAATACACAAGGAGAGGAGAAATACACTAAGAGAGGAGAAATACACAAAGAGAGGAGAAATACACTAAGAGAGGAGAAATACACAAGGAGAGGAGAAATACACTAAGAGAGGAGAAATACACAAAGAGAGGAGAAATACACTAAGAGAGGAGAAATACACAAGGAGAGGAGAAATACACTAAGAGAGGAGAAATACACTAAGAGAGGAGAGATACACAAAGAGAGGAGAGATACACAAGGAGAGGAGAAATACACAAGGAGAGGAGAAATACACAAAGAGAGGAGAAATACACTAAGAGAGGAGAAATACACAAAGAGAGGAGAAATACACAAAGAGAGGAGAGATACACAAGGAGAGGAGAAATACACAAGGAGAGGAGAAATACACAAAGAGAGGAGAGATACACAAGGAGAGGAGAGATACACAAGGAGAGGAGAAATACACAAAGAGAGGAGAGATACACAAAGAGAGGAGAGATACACAAGGAGAGGAGAAATACACAAAGAGAGGAGGAATACACTAAGAGAGGAGAAATACACAAGGAGAGGAGAAATACACAAAGAGAGGAGAGATACACAAAGAGAGGAGAAATACACAAAGAGAGGAGAGATACACAAAGAGAGGAGAAATACACAAAGAGAGGAGAGATACACAAGGAGAGGAGAAATACACAAAGAGAGGAGGAATACACTAAGAGAGGAGAAATACACAAGGAGAGGAGAAATACACAAAGAGAGGAGAAATACACGAGGAGAGGAGAAATACACAAAGAGAGGAGAGATACACAAGGAGAGGAGAAATACACAAAGAGAGGAGAAATACACGAGGAGAGGAGAAATACACTAAGAGAGGAGAAATACACAAGGAGAGGAGAAATACACTAAGAGAGGAGAAATACACTAAGAGAGGAGAGATACACAAAGAGAGGAGAGATACACAAGGAGAGGAGAAATACACAAGGAGAGGAGAAATACACAAAGAGAGGAGAAATACACTAAGAGAGGAGAAATACACAAAGAGAGGAGAAATACACAAAGAGAGGAGAGATACACAAGGAGAGGAGAAATACACAAGGAGAGGAGAAATACACAAAGAGAGGAGAGATACACAAGGAGAGGAGAGATACACAAGGAGAGGAGAAATACACAAAGAGAGGAGAGATACACAAAGAGAGGAGAGATACACAAGGAGAGGAGAAATACACAAAGAGAGGAGGAATACACTAAGAGAGGAGAAATACACAAGGAGAGGAGAAATACACAAAGAGAGGAGAGATACACAAAGAGAGGAGAAATACACAAAGAGAGGAGAGATACACAAAGAGAGGAGAAATACACAAAGAGAGGAGAGATACACAAGGAGAGGAGAAATACACAAAGAGAGGAGGAATACACTAAGAGAGGAGAAATACACAAGGAGAGGAGAAATACACAAAGAGAGGAGAAATACACGAGGAGAGGAGAAATACACAAAGAGAGGAGAGATACACAAGGAGAGGAGAAATACACGAGGAGAGGAGAAATACACAAGAAGAGATGATCTGGTAACTAGACTGACAACTTGACATCGGACTTATACTAACATGCTAACATGCTAACATGGACACAACAGAAGAACTGCTAACACTGGAACAACAAGTGATCTGATTTCTTCACAGTAAGAACATAAACATTCAGTGATCAAATCTCAACTTGTCACACAAGAAACCAAACCTATGTCATCATACAGTTCATCAGCAGGAAGCAGAGAAATGACTCGTTAATGAAAGCAAAAAAACTGAAAGGTACTAATTTATACATAAATGAACACTTTAAAAAGAATGGGGACATTGTAAGAGAATAACATCATAGCTGCAATGGAAAATGTATGGATTAGAGAGCAAGAAGGATCTTCTGCTAAGATGATAAGGGACACCAAAGATTTAGAAAAGTTCAAAAGAGGATAATGATTCACGGAAAAGGAGACGGACTCATAGCATCTGACACTGCAACAGAGTGACGACATGGATTCAGGAATGGACACATATACAAACTTAAATGAGGAATCAGAACATAAAATGTATGAAAAGGAAATAGACAAAAACATCTTTATCCCTGTAAACAAAGACTTATATTATACAGAGGAACAATTTAATGTCAGAATAACGATGGAAGGAACTCTGTCATCCTTTTCAATTGTACAAGTTTGAACTGTAACTTAACAAATATGACAGACTATTTAAATCAATTCATGTAATTCAGAAACACGGTTAAAGGATAGAAATATAGATGAAGCTCAGACAGACGGGTATGAGTTGCATTACATGAGCAGAAGAAATAAGAAGAGGTTGCACTTATATAAACTGTTATAAATAATATTATAGAAATGATTTTTTTTAGGGGTCATGATAGATGAAAATCTAAATTGGAAATCACACATAAATTACATGGAGGTGAAAATGTCTAAATATTTAGCTCTGTTATATAAAGTGAAAGATTCACTGGAAAATAAATCTCTGTATGTTTTGTATAATCTATTATGACCTACTATGTGGAAGTGTTGGGAAATATGTGTAAAACTATACCCAGTCATTTTTCATTCTACAAAAGTACAAGTGGATCTTGAGGTCCATTAGTTAAAATGGTTGAAAATTCATGATCTGGTAGATTACAGTGTTCAGCAAATTCTATATAAAGCTCATTAGAAAACTTTACCTGACAACATACAGAAAAGGTCTGAAAAAAGGGAAAGTCATTCTAACTTAAAAGAACAGAGACCTTTAAATCCCAGACTCAGAACCAAATGAATGGATGGTTGTATCTCAGTGAAAGGAGCCAGTTTATGGAATAATGTTGACAGTGAAAACAAACAGTATATTTAAAAAAGATGTTGTGTGTGTGTTCATTCTGTTTTGTCCTGTTATGTTCTGACTTGTAAATCATGTTGAGTTTCTTTTGAATTGAAACTGAACTTTGAAATGGAATGTTAAGATATAATTGAAGACTGTGAGGCTGTTTAGGCCTGTAACTAGTTTTATTTTATTCAGGTTTTGTTACAGTCGGTCTGTGATGAAGGGGCAGATCATATAAGACAAATCTTCTTTCTGCTCCTTTTCATTCAGGATGGGAGATTTTCTGTGGTCATATTCAATTGTTTATTTGTTGATGAATGAAATAAACTTATTAAATAAACAAAATAAATAAATAGTAACAGAGTATTTTCACACTGTGGTGTTGCTACTCCTTTTTGAGTAAAATATCTGTGTATTTCATCCACAACAAACATTAATTTATAACAGAGTAAAAAGAGTACAAATTATACTTACAATTAAAATAATTGTAAATTATTTACGCCAAAAACATGAATAAAAACAGAAAAGATAAGATAAGATAAGATAAGATAGGATGAGATGAGATGAGATAAGTTAAGTTAAAAAGTGCAAAGATAAAGAGTGCAAATATCAAATATTAATAAAGGTGTAAGTATAAAAATATCAGGAAATCAATATAAAAAAATCCAAAATATACACAATGCCAAAAACATAAACAAGAAGATAACACTTAAGATCATTACTTGCTGTGATTTGAAGTTGCTTCTAGACGAGTTGCATGTAAATATGTATGAGAAGTGACATAATATCTCATATTGAACTGTCCTGTAAATCTGACACCTCTGTGGAATAATCCAGACAGAAACAAAGGACAGAAGGGAAAACGCACCAGACCAATAAAGAGATTATTCTATGAACTGGTTGAATGTAAATTCTTAATCTTATGTTATCTTAAAGTGACTGATGTGTTCGACTGGCCTTGTGCTTAGAATGTATAACACATGTGTGATCGTCACGTCAGTGTATCGACTCTGTGAACTTCAGTTTCTCTCACATGTTTCCTGTAACTTTTCAACATTCCATGATTGGATAAAGGGGAAATGCCTAAAATTCTTAAACCTGTTGCCTCTACTTCAAAAGAAATTAACAGAGATGGGTCAATTTAAAGCGTTTTTCCACCACTATCCATGGTTTCTTTATCCAACTGAAGAACTGCAGTTTCTGCTTTCCTTTTGTTATAAATCCAGTTCATTGTTTAAACCCCTTCAGTTTTCTCTACTGTATAAATAAATAAAGTATGCCATTGTTCTTCCTCTGTGGTTGAATCTTGATTTTAATGCTGTTTCTGTTTGTTTGATACAGTTTTATGGTCACAGTTTGGTAAGTAGATACTTTTTTGAGTTACATGCTGTTACTTGGTGACCTTACAAGCCATAGCTTACTGTAGAAGTGCTCATACCAAATCCTTCAATGTTAATAAATCAAACATTTTCTGTTCATCTGGCTGACTTCCCTTGTCTAATACAGTAATATTGCCAATTACAGCCACAGAAACACCACCAGCCTCCAGTGACAGGCAGTCAGACTCATCTTTAACTCAGAAGTTGAGGGTACGAGGCCCACAGGCAGCCCAGCTAACCATCCTGTATCTTGCTTTGTTTCCATAGTTTATTACATGACCATGGGGGATGAACCTAAAGCTAAGGATGAGCTGTTTGCACTTGATATTCCTGCAATAACATTTCTGGAACGGTTTCAGTGGCTGTGCAAAGTACCATCTCGTAATGAAAATGAGCTGAGAAAAGAAGGGAAAAGATAAGAAGAAACAACAGGATGAGCAAAAGTGAAGAGACAGGGCGAGGGAAGAGTGGATACTCTTTCCTGTTTACTCAAATGTCCGAGTGTGTGGAGGTTTGCGTGTGACAGGCGTGTTTGTTCCACACGTACAACCGGCCTTCCTTATTAGGCGTGTCTTACAGCTGATGACTGTTTTCCAGAGGTAACAGTTTCCAGTTTGTTCTATCGAGCCTCTCCGTTCCCTTAATTCCTCTAAGCTTCACAGACAGCTGCCTGGATGCTGCATACGCTGTTGCCACGGTGACAAAGATGCTGATTGCCCTCCATGCCTTCCACACATTTGTCATCGTATATGGCCATTCAAATATTTTATGCTATAATAGCTAACTATTAACCATAAAATAATGTTTTATTGCACCATTAATTATATCTTATGACAGTTTTCTTTTGGATGAGTGAAGATTTAATATTTGCACAACAACCTGTTCATCAATAAGATCCATTCAGAGTTGATGTCAACCTGACAGAGAGATAAATAGAAAAATAAAAAATATATAATATAAGCAGTCCTACAAGTTGTTCGGGAACAACACAGCTGAGGGAACAAATGATTTTAAATCTCTGTTTGATTTGGCCTTCTGAGGGAAAGTGTTACGAACAAAAACTAGAAAAAAGAATGACAAAGATTCAATGGAATCTTTTAGAATCATCTGTTGCACACCTTGCCTGAAAGGTGCAGAGTTTGATACTGAGAGCTGCTCCAAACACATTAAGTACAGGACAAACAGTAAAGGTAATAATGTTTTACAACAGTATAGTCCTCCATATTGAAGACAGATCACTTCTCTGTATCATTCCATTAAATCAGCACCATAAACTGCGGTCTCCAAAGCAATCACACAGTTGAATCCACACCTCTGAAAGAGATTCAACAAAGACTGGACACTATGATGTTCATGAGGGTAGAATTAATGCCAGGCTTGTGGCACAAATGTAAGTTGTTACAATATGATGATTGGGTCTGCATTGAAAGCTGGATTCAATCATTTATCAGTTACTATAATCTATTTCAAGTGTACTTTTAGGAAACTATTTATCCTTGACTTTATGCTCTGCGTGGTGATGTAGTGTTTAGCACCGTCGCCTAACAGTAAAAAGGCTCTGGGTTCAATTCCAGACCTGAGTCAGCAGTGTCAACATGGGTTCCCTTCGGTTGGATCTAGAATTTTTCTAAATCAGGGGCCAATCAGAATTCAGCTGGGGCCAGTGCGCCTCTGGCCCCGCCCCTGGATCCGCCCCTGCTCCGGGTGCAATGCAGGTGAATTGGTGACTGTAAATTGCCCATAGCTGTGAATGTGAGCTCAAATGGTTGTTTGTCTCTCTCCTAATGACCTGGCGACCTGTCCAGTGTGTGCCCCGCCTCTCACCATTGTCAGCTTGGATAGTTATAGAAAATGGATGGATGGATGAATTCAAGCTAGCTAACTACTCCTACTTCTGTTATCCAATGATCATAGCTGGGTAGCTACTCTGAATGTAAAAGTACGAAACACCAAGTTTAAATCAAGGAGAGTATGTGTTCTCCTCAGTGCCATCCTGGTTGCATAGATAGGCTATATTCAAATTAGCTGTGCTAATATGCAATCGTTCCTGCAGAGCGTTAACCCAGCTGGAGCTGGTGTGATAGGACTGAGAGGTCAGGGATACTGTGTCTCCTCTTTCTAAGTTCAAGACAAGCTTTCATTTCATATTATCAGTACACTCAAAACTGAAACATTGACTTCAATTACATTTATTTTGTCAACAGGGTCCAGGAAATTGTTCTAAATTGGTTACAAGCAAAATGTTGAATAATCACTTGAACTTCATGAGAAAAACATATTTTAACAAAACAAATATATTTAGTAAACTGACTAAAATATAAAGTGCCCTAGGTCACCAGGTCACTAAGCAATGAAGTAACAATGAAAGTCAAAAGGTTATTACAAAAGAGAGGTGTGTTACTAAAAAAGTCAAAACAGGAGGAGAAAAGGAAGCTCTAATTTAGAACAGGAAGCAGGACAAGGAGGAAAAAGGAAATGTGTGGATCCCAAGACAGCGACGGAGGAAAAGGAGAAGTGCTGCAGAACGATTAATCGAGGAGGGCATGAACATTTTCAGCCTCTGTGTGTTGAAACGGCAGAGACGAGGCAGGAGGGCGTGGCCAGCAGCTGACTGACAGCCAGATCACCTCCCACAGGCGACCATGTGCACTTAAAGCACAGACCCAGACCATGAGAGCAAGTTGCGTGAGAGCAGCACAATGCGTCAGCAAGTGTGTATAATTGTGTGTTGGAGTTATGTGGAATCTTATGCAATGTGTTCAAGTCTGAGTGGGGACTGTATTTGTTTGCGTGTGCATAAATCACATATGGAGCTGCTTATTGCAATCTGGAGTTGATTTTGGGAAGGCCTTGATGTCCCAATGATTGCCCTCATCACCGATTTCCACCCCCCACTGCTCTTAATGCCATTAACAGGAAGACTGCGGCAGGGATCTTACTCAATCTGAGTCTGGAGAGGAAGTCATACATGTGCAATACAAGCAGCTGGCATGTGGTACTGTATGTTAGGAAATCCCCTCCACTCTGCACACATAAACGAACACATTTTTCTCTCTTAAATGATGACATCACAGTTTCTAAGACGTAACTGTGAGCGGATGCAGCCCTCCATGTGGTCATTCCTGTTTATACTGAGACCGACTGCATCAGGATAAACATACATTGCTTGGAATTTGTTCAGTAGGTTGTGATGAGCGATGGCAGGGATGGAAAATGTTATCAAATCTTTTGATTTAGCAGCTGTAAAATCAAATGTGCATATTATGAGAAATGTGATGGGGTCAGTGACAGTGAATAAGAATAATAACAGAGAATAATCAACCAAACCAGCGGTTTCCCTCTGATCTGCAGAGCCTTTCAGCATCTTTCAGCTCATTTTATTGGTTTTACAGATCACAACTTTGTTGGTTGCCTAACAAAGTTCAGTTCATATCCACAAAAAACATGCAGCTAT
Source organism: Chaunax sp. Z400 (assembly GCA_037577475.1). Lineage (NCBI taxonomy): Eukaryota > Metazoa > Chordata > Actinopteri > Lophiiformes > Chaunacidae > Chaunax > Chaunax sp. Z400. The sequence continues at coordinate 1,467,302 of CM075191.1, forward strand.
TTTCACTGACAAAACAGACATGATTAATAACTAGTTAGTAAACACAGTGAGCTACAGAGCAAGACGTTTCTGAAGAAGTTGGTGGAGACCAAAAACAGCTAAAAAAAAACAGGGGTCAGAAACACAACTCTAAAATAGGAGGCACTTGGAGAGCACATACCTCCGCCGAGGCTAAACAATCCTACACATTCTAGCCTGATCATTGTTCCACCCATTCAGTAGTTTATGTGTGGTTAAGGCAATTGTCTGACTGATGCCTAGGGTTGGGCCTCGAGAACCGGTTCCACATTGGAACCAGTTCCAAAACTTAGATTGCATCAGAAACATGAAGAAATTTTAATTTTGATTCTGCTAATCAGTTCCTAAATAAATGGCATTAAGTTTGTGTTCGGTGATGGTGGCATCATGCAGCTTCTGTAGTTTCCGCCCCACAGGTTTGATGGGTGCTTCGGTCCGGGCTCCATCATGGACCACAGCAAGCCGCGCTCAAAAGCATGACTTTATTTTGCCCTGAAAAATGCCGGGTCGGCACAGTGCAACACCTGTGCGTTGTGTAAGGAAGGATACACAGCTAACATGACTACACACCTTCACCTACATGGTGTACAAATCAGTGAATGTACAGTATTTGACGCGCTGCGCCAGTCTCCCTCGCCTGCCTCACAGCCTGCAGCACCTCGTCACAATCAGGAAAGTGAAAATTAAATAACGTTTGTCTTATTCTCAACAGCGAGACAGAAAACGTTATTTAATAATAACGTTAAAGTTATTTTGACCAAATTGCTATAAACTGTGTCAAATGCAAATACTGAAATATAGTTTTTGGTAGATGAACATCAGCAGATTGCTAACACTAGTAGCCACTTTACTGCCGCTAAGCTAGTGGCAGTGATCCACGACGTGACACGAACATATGAATGAGTCATTCATAATGAATGATACTCTCTTTATACAGAATGGCTTGTATAAAGGTTTTTTTAATGAAATAAGCATGTGGCCCATTTGACCCTGTCCCTCAAAGAACCAGAATTGAGCAGAATCGGAATCAGAATAAAAATCGTAAAGATCTGAACGATGCCCAACCTACCGATGCCCATCCAACCAGTTTCATGGAAGTCAGTTCAGCTGTTTTAGTGTAACTAAGGGATATATTGAAAAATTAGCTCACAATCCTGAAGAAATCAAAAATGAATCCTGATGTGTTCCTTTATCCATATCCACACCAACATTGTATGGGTACTGACATGGTCCATGTCCCATTCTTCCTCCAGGTTTTGTGGAAATCTGTCTGATAGTTTTTGTGTAATCCTGCTGACCAACTAGTAAACAGTGATGAAAACAGAGGCTCCCTGGAGGTAACAAATACTAATGTCAAATGTGTCAATAAGCAACTGTTTGCTCACAAGTTCATCTTAACTTGATAAGATGATGATGCGTTCAGTGTACAGCTGAAACGAGTACAGTCTAATACAACAGTCATGCATGAAGTTACAGTTCAGTTGTTTTAGAGATGCGTTGATTCAACTCTAAGATCATTTTGGAGGATGTAGCTATCTGTAGTTTTCTATTACAAGGCACTTCTATCTATGTATGCTTCTCTTATTGATATAAATACTAATATAATAGAAACAGCTGTTTTTCCTTACAAAAAATATTCAAATTGTTGTAATGGGCTGCTTCCTGCTGTAATTATGTCCTCAGAGAAATATTCACCGTTTCACTGTTTCGTTTCTGTGTCTTGCATAAAAAATGTCATCATGTAAAGCAAGTGGTTACAAACCTGGGTGTCAGGACCACCCAAGAAAGGCCACTAAATAAATGTGAGGGTCACAGAAAGTGTGTGGAATCAGACGTATTTCTGCTACTCATATGATACTCTTCCTCCTCAGGCCTCTGAGAATATTCAGGTCAAGTAAGAAAAACTTTTTGGAGGAATTGGCCATAACTCATGCACATATGCAACCACTGACAAGTAGACAGTGGTTTGCCTGAAAGGATCCCATGACTAACAGGCCCCTCCCCTCTCACTTCCCTCTGAAATGAAACTTAAAACTGTGCTTTAACACATAAATGAGTAATTATCTCTTGTAATGGTGGATAAAAAAAACAAGCTGGACTTGAACAGAGCAGAAGGCAAAGGGCTGCGAGCCTCTATGTCTCAATAAGACTGTTTCATGAAAGCTTACTCATTGAGGCAACTCTCTGGTATTTGTTGCCACATGTAACTAATGTTTTTCATTCCTTATCTGTTATTCATTCATCTCTAGTTATCCCTCATTCTGTAAGACTTTTGCTCTATCTGCTCCCATTTTTCCTTCTTTATTCATTAAACAAAACCTGCTCCCAGATTCCTGTTTCCTTCTTTTATTTTGAGGTATCTGGTCGGTGTCAGAATCTGGCACAAGGCTGTCGAACTATTCTCACATTCCCAGACCTTTTAGGTACGTATGTTTTATCTGTATATTTTAGCCATTCTTATCTAGAAAAGTGAGTGCAGCATATCACCAACATCACTTAACTCTATGTTGGCCTTTTCTTATTCTCACCTGATTAATTCAGGGCATCTCTTGGCTGTTTTCCTGCCTTTAGTTTCACTGGTGTGTGTGTGTGTGTTTGGCCCTGGATTTGATTCTGAAGTCAAATCTGAGCAAAAACCACAAAGGCACTCATTTGAAAGTCAAAGACGATGGATGGGGGGAAGCTTTCTGCTCGCTGAGGAAGACAAAGAGCAGCTGAGCAGAACAACAGCAGGGTTATCAGTGTACTCTGCACATTACCAGGCCACCCAAGGTCACGAAGAGACGGTTTAGGACACAGTTTAAAGAACAGTGTGTACAGGATTAGTGGCACTGAGCATGGCAAGGTTCCAGACGTGTGACTGAGGCTCTACATCCAAAAACGCAGCGCTGTAACGTCTAATTTCACATCAGATCTGTTACAATAATGTGACTTCATCTGTCTGCTGCTTCTCTCCATCCGGCAACTGGTTTAAACTGGTCTCAGCCACAGTGTCCTATGCTGCTCTGTTGTGAAAGTACATCCTGCACAGTGGTCAACATGCAGACTCCTTAACACCTCCAAGTGTTTCCCTTTGGTCCCCCATTTTATTACCAGGGGTCAGACTTCACTGTCTCCTCTGTTACAAACAATCATTGTTTTATGCATCAGGAAAATGTGCAGAGCGTCATATGGGAGTCAGAGAAATGAAACATTTTCTAATAATGTGAGCAACATCCGGTAAAGATCACATTCATGTTGGTTCACTTCATTTATTCTCTTCCTCCTGTAGAAATCAAAGGTACTTGTACTTTGACTATTTCCATTTTATGCTTCTACTGTTTGACAGTTCAGTTTGTTACCATCCAAATGTCAATTCTTCATAGCCTTCCTGTCCAGTGGAAGCATGTTACTTTAAATATGGTGATTCTCTATAGTGAGGGATGAAATTCTTCTAAAGCTAAAATATGTTCAAATGTTCTTGGGTTAGCTGGAAAATGCATAGCAGCTCTGCCAAGACAGTGATGTTACAAGCATATGATGTAGACTAAGAGTATATAAAGTGGTTTATAAGAAGTAATATATGTGACAGGTGTATTTGGTTGGACCCAAGACAAAAACTCCAAGGCTGGATTAGAGTTCAAGCAATGAATATTTATTACGACAGAGAGGATTACGTCTTCAGTGACTCCAAAACTTCCAAGAAGCTGTCATGCAGGCTGTGAGGCGAAGGATGACTGCTGGTGTGATGCTGAGAAATGCATCCCCCCTTGTCCATTCCTTTATTTCAATTTAGTTCATTCACGCCATTGAGTCAGAATGCCACGTAAATGTACTGATACACCCGTTAGATTCTTTGATATCTATCCCTAACCCGAACCCTTTTTGACCTTAATACAGAACTTTTGAAGTATTTTAAATCCAGTCCTCTTGTGCCCATGCGCCTCGTCGTACTCCTTCAGAGTACTACGCTTAACACAGACCTAATCCTTTCAGACTGGAGTTAAGAGAAAACAGCACTGCCAACAGTGTTATCACTGGAGGGCAAAACACATACAGGGCAGAAAACAGGGAGTCATGGCTAAACTGTGATGAATCCCAAAACCTTGGATGTAGGCCTACTCGTAAAATACTGAGTAAAATACTTTTACTTGTAGTGGAGTATTTAATTCCACTTTACTACTTTTAAGTACCGAATACATCTTTCACCACCTGTGGTCAAAATAAGTAGCTATGTGTTGATTTTTGTCCTTATTGTTATGCTGTTGCAGCTTTTTGTTTTAAAAGAAGATTTTATTATTTACTGTTTTACCCTTATTTTTCATCAGAAGATACATTGTTACCATATTTTATCATTCTCAAGATGACCATACATCAGGCCATGTCTTCTCACATCTATCTAAGGTCACTTCAGAGTGCATGCAGTTTAAAAGAACATATACACATAATGTGGCCAAAAGTATTTGGACACATTTCACCTGTGACAGTTTCTCATTGTAAATTAACTTCTGCTCTGTTCTGTGAAGGATTTCCACAACATTTAGGGATTTACTCCCACAAGGACACAAAAGCACCTATGAAGCTAAACGTTGGTAAAGATGTCTGCTCATCAGTCATAGGGTGGCTGAGGTCAGGGCCAAGATGGGAAAACCAGTTTTATATGGACATGGTTTGATCACTTTGAAGCAAGACGAGCCAAATGTAAACTGTCTCCCCAAAGTTAGAAACATATCACGATATAAGTTAGTTAAAGCAGCCCAAATGATATCTACATATTCCTGACTATACTATGTAAGACCATACTTTATAGCCCCCCCATGTGGCTCAAACTGGACTGTCAGACAGACAGCGGATTGTGAGTAACACACAGCACAATGAAAGGTTATTAAAGATTTTTTTAATATTATTTTAATACTTTTCTTAAAAAAGATGTACTCCAACAACAAGAATCTATTGACCTCAATGCCTCCAACATACCAACAGGTTGTTCTGGGTAAAATAATTCAGAGAAAAATAGCAAGGGGAAAAGAAAACAAAATAAACTCAAAAGAATCAAATATGAAAAGAAATGAATGAAACATGAAGAAAAGTGATTATAGAATTGAAAACACTCACAGATCTCTGGGCCAACTTACTGAAACGAGGAAAACCTCCTGCTTCCAGATAGAACACAATGGCACACGACATCCAAAGAGAGTTACCATGGACGATGGAACCATTTTAAAAATGAAAGGACAAGATGACAATAAGAACCTGTTACACAGACTGTAGAGGCTGTGAGAAAGATAGTGGTGGATGAGCCTGAAACATGTACATGATGTAAGGAAATAAAACCAGATTTTAGTCAAGTGCAGAAATTCAACAGCTACAGAATGATGGGGTCTAGCAGTGACATACTGTGACTTTTGGAACCGCTTCTCAAACTATTACAGAGCAAACTGCTGCATAATTTCTGATTTAAAAAGGGCTTAAGGAATATTAAATAGCAATAAAAACATAGCCTTTAATATAAAGTGAGCAGAAGATGCATTTTACGTGTAAAAAATGTCAATGAACTTTCAGCACTCAATAAATTGGTTTTGGCATAGAATGGAAAACAAGAACAGACAGAATGAGAGAATAAGACAGACAGAATCCCCTCCATAGAATCATAAAAAAGGTTTTTTTCTTCTTTACAGTAAATTCTACAAAATCAAAACCAGAGCTCAGAGCTGAACAGAGCAGCTTTGCCCCATGAAATCCAAACTAATCTCGTTCTTTTTTATGGACTTTTCATTGTATATAATATATATTCATGTATCTATTTATATATATTTATATATATAATATGTATAATTTGTAGGGTATGATTGTTAGTTTACAGGCCAGAGCACTAAGGCAAAGGGACACTCTGACACGTTCACAGGCAGGTCATCATCATCACCTGAAGCCTCCACTTCTCCAACCTGTGACTGAAGAGAGAGAAATAGAAAGAAAGGAGAAGGGACGTCTTGGAAAAGTGTGGGAATGTGGCCGGGGTATTGCGTTCCCACAGTGAATCTCAGATGACCACTGAACCTGACCGACTAGACTGAACAAGCCTCTCAGCGAATCCAGCTTCAAATAAAGAGAAGAAGAAAACAAAGTGATCTGTCTGTAAAATGCTCAGATGATCCTTCTCACAGCTGAAGACATTAGAGAACAAGGTTTTTCACTCAATTTCTTAAATTAAATCCTCCTCTTCACCGCCATTATTTTTTTTAAGTAAAAGTTCTGTCCCCTCCTTTTCATTCTGTCTTTCTTGAGGGAGCCGACTATTTTTTATTTCTGTCCGTTTTCGACCTGCCGCCTCTGGAGACTCAGAGCCGACAGCTCTGAGCACCGAGCCAGACACCAAAACGAATCTGAGGCTGGAGGAAAAGAGAGCTGCTCATTTCAACCTCACTTCCCCTCCTCGCATTCACATGACAGTAGCCATTGTGTGTGTGTTGTGTGTTTGTGTGAACATCGATCATGCGTTTAGATGGCTGTTTTTTTATGTTAGCGTTTGTGTGTCTATAGGTCCATCTCTGACTCCCCGATGTCTGCTTGTTTCCTCTTAGAACAGATTCTCTTCAAAGATGGCCATCAGATCGCTCTGGAAGTTGATGTCAATGGTGTCAGCCATCTGCAGAGGAGATGCAAGAACAACAGCAGGCATGAAAGACCGTCCTCATACATGGAACTTATGGATTTCTTTTAATAGTTTTGTGCATACTGCCTCTCTCCTGCGCCTCTCCTGCTCACGGAGGCGAGCCATCTCCCTCTGCTGGTCGGGAGTGTTCTGTGCAGCAGAGGAGGGCGTGGGTGGGGCCTGTGGCTGCGTGGGTGGGGCCTGTGGTGAGTGAGTGGGCGGGGTGGAAGCAGGAGGCGTTGGAGCGAGTGGTGATTGTTGCTCCTGGCGACGGCGGGTGTCTTCTTGTGCTCGACGAGCCTGTTCCAAGGTGTCCTCATCGTCACGGCTAAAGAAAATAAAGTGTAGATGGATGACCTGGTAACCAGACTCTTTACTCTGATAACTAGAACGGCAGTAGAGAGAAGACGTTTCCAACAGTCCCCTTTAAATCAATACAGCCTTATCCTAAATCTAATGCATAGCCCTGTAACCATAAAACAGATCAAATCACTTGACTGGTCTTACTTTCAAAGCTGGAAATGACATTCAATGAGATGATTATGCATCTTAAGTCACATTTTTTAACCTTTACCAATTTCTTATCAAGTCTGTCCAAGTCTCCCTCTAATAGAGCAACTCCCACTGTTGAACTTCACCCTTTTCCTCCCACCTACCGTAGCTTTTCTTGCTCTCTCCTGGCCTGTTCAGCCTGTGCTTTCAACTGCCTCTCTCTCTCTTCCTTCTCCCGGGCGGCCCGTCTGAACTGTTCGAAGCTGTCGCTGGAGGAGCGCACCGAGGAGGCCGGTGTGGACTGGGACCTCTGAGCCAGGCTGGCCCAGGAACCCATGTTCTTTAACTTCACATCCTGGGAACAGACAATAGAAAGGGTTCTGTAGCTGTGATGTGGCTGCATGCAGTATCTTCTCATCTCACACTTGTGCACACCTGTGTCTTCTTGGGAGCAATAGGAGTTTTGGGCTCTTGCTTGATTTTGTTGTCTTGTTTGGAGGTGGGTGGGGCGGGGGAATCTGGGAGACGGGAACTGGGGCGAGAACCGTCCAGTGACTTAAGATCTAATCCTGCCAGAGACATAAATGGGGACAGTAAACAGCAGATCATCATATCGTGAGAAATGATTCTTCTGGCTTCAGATACATTTAGAGGGAAGCAGAAAATACAACAGAAACCAGAGTCCTTTGAGGCTGACAGACAGACTCACTGTGTTTGTTGTCGGGTTTGTGTGAGTCTTGACGCAGGGCAGGGCTGAAGGGTGAGGGGGGCAGAACTGGTGACTGGGGAAGCTTCTCTTCTTTGACCCCCACCAGGTTGGACCTCTGTTCCTACAGGCAGACACATTATATTTAAATAGAAAGTTTAGATGATCTAGAATCAAAAACAACAGTTAGGATGACTCACATGTTTCTTGGTCTGTGACGGTGACTGCTGTCCCCCTGTATGGAACTGAGGCATCTGAGGAGAGGACATCATGAGGGGAGAGGAGCTCTCACTCAGGCAACCTAGAAAAAAAAATCACATTACAAAGCCTAAGGGTAATATTTCTACATAAAAGTCATCATAAAAGTCTTAAAGCATCACAATGTGGTAGATGTTAGACTTAAAAAAGACCATTAACCACTGCTCAGTATCTTGTAGTGCTTCAATATGGAACAAGAGCAAAGTCCCAGAAGAGTAGCCTCTTCACTGCATCCACTGGCCACAGGAGCCTCGTCCTGCAGGTTACAGCCTTACAGAAGCAGCTGGTGGGCTCTATGACAACCAGATGCATTGATGACACCATATACTCAATGAATGCTGGTCTGACTAAAATAATATTTATCTAGTATCTTGCATTTACTCTTTTGAGTAGAGTAAGTGTTGAATTTCCCCGTTTCTATAATGACTGGGTTCATCAGATTTAAGTGTATAAACTTACCTAATGGCAGTGCTTTTAATCCCAAACAGCACCTACATATAAAGAAGATGTACTCCCATGTTAAGAATCATTTGTGTACACATGGGTGGATCCAGGGGTGGGGTCAGAAGGGCACTGGCCCCAGCTGAAATCTGATTGGCCCCTGAAGTGCCCCTGTCACTTGGGAAGGATTCCCATGTTTATGACTTCTGATGCAAGTTTGATGTTAATGAGAATCTTATTTCTAAGTGAGAATTGGTAATTCCGACATGACTTGAACGCGTCAGAGGTGGGACTCCTGGCTTGGATGCATCATGTCATTAATGATAATGCATGAATTCTAAGAATAATGTCAGAATTCTGACTTTATTCCCAGAATTCTGAGAACATGAAAAAAGGAATTTTAATTTCAATGGCTTTTTGGACGTACACAAGGCACAAATAATATATAATTATGTGTCTTTTCCCAAAGCGATAGAGCCAATATCAAACAAGGAATGCATTGAAAACAGATCTTACTGAATAAGGAAATGTGCATGGATGTTAGACATATACTTAGCCCTTCTGTGTAAAATATGGCCCCTTTGTGGCCCCTGAGTTAGAATAATCCTAGATGGGCCCCGGGTGTAAGAGAAAATGACATTTTTCTTGTTCTGTTGATCATCTTGGGGTTCTTAACCCTCAGTCTGAGTACATAGATGTCTTACCTGTTGAGAAAGGCTCTGCCTTGGTTTGTGGTGATGGCTGCTGTTGATGCTGTTGTTGCATCTGTTGTACCTTCTGCTGCAGGGCCGCCCCCTTTTGCTGTTGTATTGCTGATGTGTGCGAATGTGGGAACGGCTGCCGCATGTGCGTGTGACCTGAGCTGTGTCTCTGCGTCAGGGGAGGAGTGGGTGTTGTCACAGCCTGCGTGTGCATCGACGACACCAGTTGAGAAGCAGCCTGCGCAGGTGAATGTGTGTGTGCATGTAGTGTCTGCAGGAAGGTGTGAACCTGACTGAAAGGCGTGATGTCAGAACTGGTGGGCGTCGGCTCTTCGTCGTCCTCCAGCAGGGCTTGGGGAGGTTGCGCCGAGAGGGTACCCAAAATGCCGTGCGATGGGGGTGAGGGGACGTGAGGTCGGGGGATGGGTTGTGGGAGAGCGAGTGGAAGTGAAGGCTGTAGCTGGGGTGAGGAGGATGGAGGCATGGCGGGGATGGAGGACAGGGGAGGCTGTGAAATCTTTGGAGGAAGCGGTGCTGCTCGGTTGCTAGGTCTTGACGGTTGCTGGGGAAGAGCATTGTGGATGGCTGCAAACAATGCAAGAAGAGAGGGATGGGAGACAAACAGAAAAAAAAGTTAGACTTTTTCCCCTTCTTAGACAAAAAAATCTGTAGCTGCAACTTTGTCTTCAAATTTGACAAACATGATCCACATCAGAGCTGCAGTCCCAAAAGTCCTGAATGCTGGGATGACATGTTGATACAAATCAAAGGCTTTTGTTCTGTAACAGTAAGATGATTGATTACTTGATCATCACAGACTAGAGTACAAGTCTGAAAACAATCATTGCAGCCCTAAAATGCATTAATATTGTCCCATTCATGAGCATGAAATGACCAGGGGACAAACGTCATACTGAAGTACGTACCTGGTGAAGGTACGATGGGATGTTGGTTTAGGAAAGGGTGCGTCTCGGTGGGCATCTGGCCAGTGGGGGTGTTTGTGTTGAGGAGGCCAGACACGACACCGGCAGTCATGGTTGGGTTGGGCCCTGTGTTTGATTGAGTCAGGTGAGGGTTCAAAAACTGAGCCAGAGGATCGAATCCAGAGTTCAACAACTGGGATGAGTCCAGAGACGGGACAGAGACATGAACAGGATGTGGGGGAACAAACGGTGGTTTGGACTCGACCACTTGAGGCTGAATCTGAGGCTGAAGAGTGACTGGACCCGCTCCACCGCTGAGGGACTGGTGGGCTCTCCTGGTGTCTTTGTTGGACGAGGTCTTTTTCTGCTGCTTGGGAACCAGCCCTGGAAGATGAATAGTATAATAAATACAGGGAGCAAATATGAGGAAAACTGATCTGATAAAAATAAGCAATACTGAGAGCTAGTGTGTGTGTGTGTGTTACCATTCTCAGAGTCTTCACTATCAGAGGAGTCACTGCTATCTGAAGATGAGGATCCTGTCTTCATCTTTGTCACATTTGTTGTTTCTATAGATTTCTCTACTGCAACAAAACACATAAACAATATTCAGACACTGACTGACTGACAGCTTCTGTTTTCAGCCAGGGTGGAGAAACAAACTGTGAGAATAATCTAATCCACTGACAGCTGGGCAGACATGCAGGGATTCTTCCACTGAATACACTGAAATAGATTCAGTGAGATATAGTTTTCTCTTGTTAATATGGCCTGGAAACATGGATGAAGAGACTCGACAAAAGGCTAGAGACAGGAGCTGATTAGACAGAGCCAGGCTAGCTGTTTCCCCTTGTTCCAGATGTTTGTGCTAAGCCAAGCTAAAACTGACTCCTGGTTGTAGTCTTACATTTAATGGACAGATATGAGAGTAAATCTTCTCATCTCACACTCTGCCATGAAGCAAACAAGAATATTTAGCTAAATGTAGAATATTTTATGTTCACATGGTGTATGACAATATAGCAAACATGGAATGTCAAACTGTTGTTGTGACGTGAGAACAAATGAATAGTACTAAATCTGAAGCTAACAATTTTCATTCTTCTGCCGTCTAGACGATGTAAGACAGGTTTAACGAGTCTTTACGATTAAACACAGGACTTAATTAAGAGTGGCAGAACAAGGCCTGCCTGTACCAGTACTGTGACTCAGGTGAGAACTGCTGGAATGAGAAAAGTCACATGACATGTTTGGAAGGTGTTTTGAGAACACAAACAAACAGCCTACCTGACGGCTTCTTCTTCTTCTTGAGGCAGCTGAAGACGTATTTCTCCAGCTCTCTCAACGTGGAGGGCTTCAGAGTCTCAAAGTCGATCTCAATCTCATCTGGGTTGGAATTCTTCAAGGAGGGTTCACGTGTTTGTATCACGTGCACAACGCGGCCCAGTTTGTCGCCGGGCAGCTTGTTGATGTCCAGGCTCAGCTGGCGCTTCTCCTCATACGACATGGGCTTGGACCTGTCAGCGGACACATCCCCGGAAGCATCTGAGGACAAAAGCAGAGCACCAGGTTGATACTGGGCCACTGTTAAAGACACTTCTGAAGAAAAACAAGTCTCATAAATATACCCATGTCATTGTCTGCTTCAAGGGAGGCTGAAGGGACCAGAGGGGTTGGCCCAGGTAGAGGGGGCACAGCTGGGCGGCTGTTTTTATCTCCTTCTTTCTTCCTGTGATTAACAAATGATCACATTAGTTTTAGATATCACAGCTACAGTAACAACACTTATTTTGTTACCTCTACAACACCTACCCGGGCTTCTTCCTGTCCTTCTTCCCAATGACTAGCTCCTTGCTGCTCTTGTTCTTCTTAGCAGTCTGAAGCCCTATAGAGGGAGGGGTCTCCACAGTTTCCTCTGCTCCAATCTTCTTCTTGTACTTTTCTTTCTTTTTCTCCTTCTTCTCCCTCTCCTTCTCCTTCTTCTTGGGTTTGGTGGCTTGGGGCTGGGAGAGTGCTGCCAGCTGTTCATGGACAGCCTTAAGCTAAAGCAAACACACAATTGTGAGATTAAGAAAGGAAAACAAAGCAGCCTGAATATTTGTTTCTCAGTGTATCAGCAATCACCCACTTTTGGCAAAAGCTGTTCTGCATGGCCCACCCACCTGTTGTGTCTCATTTGCCTCCCTCCCCCTTCATTTTCCATCCTCTAACCTGTTCCTGTAACTCAGCCAATCGCTGTTGCCTTTCTTGGTCTGAGTCTCCTCCGGAGGATTCCGATTCTGAGGAACTGGAGCTATCGTCTTCCGAGACAGCAGAAGGAGGCAGGGCTTGTCGAGTGGAGGGGGCAGGGTGGATGGCCGATGATGGGGTTGGAACAGGGACGGCCTCCTCTGGGTCATCAGGTATTTTGGCAAAACGCATCTCAAACACGTCCTGTGGAAAGAGGACGGCAGGAGAAACTGTGAACTCCACTAGAACCTCAAACCAACATACAGAGTGAGAGCAAAAACTGCAAAGAAACTCCTAACTCCTAAGTGTTGTGCTTCTACATAGACACACTTCAGTGCATGTTATACAGTGAATACTCCATACAACAATTTTATAAACTGAATCCTTGTAGAAAATGTAGAGGAGACACATTTTAGAATTAAAACTTACAACAATAATAATTATACATGAATCATTTGTGTATAGATGAAGGCCAGGTTCATGTGATCAATTTTGAAATAAAACTGTAACACAATCATTTGTGCAAGTGTAAATTATTTTAAATATTCACAAAGAAGTGTTTTCTCCCTGCACCCATGTACTGAGCATTTGTTGACAAGCCCTTATTATATTACATATGTGACAAAAGTATACAGACACCCATGTGAGACTGTTTAACGCTTCATTTCCACTCTGCTCAGAAGGATTTCCACATACTTGAGCTCCTACGGCTCCAGGTTCACCACTTGGCATTAAGCTTGTGATAATTAATAGCAAATGTGTTGGTCACCATAAGCACCGTGGGCCTGAAAGGTGACACCTGCATTAGGGATGTCAGGATTCATCGTTTTTTGCTATTAAGCCAGATTAATAACGTCACAGTGTTATGATCGTAAGAATTCTATAAACTATGGTATCTCGTGAGACACACAAACACAAGCATTACACACGGTCATCAGCACTTAAATAATCCCACTTTGCCTATCCCTGACGTGAGCGTGGGCGCTGTCTCTCTCTCTTTCTAAAATAATGCTTTATTGGAATGAATGTCTGATGAACAATATTAACAAAGATAATTAAATAAATCATCATTAATACATTAATGTGTGTGTGTGTGTGTGTGTGTGAATAAAACATTTAATTAAAAAAATGCTCCAGTTTTCCTTCCATAGTGTCGATAATCGTTGAAAACTGATTATTTGTCTGACAATAATCGTGATTCTAAAATCTGATAGAGACATCGATAACCTGCATTACTACATAATCTTTAGCCCATGTTTCAAGGACAGGTCCTGAGTTCAAATCTATACTGTTTCAGTAGTGCTGTATATTTCGCTTGAGGTGTGCATTTTGTAAAATAATTGCTCGATCATGTAAACACAACTACTCACTAATATATACACAATAGACAAAGAGTGGGAGAAATGGGAATAAAGTGGCCCACAAGTCATTTTTAGGGCCCCTTCATAGGTTAATGTGGCTCTAGTCATATAATGTATATAATGTGTAGGCTGATTGACATGTATGATGTGTTGATTACCTGCAATTTGTGCGCCATGTTAACCACATCATGGTCTGGGGGATTGTACTTGTAACAGTTGGAGAACACCAAGCGAACATCTGCTGCAAATGCTTGAGCATCTCTGTACTGTCTGTTGTCCAGCTTTTTCTGAAGGAGACAAACACAGACAAGTTTTAAAACTTACTATTTCTCAGTCCAAAAAAAGAAAAGAGCTGCATGAAGGAAAGGAAGACATTTCAACCTGAATATTTTCTCTGTGCCAACTGTATCTTTCCTATAAAACCAATATCTCCAGCTGACAAGAGCCAAAGGAGATGCAGAATGCTCTCTTAGCTCTGCCTAGGAGGTAATGTGGGGTATGGAGAGGCAGGGTATCTGTTAGACATTGGTGGTGAACTGGATCATCATCGGGATCCTGTCCATCCAATGTTAGTTGCTTAGGTGGACGCAGAGCAGACAACATGAGTGCAACACTGATCCGACAAACACTGATCTGATCCGACAAACACTGACCTGACAAACACTGATATCTGACAAACACTGACCTGACAAACACTGACCTGACAAACACTGACCTGACAAACACTGACCTGACAAACACTGACCTGACAAACACTGATATCTGACAAACACTGATATCTGACAAACACTGATATCTGACAAACACTGATATCTGACAAACACTGATATCTGACAAACACTGATATCTGACAAACACTGATCTGACAAACACTGATATCTGACAAACACTGATATCTGACAAACACTGATATCTGACAAACACTGATATCTGACAAACACTGATATCTGACAAACACTGATATCTGACAAACACTGATATCTGACAAACACTGATATCTGACAAACATTGATCTGACAAACACTGATATCTGACAAACACTGATATCTGACAAACACTGATCTGACAAACACTGATCTGACAAACACTGATCTGACAAACACTGATATCTGACAAACACTGATCTGACAAACACTGATCTGACAAACACTGATATCTGACAAACGCTGATATCTGACAAACACTGATATCTGACAAACACTGATCTGACAAACACTGATATCTGAGAAACACTGATATCTGCCAAACACTCATCTGCCAAACACTCATCTGCCAAACACTCATCTGCCAAACACAGATATCTGACAAACACTGATCTGACAAACACTGATATCTGACAAACACTGATATCTGACAAACACTGATATCTGACAAACACTGATATCTGACAAACACTGATATCTGACAAACACTGATCTGACAAACACTGATCTGACAAACACTGATATCTGACAAACACTGATCTGACAAACACTGATCTGACAAACACTGATATCTGACAAACACTGATCTGACAAACACTGATCTGACAAACACTGATCTGACAAACACTGATATCTGACAAACACTGATATCTGACAAACACTGACCGGACAAACACTGACCTGACAAACACTGATCTGACAAACATTGATCTGACAAACACTGATATCTGACAAACACTGATATCTGACAAACACTGATATCTGACAAACACTGATCTGACAAACACTGATCTGACAAACATTGATCTGACAAACACTGATATCTGACAAACACTGATATCTGACAAACACTGATATCTGACAAACACTGATATCTGACAAACACTGATATCTGACAAACACTGATATCTGACAAACATTGATCTGACAAACACTCATCTGCCAAACACTCATCTGCCAAACACTCATCTGCCAAACACTCATCTGCCAAACACAGATATCTGACAAACACAGATATCTGACAAACACTGATCTGACAAACACTGATATCTGACAAACACTGATATCTGACAAACACTGATATCTGACAAACACTGATATCTGACAAACACTGATATCTGACAAACACTGATATCTGACAAACACTGATCTGACAAACACTGATCTGACAAACACTGATATCTGACAAACACTGATCTGACAAACACTGATCTGACAAACACTGATATCTGACAAACACTGATCTGACAAACACTGATCTGACAAACACTGATATCTGACAAACACTGATATCTGACAAACACTGACCGGACAAACACTGACCTGACAAACACTGATCTGACAAACATTGATCTGACAAACACTGATATCTGACAAACACTGATATCTGACAAACACTGATATCTGACAAACACTGATCTGACAAACACTGATCTGACAAACATTGATCTGACAAACACTGATATCTGACAAACACTGATATCTGACAAACACTGATCTGACAAACACTGATATCTGACAAACACTGATATCTGACAAACACTGATATCTGACAAACACTGATATCTGACAAACACTGATATCTGACAAACACTGATCTGACAAACACTGATATCTGCCAAACACTCATCTGCCAAACACTCATCTGCCAAACACAGATATCTGCCAAACACTGATCTGACAAACACTGATATCTGACAAACACTGATATCTGACAAACACTGATATCTGACAAACACTGATATCTGACAAACACTGATATCTGACAAACACTGATATCTGACAAACACTGATATCTGACAAATACTGATATCTGACAAACACTGATCTGACAAACACTGATCTGACAAACACTGATCTGACAAACACTGATATCTGACAAACACTGACCTGACAAACACTGATCTGACAAACACTGATATCTGACAAACACTGACCTGACAAACACTGACCTGACAAACACTGATATCTGACAAACACTGATATCTGACAAACACTGATCTGACAAACACTGATATCTGACAAACACTGATATCTGACAAACACTGATATCTGACAAACACTGATATCTGACAAACACTGATATCTGACAAACACTGATCTGACAAATACTGATATCTGACAAACACTGATATCTGACAAACACTGATATCTGACAAACACTGATATCTGACAAACACTGATCTGACAAACACTGATCTGACAAACACTGATATCTGACAAACACTGATCTGACAAACACTGATCTGACAAACACTGATATCTGACAAACACTGATATCTGACAAACACTGATATCTGACAAACACTGATCTGACAAACACTGATCTGACAAACACTGATCTGACAAACACTGATATCTGACAAACACTGATATCTGACAAACACTGATCTGACAAACACTGATATCTGACAAACACTGATATCTGACAAACACTGATATCTGACAAACACTGATATCTGACAAACACTGATATCTGACAAACACTGATATCTGACAAACACTGATCTGACAAACACTGATCTGACAAACACTGATATCTGACAAACACTGATCTGACAAACACTGATCTGACAAACACTGATATCTGACAAACACTGATCTGACAAACACTGATCTGACAAACACTGATATCTGACAAACACTGATATCTGACAAACACTGACCGGACAAACACTGACCTGACAAACACTGATCTGACAAACATTGATCTGACAAACACTGATATCTGACAAACACTGATATCTGACAAACACTGATATCTGACAAACACTGATCTGACAAACACTGATCTGACAAACATTGATCTGACAAACACTGATATCTGACAAACACTGATATCTGACAAACACTGATCTGACAAACACTGATATCTGACAAACACTGATATCTGACAAACACTGATATCTGACAAACACTGATATCTGACAAACACTGATATCTGACAAACACTGATCTGACAAACACTGATATCTGCCAAACACTCATCTGCCAAACACTCATCTGCCAAACACAGATATCTGCCAAACACTGATCTGACAAACACTGATATCTGACAAACACTGATATCTGACAAACACTGATATCTGACAAACACTGATATCTGACAAACACTGATATCTGACAAACACTGATATCTGACAAACACTGATATCTGACAAATACTGATATCTGACAAACACTGATCTGACAAACACTGATCTGACAAACACTGATCTGACAAACACTGATATCTGACAAACACTGACCTGACAAACACTGATCTGACAAACACTGATATCTGACAAACACTGACCTGACAAACACTGACCTGACAAACACTGATATCTGACAAACACTGATATCTGACAAACACTGATCTGACAAACACTGATATCTGACAAACACTGATATCTGACAAACACTGATATCTGACAAACACTGATATCTGACAAACACTGATATCTGACAAACACTGATCTGACAAATACTGATATCTGACAAACACTGATATCTGACAAACACTGATATCTGACAAACACTGATATCTGACAAACACTGATCTGACAAACACTGATCTGACAAACACTGATATCTGACAAACACTGATCTGACAAACACTGATCTGACAAACACTGATATCTGACAAACACTGATATCTGACAAACACTGATATCTGACAAACACTGATCTGACAAACACTGATCTGACAAACACTGATATCTGACAAACACTGATATCTGACAAACACTGATCTGACAAACACTGATATCTGACAAACACTGATATCTGACAAACACTGATCTGACAAACACTGCAGGTCTGAACCAGAGGAGCTGGTACCTAAAAACAATGTCATGTCAGTCATTTGGACACATTTCAGCTGAAGTCAAGATGATGGCAAACAAAGAGAAGCCAAATGTTAAAACTGCAGAAAAAAAAAGAGAGAGAGACGACAAGCTGCTAAGGCTGTGCAGCTGCAGCTAACAGAATCAGTTACAAATGTCACACAACATGCAGAGGATTTGGGAAGATGGAGAGAAATAGCAGATCCCACTGCACATTACATCATGTAGGATATGGCTCCCAGAGCTACTGTGGAACTAAATGGTTTCACTGGTCAGGGGCTCAGTGGTAGAGCCACAGAAGGTCGGTGGTTCGATCCCCAGCCCCTGCAGTCTACATGTCGAAGTGTCCTTGGGCAGATACTGAACCCTAGTTTGCTCCCAGTATCTGTTCCATTGGTGTGTGAGTGTTTGTGTGAATGGTTACTGCTCCTAATGAGCAGGTGGAGCCTTGCATGGTACGAATGTCACCACTGTATGAATGTTGGTGTGAATGTTGGTGTGAATGGGTTAATGCTGGCTTGTGTTGTAAGGCTTGGGTTGGTCAGTCAGACTAGAAAGGTGACATATAAGAACAGTCCATCTACCAATTTCACACATCTCGTTAAAACCCTCGACAAAACACGCGCAACACAAAGACATGAAATCTTTCCATAGCAAAACTATTCCAGCTTTTAATGGTTCATGGTTTAATGGTTCAGCATATTTACAGTACAGACCTTGTCAGAAAACATGAATCCTAATCGAGTTAAAAGTTTGAAATAACCGTGACTATTATTTGGGTCATAATTACCCAGCCCTAACAGAACCTGTGCTGATTCAGTTAGGGATACATTTTGAAGCATCTTCCAAAAATACTGAACTGGAGCAATTAGTGAAATATAGTTTTTATTGAATGACTATCAAATGGATAATGATACCAATTATGATCTAAATTCTATGGGCAGGTGTTAAACCACCATGGGACTATTGCTTTGAGGTGCAGTGACAGAACTGAGCAGAGGTTTGTGTGCCGTCTAGTTTTAATATGCCACCTTTAGCTTTGAGATCAAAGACATCCAGATAAACAGATGTTTAATCAGACTCTATATACTTTACAACATATTTTATGCTGCACAGACTCAGTTCTTGTATGGGTAGTTATTTTGTTACATGAAAAAAGCGATTTATAGAGAAGAGCCTATAATTTATAGTACCAGTCAATAGTTTGGACATACCTTCCCATCCACTTGAATGGGAAACTGTGTCCAAATTTTTGACTGGTACTGTACATATAAAGTATCTCAAACCAGGTATTGTATTGGCAGCCACACAAGATCAAAAAAATATAAAATAAAAAATCACCTTGATAGTGCCGAGATCCATAGGGTGCTTAATGATGTCATGGTAGTCGTGGAGGCCGAGAGCTTTCGTATCAACGGGTTTGTGGAAGGGCCAGGAATAAGCCACATGTTTCTTGGACAGCATCTCTCTGATGAGGCGTGCACAGAAGCGCAACTGGTCCTGCCGCTTCTGCGTAACCATCCCACCACTCTCCAAGCTGCCTCCCAGGTGATGCTGGGAGTCCGGCTGCAACAACTCTTTCTTGGGTTGCTTAGACGGGCGGCTGCTGTCTCGGTGTGGCCTGGTCTCAGCAGAGATGGGAGATGATTCGCTGAGCTGGTCGTTGGCTGTGGGCGTGGTTGTGTCTGCTTTCCTCTTCTGGCTCTTCCTTTGCTGTTGGAGCACCAGAGATAATACATTAAAAATGTACAAACAGTCAGCCTGTGATAGAGAAGAATGGCTGCTGACTTCTCACCTTGATGAGGGCAGGGGAGCTCTGCAGCATTGGTGTGGGATTGATGCCTGGGTGTGTCTGGCCTGGAGGGATGACAGAGGTCATGCTCTGGGCCGGGACGTCAGGTGTTGCGATGGGGTACGGAGGTCCCAGATGGGGTGCGTGGGAAGTGGGTGTGGGAGGAACACGTGGGGGCGGAGGCTGGGCCAGAGCCAATGGAGGAGGTCCAGGAGGTACGGGTACAGCATGACTTTGTGGGGTTGTTGAAGGGGATAAGAAGCCTTGAGTGTTTGGGGTGGTGGAGGGGGAGGATGAGTCTTGGCCCGAATCGGACTTGGTGATCAGGGCTAGAAGAAAAAATATAAACACAAGATCACAAAAGTTAAATTTAGGATACAAACACCAAGCTGTCTTATTCAGACCTCCATAAAGCTGCTGGATGGATATGAAACACTTAACTGTGGTACGGCTAACGAGCTGAAGCTATCAGAGCTAACAGGAAATGTTTCATGATAGGTGTAGTTGTTGTAGAGGGAGAACCAGTAAAGCCATAACAACTTCACATACAAGACTGACTGGTTAGATTAGGTTAATTTACTTCATCACAGTCTTCAGAGTCTACATGACACAAACACAATCACATCATCGCTGCTACTGAAACAAAGAGGCAACAGAAACAGTGTCACATATATTATTAACCCCACATGACACTCAAACTCATACCTGGCTCCCGTCTGACTCCTCTGCGTCCTTTGCTGACCACAGCAATCTCCATCTCATCCTGAGGCATCTTTGTGATCTTCTGGAGAAAATGCTGCTCCAAGGCCTTCGCCATTAGGACAATATCATCATTAGGCTGAATACACAAACACACATGTTTAGAAGGTATGAGGCCTTTGTACGGATGCTTTCCTTGAGGAGGATAATGTCTTTATCACCTGAACTTCAGGGAAGTCACACTAACTAACACTTAAGTGGCCATAGGCTGACCTTGTTGTAGATGTAGCAGTTTGTGAACATTGTGTTGAAGTCCTGGATACACTCCTGGGCGTTCCAGTAGTAGTTGTTCTCCAGACGTCTTTTAATTGTGCCCATGTCCATAGGGCTCTTGATGATCTTATAGTAGTCCTTTAAGCAGAAGAAGAGCAGGTAGAGAGCATTAGATCCATATCTAAAGTGAAGACTGTGAGAAAAAGACTAAACGTATGTTTAACTCTTGTGTTCTTTCATCAGTCCAAAGCTGTCTCATTTGTCATCTATGGTACACTTTTAAGGTGCCCAGCACACTTTATTCTGGTGATATTTTACATTTATTTTACTACCAATGAAATCCATTAAAAACCCAACAATGAATGGATCCTATTAAATATTATTTATGTAGCCTGACAGTTTATTTCCCTGAGAGAAATGAATAGATAATAAAATAAAAACACATCATTGAGCCAAACCGTTGCACTGGCTGACATAATAATTCCCAACAAATGCACTTATTACTGTCTGAGTAACAGTTCCAGCTGTTACATTCAAACTGAAAAAAATGTTTGTTGAAACAAAAATATAAAATATTACATGACTTTAATGAGACCACACAGTGCAACAAGTATATTTTAGAGCATGGCTGATTATAGAGACTACAGGTATTTTTCTAACCCCAACAAGTTCTAAAAAAAAGCAGCTTTTTCTGGAGAATCAATTCAAATGAAAATTGATTCAATACTGCAGCTACGTTGATGCAGTGTCTTCTGGACGATACACTAAATGACATTCAAACACATTAACATGTGACTCACAGGCAGATTCAGTTTGACTGCATCTACAGGAGCTTGGAAGGGCCATGCAAAGTGGTGTTTCCATAACGGCTTCAAAACCTCTTTCAGCAGGTACTGAAAAAGAGCACAATCACACAAAGTCAATCCACTTCAAGTCCATAACCAGACATGAGGACAAACACACAAACAGAAAACCTGGTACCTGTAGCTGGTTGGTCTGTCGTTTGGGTTTGGAGGGGTTCCATGTTTCAGGGGGTGGGGGGTTGAAAGGGAGAGGCGGTGGGGCAGAGGGAGGGTTCTGGCTGCTGCCTGCCTCCAGTCCGTCTCCCATTGCAGTGGTGGGTTGCAGTGGCAGTTTAGGCAGATTGGACCTGGCAGTGGCAGGTGGGGGAGAGACCCCCCTCAGGCCATTACACTCCCTCGATTCTCTGGGAGGAAAATTGACAGAAGCATCATCACTGCTGGACATACTGTTACCATTACTGAGCTTGTTAGAAGCCAACTGTGACTCTACTTTCTCAGGCCAGTTAGCATTGTTACCACACCTCAAATCTGAAACAGACCATCATCAAGCACTGTTTCAATTATCTGTCTGTCTCACTGTCAGTCCACACTGTCTTCTTGTTCTTCAGCATCAATGGAACTGGTAGTGAGAAAGAGAGAACTTGGCAAGGTATAGTAGAAGAAAAACACACAATCTCATGTTTGCTATTGTAGCTGCTCTGACAGCAATACAAATTTACCATAATCTACCCAGCATTCTCTGCGTTTCTGTAGTCTGTCTGGAAATAAATGATCATGCACTGAAGCCACAAATTCCCTGTTTACATAAACCAACAAATTTGTGCATTTCAGACCAAGTACAGCCTTTTAGACAGGACACAATATGCTAGTGAAGTGGTAGCATGGTGTAAGCAATGTCAACCCCTCTCACTGATGCTTCAAAATATAAAGAAGCACACAAATGACTATTAACCACCATGAACAGAAACATTACAAACACAAGAAGAGCAACGTTTCCATTTTGGAACATAAAACAGTAATACGTGTGTGTAGATTCTCAGTCATCCAGGTCTGATTAAGAAGGTTGATTCAGAAGCAACTGGACTTCTTTTCTTAATATCAACGACCCACAATAGGACTGGGAAGGACCAGGAAGACAAAGAAAGGGAACAGGTTCCTTAACGACTCTCACAGAGGATAAATATCCTGACCTCATACTAACAGTTTAGAACTGATGAAGCCTCTCTGATGAGAGGTGAAACGTCTTCAAGCTAAGAAAAGAAGTCCAGTTGCTTCTGAATTAACCTTCAAGTATAAAACAGCAACTTTAACAAAAGAGGGGTGTGTGTCTGTGTCTGACTGCTCAGAGAATTCAGACAATCTGCTCTGCCTAGGTTGCAAAATATGTACTTATAAATGCCTTTTTATTGTTCATCAAACTCGCTTTTAAGCACATATTATTAAAAAAGGAGACCTGAAGTGTAAATAAACACTTCAGGTTGCAGTTAGGTGAGAGACACAACTGACAGGTCTGCACAGGGTGGCATGGAGTCCAGTCAGGACGGATGCATCGATGAAAAGGAGACAAAAAAGTCAATATGATAATCCAAATCATATCCATGACGTTAACTACTTTTATGAAGCATATGGACAACAGTGACACAATGTGGAGAAGAGACCTTTGTCTACTAGTAAAGCTGATGAGCAGGGCTCAGCAGGCAGACATGCAGCTCCATAACAAACCTCTACATGCACCACAGGGCACATATTCTAGACATTATCTATTAGAACATTTTCATGCTGATAGTAAGTTAGTTTAAATCAGTGTGGGAAAACAAATCACTGGTCATTACTTCAGTCAATATATGATCCAATCGCCTGTTGGCATAAGCCTTTGGTAGAATGCTTGTGTATTGGCAAGAACCAGGCTTTACAACGCAAATCACAGGGTTCCACTTCAATATGTTGTGATTTATTGCAATACTGTAAGCAGGGCAACAGGCAAGTGTTCTTTCTGTTTGTGCTGGGGCTGGGTGATAAGACTCCAACAGTTATTCTACAATTATTTCTAACTTATACCTAGATTACAACTGATGAACATTTATTTTGTGGTTTTTTACACTGCCTGCATAGCTGCTATTAGGACATTTTTATTTAAAGTAGCTAACTACTTTAAATAAAAGGGGAGGGGAGGCTGTCAGGCATCCATACTCTGCTGAGAGCACAAAGCTTGTGTGATGATATGATTTGTAGCTTCAGAAATGAGTTGTGTTGGTGAAAGCTCTCACTCATTGATTCAGTGGCTCTAGAGGGTTTTTGTGGAACTATCAAAAAACATAGTTATTTATAGTGGAGGGGGGGGTCATGTGTTTCCCCCAGTCACTTAGGGAGGGACAAGAAAAATACATGTGTCGCTTCCCACAGAGTCCCGCAGCCACCTCCCTCCTCTGATAGACAGTCTCTTATTTTCAGAAATACTGGATAAACAATTTAAATACATAACATGATTCTAGATAATCTAATAATTTACCTTCTTGCTATAACATTTTCTGTTTCCAGTGCTCATGAAACATAAAGGCAGCACCTGCCATCCATTAGGACATTCACTGTCGCTCAGGTTGCACTTTCCACACAAACATTCATTAAGATTTCACCAACCACCTTGAAAATGATACAGTCCAGGTCAGATGTTGTGTCTCCACTTCCTGCAGCTTCATATTTTATCAAATTCTGAAGCAGCAGCGTTGTATGGAGCATCAACTCTATCAAATCTATAAAAATGTTTTACATATATATCTTATTAAATAAATGAATAAATCCTATCGAATACACCAAAATTATATTTAAAAATAAATGTTGGCATGAATTAAATTATACAATGCAACAGTATTTGATATCTCCATTAATTTTCTTCTTTTTTTATTTACCTTTTTTATTCATTTACATATGTATTTACTTTCCTTCATAATTTTCAATTTAATTTATTAGTTTGATCATTTTTAAATGGCCTTATTTATGTGTATTTTAATATTTTTGTCTATATTACTTCTGCTTTATTTCCACACATGTATTTCTTTCTGTCAAATGAGGGGGGCTGTTATGTTATGTTCAGATTGTGCTCTGGGACGATGCCAAAAACATGGGCGCTTCCAGCTGACTGTTAAGGCGGGGCTCCTGGCTCAGAGAGGGGTTGCTGAAGCAGTAAGCTGGATGTAGTGGAGGTGTCATATTTGTTCAAAAAAACACAGCTGAACTCTAAAATGTGACGTGATATAACAGCATCATGTTGTTACAGTGAGAATCATCTGATGAAATGTTATTAAGTACTCGTATTGGTACTCGATATTAGCAAATACACAAATGTAAGTATTGGAACATGGTCTGACATTAAGTGGAAACAGTGCATCTCCTGTGGTGCTCTTACTGTATCCACAGCTCATAAGTAGCTCTGATATAGCGACAATCAACTGTTTTGTTAACGCCTGGAGTAACCAGCATCACACACTGGTGAACACACATCATGTCTGGTTGCCATGTGTGAGCGCCACAGACCCTGAGGACGCCCAACTCCTAAAAAGTCATTCAAATTTAAAGTAACTGCAGGTCCTTTAACTAGAAGTATTTCCAGGATTCTTCCTAAGCCATCGAGCTCCCTAAAATATTAAAGAAGAACAGCCAGAGCTGGAAAAACTGATGCCTATAAAACTGAAAAAGACGCCGTCTTTTGTCTCACCTGTCACACCTGAGAGAACCGGGATGGATGCAAACGGCGCACAATGGGGCAATCAACCCGAATTTGCTGCATCAATCCGTTCATCAATAAGAGAGGAAATAAACATAGCCTTTGACAAATTGCAGCCTCAACTGCATTTCCTAAAAGTTGGATTTAAAGAATGCAAAGACAAACTGGTTGATGTGGAGCGGCGCTGACTGACGCACAAGACAGAATGAATGAAATGGACAAAGTGTGTAATGAGCTCCAAAAAGAAAACAAAGGAAAAGGATGGAAAATCACAGCTGCAGATTGATCAGAGTAATTGGCCTCGACAAAGATGTGGAGAAAGGATGCCTGACAGAGTTCATGGCATCATTTCCCAGGAGGTTTTTGAAGATAAAAATCTTCCTTGCCAACCTGACGTGGAGATTACGCATAGAATTGGGCCTGTAACAAAATCTGGTTCCAGACCAAAGATCGTCAGAATGCAAAAGTATCTGGTCAGACGCTATTCTACAAATAGCAAAGCAAGAGAGAGAGAGAGCTGCATTTCAGGGGGATGAAGGTGAAAATCTTCCCAGATTTATCAACAGAGATGTCCAGGAGAAGAGCACAGTTCATCAGGCAGGAATAAAACACGGTCCAACACATCCTGCAACACTCATCTGGACTTTCAATGGGGAGACAAAAGATTTCCAGGATCATAGAAGAGCGGAGACCTTCTTCAATCAAACAACTAGACGGACAGTTTAAAATAAGGCAGGATCTCATGTCCTCAGATACTGAAGTACTCTGAAACACCTGAAGCCAATATCAATAGGATGCTGCTACAGACCTCCTAGTGCTAATAGTGGTATTTAGAGAAACATTGTGACATGTTGGATCATAGTAGTAGTGTTAGATATGAAATATATTTTATGGATGACTTGAATATAGACAGGAATACTGAGTGTATCGGCTGCTATCTATCACAGGTTATTGATAAACCAACCAGAATATGTTGGAACAGTGATGGAACTCTAGTGGCTACTTGTATATTTTTATAAATGCACCAGAGCTTTGCTCTCACTCTATATATTGGTGCCAGTGGGCTGTAGTGAACATCATCTCATTGCAAATGTGAGAAAAACAAAAGTTCCCAAGTCTGGTCCAAAGGTAATAATGAAAAGATCATTTAAACCATTTGATGAGGACGGACATGTGAAACATGTCACCAATGCAAACTGCTCAGGTGTGATTTTAGAAAAAGATCCAGAGGAAGCATTTAAAGCTCTCAAAAGTACATTAATGACGTTTATAGATTATCACGCACCATTAAAGAAATTTACGGTCAAAAATGTCAATACCCCATGATTAGATAAGGAATTAAAAGAACACCTGCTGGAAAGGGATCAAGCTAAGTTAACAGCAATTTCATCGACTCTCAAATCACATTGGCAACTATACTATAAACTAAGGAATTCTGTCACCAAGTTAAACAAAAAGAAAAAGACATTATATTTTGAAAATAGAATAAATGAAGTTAAAAATGATAGTAAGCATTTATGGAATACCTTGAATTATTTAATAAGAGGAAAATCTCTGTCCAATCCATCTTATTTAGAAACTGTAGGGGATTTTTTGACTAAACCTACAGACATAGCAAATCATCTGAATAATCATTTCATGACCAAGATAGAGAAGTTAAAAGCCACTCTACAGCCAAAGAATACACATCTGTCATATAAATGAGTAGAAGATATTATGAAAGAGTAGCTTAGAGTTTAAAGAAGTGAGTGTTGCTAAAGTTGAATTAATGTGAATGACTTGTAAGAACAAACCACCTGGAGTTGATGATTTGGATGACAAGCTCCTCAAGCCTATATCCTCATGAACTGCTCTGATGGTAACAGACATTATTAATCAAAGTTTGAAAGAACATGTCTGACCACAAGAATGGAAAATATCAGAAGTGGTGTCAATACCAAAGAACAAGACGTTGTCGTCTTATTTTTCCAATAATAATTTAATTACACATTTCCAACATGCTTAGAGAGAAAATGATTGGACAGCCACTGCCCCGACTCAAGTGGTTGATGATTGGTGCATGGAAATTAGGTTTGCAAAGGGGCGGAAATTTTCCACGGGAAGTTTTGCTCGGGAATTTCGGAAATTTTGAAAAAAAAATGTTATGCTATTTTCTCCCCAAAAAACATTGCATGTGTCCTTGTGGTCTAATAAACATGTTGGAAGTATTTCCTACCTCATAAGTCATTCGCAAAGTGTTCTTTTGGGAATATGTTATATGTTTACAATATAAACTGATTACTTTATTTATTACTAATTGTTTTTGCATATTGAAATCCCTGTAAGTCTCGGCGACATTGTAAATGAGGGTAACAACTGTCTATTCAAGAATAAATAAAGGTTTGAATGAATGAATGTCTTGAATGCTACAAATCAGTACAATGTTTACATCCAGCTTCAGTGTCTAATTCCGATGAGTGGGGGGTTTAGGTTTTGGTTTCCTTATCAGCTGTCTGACGATAAGGAAACTGAAACCTAAATCCCCCAAGGCCCAAGGACTACATCCAGTCAGGTAAGTTTTGATGATATTACTGTGGTAAATATATTTGATCTATGGTATTTAAGTTTAACTAGCAAATACAAAATCAACATGTGTTTATATAGTTTCTAGCTTGCCAGTTTTCTGTTTATCTATTCATCTAGCCTATTTCTATTCATTTATCTATCAATTGTAAAATATTTTTAAAGACTATTCCAATTGTTTAGCTAACTATTTATATTTCTGTGCATGGCATTGGGCATTAGTGTTTTTCACAAGCTTTTTTCTCAACTTATTCTACAGAACAATGCCATGTGCACTATCTGACGTGTGGAGACATTTCACCCCAGCCAATGCAGAAGGAACTAAATGCTTTTAATTTTATATTTTGAATGGGACTCATTTGGGGGGAATGAATAAATTAATTTTATTCAACATTCATGTTTTTTGTTGTTCCAGAATCCATCAAAGTTCTACTCACAAATAGACGAGTCAAAAATGTCATTTTTATAATTTGTATTAGGAATGTTTGCATGCATGTGTGCTTATGACAAAACAAAATGTTTATATTTATGTCTGTATATGACAAGGTAAATACAGTAGTAAAAATTACCCCAAAATTCCCAGTTTATTCCTGTTAATTCCCATTGAAAGTTTCCAACTTTGAATATTCCCGGAATTTTGCAACCCTAATGGAAATAGAGCAAAGGAAAATTATTGGAGTGATTATGCTTGATTTTCCTGCGGCGTTCGATATTATTGATCATGAATTAATGTTGATAAAATTAGAACATTATGATTTCTCTCAACCATCATTATTATGGATAAAAAGTTATTAAAGTGATCGAAGGCAAATGGTGTATTTTAATGGAAGTTACTCAGATATGAAACATAATGAAGAAAGTTTTCTTGGGCCTCTTCTGTACACTATCTCCATGAATGATCTTCCTTTAGTGCTAAAAAAGGCCAGGATATCAATGTATGCAGATGACTCCACAATATACTTTACAAAATATACAGGAAAAACAATTACTGAATTAAATATTAATCTAGATCTGGAGCTGAAACTGGTTGTAGACTGGATTAACAGTAATAAACTCATATTGACTGTGTCTAAAACAACCAGTGTTGTGATTGGATCAAATCCAAGGCCTGATCTCAAAATTAATGATGTGCAAATAAATCAAGTTGAAGAAACCAAACTTCTGGGAATTATTATTGATAATAAATTATCCTGGGACAAACACATTAGTGGTGAGTAAAACGGGAAACATTTGGTCTGTGATTAGAAGAAGTACAAAATGTTTGTCACAACAAACAATCAAACAAGTCATTCAAGCTTTGGTTTTGTCTCATTGAGATTATTGCTCAGTGGTTTGTTATTTAAATGTGTTATTTTTGTTGTCATTGTTACTGAGCTGTGATAAGTGTGAATGCATGTTGTTGTTGTTTTTTTTTAGATACTGTATTAAAACCCCACAGGGGGAAATTCTTTCTCTGCATTGACCCATCCCTGAGGATGGGTGGGCTGCCTTTACGGCACCTGGGGAGCAAATTGGGGTTCAGTATCTTCAACTTGTAGACTTGCAGGGGCTGGGGAACGAACCACCGACCTTTTGTTCAGTAAGCGACCCCTCTACCTCCTGAGCTACAGCCGCCCCCAAATAATAATATAATAATATTTGGCCCCCGCCTTCTGTTCTGCAGAAGCTAAAGGGATCTTAGTAAACAAACAAACAAACAAACAAACAAACACTGATGGCAGTGGGTTTGTGGAATGTTAATTTTGCAGAGCTGTGAGTTTTGCCAGGGAATAATGCCCGTTTTTTCCCCCTCTTCACTGTAGCAGGCTCCTGCGACAACGTAAACTAGTGACTTAGTCGGTAGAATCTTTTCTTACGACGTTAAAAAACAGTTGTCTTCTGAGGACTCACATGTTTGTTGCTGTGCAGCTGTGGTGTAATCCAGTTGTGTGATCACATCTCAGCTGGTGAGGCAGCAATTTCCGGAGGTAACACCAGAGGTTTGTCGATGACACTCTGTTGGGCCAAGGAAACCACAACACACAGATAAAGGGCAAACTGTCACACCTGAGAGAGAAAGATTAAAGAGGGATGCCACGTTAAAATTAAGCTCAACGTATCACATGTGGTTGTTTCAAACTAACCTTAAAATACACTGCCAGTACAAGTTTGGCCACGCTGTGTCAAAAGCTTCCATGATTACTCCCAATAATGGCATTCCTTCAGGACATGTTGGAAATCTGACAGAGCTTTGATGTTACCTGCACCTCTTTCTCTTTCTTCGAGGCTGCACCTGTTTTGTTTATTCCTCTTATGTAACATTCAACTGTACAAATGTTCTGAGAGTTACACAATACACACAGTACACAATTATTAGGCCAAACACATGACCTTACTTCCAGTCTGATGTTGCTACCACCCTGTAGCACAGTCATCTATCTGCTCTCTATGTACCAGACCCTTAAGAATGTGTCTTTTGATTTCTCTGTCAATCTGTTTCATTCAGGACTTTATTCCTTGTAGTTAAAAAGATGCATATACGCACATGGTTGTGTATTATGGTTCAGATATATAGCATATATTGGTATGCTCTCTACTTTATTCCCCATGAATCATACAGTACAGCGTGTGTTTTGTAATAAGACATTAGTCCACTGAGTGACTCATTGATAATTCTTATTTGGCACCTTTCTTAAGGTGAATGTGAACAATTTATTGTAATTTTATAAGGTTTGTGCTGTTAATATTTCAGTGCCTTTACAGCAAACTAAATGAAAAGGATGTAAGCACTGTAAGTACCATGGATTCATAGAAAAGCACCTTGAAAGTGTCTAGTTGTCATTTGATAGCCTGTGTCATGGTGATCAAAGGTCCTGCTGAGGAATTTCACTGAGTGACAATCCTTCCGTACTCAAAGACAACCAGCTTATCTAAACTGACACTGCTGTGTCTAGATGACAGCTGAATTTCTTCCACAAAATACCTGAATCTTCATGTCAAAGGAATAATTAAGTATCCAAACTAAATAATTTATCCAAACTTTTAAAAATACATATATATATATAATGCAAATATTATAAGACCTCAATGCCTGTCTTCTGCTATAAGAGCATATGATAAGCTGTTTTAAAGCTTTTCAACAGCTTTATGTTGGGCTCTCTCTTTTCCGATAAAAAAGATGGCACACTAGATAATTAAACTGTTATAATCAACATATCACAATCAGATTACTCACATGAATCTAGAATAT
This sequence comes from Chaunax sp. Z400, assembly GCA_037577475.1. Classification (NCBI taxonomy): domain Eukaryota; kingdom Metazoa; phylum Chordata; class Actinopteri; order Lophiiformes; family Chaunacidae; genus Chaunax; species Chaunax sp. Z400. The sequence goes on from CM075191.1 coordinate 1,498,891, forward strand.
ATATCTTAAATGGACTGTGCGTGGCAATAAATTAATAAATATATTATGAACAATACTGCTATACGCTCTTATAATATAAATATAATACGCTTTTACAAAAACTGCGGTATATAAATAAAATTTATCAGCCATTTTGCTACAATTTGATATCACGTAGCTAGGTTATTAATATGACCGGTCGTAACATTTTCTGAGAAAAAGAAAAACGCTAACAACGCTGAATGTCATAAATAACGCAAAAATAGAATTGATTCAAAAACAACTTTGTCTTACTAACATTCCGTGTCAGTACATCGCCATGTCCACTGTGACAACTCGGCACGTAACCTGCCTTTCAGAATACAACCAGACGGGACTGATATTCTCGAAATGACGTACGTCCCACTTCACATGAGCTCCTGCGCCATCGTGCGTAAACTACGCTGCCGAGAGGGCGTAACTTATGTCACGAATACGGCCTACAGGGCTACAAACAAACAGCCTAGCAGCTAACTGGCTAGCATGATACCGACCTGCAGCTAACGTGCACTCTGTCAACATGGAGTGTCAAATGCCGGGGAACGACATTAACACAAGTATCGAGAGAAGAAAGATAAAGCACAGAGTATACGCAATAACACCAGGTCGCGCTGACTTAATAACAAAAAAAATATCTCTATCGTGTGTCCAAACCGGTGCAAGGCCTGCGAAGACAGCTCATGCTCCGCTCGCCGAAGCGCACATTGACAGCTCACGAGATACGCTACCTGATACCCGATGTAAACTTTTTACCGGATCACAGGAGTTGTATGCTTTAGTTATGTATATCAATGTCATCTACACAACGACACAAAATGCTATTTTTACCTTTTTCAGTCGGTTGTCAGCGCTCGTGGACGTTCCTCGCCCCAAAGCAAGAACAAACAGTCCCGTTCAACGTTGATGACGTCAGACGCACGGGGGCTGACCAATTTTGTCAGACGAAATGTCATCCACAACTCCACCTCCTTGCTCCTCCCTCGGGGTAACATCATGCAATACCTTGTAATAGTTTACTGGTTGGTGGTTAATATAAATTCTGTGATAGATCAATTTGCATGAAAAAATGCCGAAAAAAATATTTAACATATGTTTTTTTCCTATTCTCAACATAAGCTGTTTGAGTGCATACGATGTGTACGTACGAGTCCTAAATATGAGGCACAGACTTGTAAAGTTTAGTACAGAACAATATACATTTATATATTAATATTTTTACAAGTTAGAATAGTGTTTTTAACTGTCTCATCCTTTAGCTTACTGATGAGGCCGATATTTCTGCCATGGAATATTAGGAGAAAATAATATCAGTGCGTGGAAAATTAATCTTTAGAATTAAAATTTCCATTTGTTTGGGTAGTACGCCACCCTGTGTTCAATGATGGTAATAACCGTATGGATACCGTCATCTAACAGGCATCTAATTAACAGCCAAATCAGTTTAAAGTAGCACCTTTCTATGTGGCACCTCCTCCGGTTCCTTTATCTGCAAGCTAAAATGTAGTCAAAGTTTAACCCAGTACATTCATACCCAACTGAATATTGAGGTAGTGTCTACATTTTACATTCTACCAAGCTCTGAACTCTTTCAATTCCTTTGACATTGATGATTTGGTTGGTTAGCAGTCATACTAGTTTGAACTCTTCTTACATTGACTTTAAACAAATGAAATGTTAAATCTTCAATACAAAACAATACAACAGTGATTTATTCAACAAATTTATTTCTTACTCAGTCAAAGATGATTTGCTTATATACCAATATGAATACTGAATGTGTCATACTTACTCCTTGGACAGTCCCTCAGCGGACTAGCTGCTGAACAGACATTTAGAAATGCCACTGCAGGAAACTCAAAGGCATAATAAAGATGACTATAATTCAGTAAGAGGATGTCTTGCAATTGTGTGTTGGTTCACCGTTAAAGAGACACCAAGACATCTTTCCTGTTGTAAAGTTCACCTGTCTTTTTCTGCCGTGGCACGTAAAAATAACTGCTGTGCAACCAGTCCATTACATCAGTAACCACAGCTGGTAATAAAAAGTCCCACCCTGTTCAATATCTTACCAAAAGGTTGCAAAATTATCCATTCCCTACTAACACAATAATAAGTAATCTAAACTCTAATAAGTACACAATATTTGTCAACTTTACAATTTCTTAAACAATTCAAAAAATTAATCTAAATCAAGAATACTTCAGACAAAGGCAAGTGACCGCATCAAGAGGAATAGTTCGACATTTGGGGAATACAATTATTTGCTGTTGTGCACACTGTCATAGCAGAGTGGACTCAGTAGAGTGCGTACCTCCACCAAGGCCCAACAGATCCATCCCTATTCCAAGATCTGCACCAAAATTTAATGGGGCCTACTCTGGCCCAAGACCCATCCTCCCACAAAGGTTCATGGAAATCGGTTCAGTAGTTTTTGCGTACTCTTGAAGACAAACCAACCAACTTACAAAACAGACACGGGTGATAACATAAAGTCCTTGTTGGAGGTAATGAGCAGATCAATACTAACCCTGTCTGTGTTGAGAATGGAGCTTATTAGTTTGGCTTAGATGGTTAGAAGTAGGAGGAAGCCACTAGCCTCTTTACTAGGTCCAAAAACAAATCTTATCAAGACCTCCAATTACTGTAACTTTGTTTTAACAATTTCTCATCTAACTATTACCAAGATGGGGCGACACGGTGGTGTAGTAGGTAGCGCTGTTGCCTCACAGCAAGAAGGTCCTGGGTTCAAATTCACCTGAGGACCTGAGACTTTTCTGTGGTCCCCGTGTCGGTGTGGGTTCTCTCCATGTTCTCCCTGTGACTCTAAACTGACCGTAGGTGTGAATGTGAGAGTGAATGGTTGTTTGTCTTTCTATGTGATGAACTGGTGACTTGTCCAGGGTGAACGCGCCCCCCACCCACACACACACACACACACACAGAGGATAAGCGGTTACAGAAAATGAATGAATGAATGAACGAACTACTGCTAAGATGGTAAACGGGACCATTTCCAAAAATGTGGAACTATTCCTTTAACAAAAATTTAAATACATAAACAGAGTCATAAGACAATGAAAAATGGTGATAGATGATATGTACATTTCTTACTATGCCTGACAATGAAAGTGGGTCAAATGGGACTGTGGAGGTCATTGACTGGTCTGGACAGATGTTAAGAATAAGAAGAGACACAGGGTGCAAAAGTCATTCATCATTCTTGTCTTCCTCCCCAACTGCTGCTGCCTCTACTCCTTCCTCCTCCAGCTCACCCTGTAATCCTTCTTCATCAATCTCATCATGGACCACGTATCCATCTTCCTCCTCTCCAAGTTCAAAACCTAACTCCTCTTCCTGGTTCCCCTGCTCCTCCTCCTCCTCCTCTCCTGCCATTCCAAGCTCTTCCTCCATCTTCTCATCCTCATCCTCATCCTCATCCGCATCCTCATCTGCTGCTGCTGCTGCTTCATCCTCGACCACCTCTTGGCTCGTCTCTCCTTCAGCCACTGGCTCATCCTTGACTGGTGCCACGTCAGTCTGGCTGTCTGCTGTCTCACCGGTCAACTCCAGCTCAGACACATCCATCACCATGGAGTCCTCAGGATCCTGGTCGTCTTGGTTACCAGAGAATGGGTTCTCACCCTGATAATGAAAGAACATTTATGAGCACATTTGTTTCTCGGAGTCCCTGAATTGATGATCAGTTAGACTGAAATCAGTGAAAAATAAAAGCTGTGTCTCAATTCAGGAACTGTATCCTTCACAGGCTGTATTTGAAGACCAAATGCATCACAGCGGCGCCACAAGGCCGTCCCACTTAGAATGCTCATTCAGTTGCAGCCTAAAAACGGCGACTTCTTTTCCAGGGCTGTGATGGATCTATGTGGGTCATCCTTTGAGGGCCACCCTATCCCAAGATTGATTGCGCTCTCCCTTTAACAGAGAGCACCGTCATAATGTACATCACCTTCATGGGGTTGAGGAGTGAAGCTGAAGCAACTCAATATTTTGTAACAATAGGCTTCTGGGTCCATTTCTGATATTATAATTACTGCTACCACTAGTAGACAGTTTTAATTACAACAAATTTTACTACTACTACTACTACTAGTACTAGTACTAGCACTGGTGTAGTACTACTACACAGCTTTTACAACATGACTAACCACAACTGCTCAATGTCAATGCTGCTACGTGACAGGCACTTCTTGACCCAAGGGTAAATACAAGAAGAGCTCCATAGGCCAGATAATTTCATGCAACAGTGCTCCTTAGAGGCCTATGAGGCCTCGCCTTCACAGGATGCAGCCCCTTAATTGAGACAAAGCTTTTTTCTCTACATATGCATGTCTCATACGTGGTATCTGTCTCATTCTGTGCACAGACGCTCATCTTTCGCTTGAAGCAAGATAATCCAAAAGACAATAAAAACATGCACCAAGCTTCATTAAGGAATGCATAGTATGGGTCGCGGGGGCAGCAGTCTCAGCAGAGAAGCCCAAACCCCCCTCTCCCCAGCCACCTCCTCCAGCTCTTCAGAGGATACACCAAGGCGTTCACAAACCAGCCGAGAGATATAATCCCTCCAGCGTGTCCTGGGTCTACTCCAGGGTCTCCTCCCAGTGGGACATGCCCGAAATACCTCCCCAGGGAGGCGTCCAGGGGGCATCTTAACCAAATGCCCGAACCACCTCAGCTGACTCCTCTCAATGTGGAGGAGCAGCGGCTCCACTCTGTATCCGCGATCTTGTTCTTTCGGTCATTACCCAGAGCTCATGACCATAGGTGAGGGTAGGAACGTAGATTGCCCAGTAAATCGAGAGCTTTGCCTTGTAGCTTAGCTCCCTTTTCACCACTACAGACCGATACAGGGCATGGTATGCTCTCTCTTTCAACTGCATTCTATTAAAACTGCTTTCTCCCAATATCTTTCAAAAAGATAAGTTAGCTAGAGACAGCTGTTAAGTACTTTAAAGTAAACATTTAAATACCCCTACCAAACAGTACTGCTACACAACACCTTTCATAATACAAAAAAATATATAGTTTCCAAATTATTCTTAACATTTTTACCACTTCATTACCTTTATCTCGGATTCTTCGTATTACAGTAGAGTTCAGTACTATAAATGGGTAAGAGCACCAAAGTCGAAGTGTGATGTCATGAAAGTAAGAGGTTTTCACTTGCACTTGTACAACTCATTAAAAACATGGTTACATTGACCACAAATGAACGCTCATGTCTATATAAAATGCAAATATCACTAGTTGTCAGGCAATGCTTATGTACATGACACTGTACACACCTTGAGGTAGCTCTCCAGCTTCTTGCCAATGAGTTTGTGGTTAAGGATGCTTCGAGCAACTGACAAACTGGCCCTCTTGGACTGCTCCATCATGCCCTTGACAGAAAGAACAGTCCAAAGTCATACATAAGATCCACAGAACAAACATCATTACAATATTCATTCTGCCCCGTCAATTCAACACTTGGGTTGGGTACTGTGCTAGCATTGTTTAAGTCCGTTCATGTCATGTTACAAAACACAAGTTCAGGTTCTCCAACAGCATTAATGGTCTTCAAGTGTGTCTTCATTCTAAAAGGGCATTATGGCTCATGTGCCACTGTTTTATGTATGGCTCAATAATGTAAGGAATATCAAATTGCAATTATTTTCGACAAAGCTACAATTTAAATTGCAAATATTTTGGAATCCAGGGCAATCCAGGCTGCATTTGTGGTATTAAACAATGTTAGATTGTGGCAATCCAAAATTCTAAAATGAAATGCTCATTGTTGAAGCCTTTGCATGTTTTTTTCCTCCATTTTACAAAGTTGTTGGTACATTTAGTTTTATTTAGAGTAATCACCAATTTGGGGATGATCTGACATACCTTCCGGTTGTAGTTATGGTCAGGAGACTTGAGGTGTTTCTGTATGAGGTGGGGCTGCATGGGAATGAAAAGATCACATGCTGCACAGTGGGCTGCTTCCACCTTCCTCATGAAATGCTCCATACCAAGATCTAGATAGAAGTGAGCAATATTTGCAATGAGCAATCAATTCAGTTTTATTTTTCTCATACAACACTACTGCTGCTGCTTACCCCTAGTGAGGTCCTGCTCTTTGTACATCTGGCAGATTGCAGCACTGTGGTTCTCCAACTGGCCAACCCGCTGATCTGTTTTTTTGAACTTGTTCTGCAAATACTCCTACAGAAACAAAACCATAGGGATCTAATTAGTTTACAATTCACCCAGAAGATTTTTCATCCCAGACTCTGGTGGTAAGTCCAGCTCTCACCGGTTGTTTGTGAGCAGGATAAAAAAAATCAACGGATTTTGATGAAATTTTCAGGAGATGCCAGAAGTGGCCCAAGGAAGAATCGATTAGATTTTGGTGGTGATCCGGATCACCGTCTGGATCCATGAATTTTTTAATCTATTCTTTATTATTATAGGATTAAACTGCCACATGTACTGTACACTTGTAATGTAAAGTGTCTCCGTCCTGACAAATGTATCTAATTGATTCATGTCCAAATAACAGCTTATGAATTTCAACAAAACATTACCCCATTTTAATATACTTCCTTTTCTCCTGCCTGTGTGTGGCTTTGTAACAACTCTTAAAGTGTTACAAGTGTCAATTACCTGTTGTGGCATTGCAGTTTATTTATGTGAGATGACAATATGAACAACTAACAGTCACAATAAATAAAGATTTTAGTAAACTGCAAAGATTTTGTTTTCATTTTTCCTGTCAAACTTTCTAATGAGTTCATTTAGAGGGTTACATCATGGGACTTTCGCTTTGGAGTGAAATGCCAACATGGGGAAACTGAGCAGCCTTGGTGGAGGTCTGCACTCTCCGAGTGCTTTCTAGTTAACTATATTCTTAACAAACCATAGAGATTTAACACCAAATGCAAAATTTGCGTGGTGGAAATCATGAATTGCTTTATGCATCTATATTAGACTTTGAATATTGTGATGTTTGAAAAGTCACCTGAAGGAAGTCTGTAGTGGGTTTGGACAGTTGGCCTGACAGGAACTTAAAGTGGTCTTTGTGGAAGCGACTCTCAAGATGAGTTTCCATGTCCTCCTTGTAGAATGAGCGGAACTTGCACACAGAGCATGCAAACATCACCCTGAAAAACGCCGATTAGAAAAAGTCAGTGTGGATAAAACCCAGTATGTTCCTAAATAATCAGAATTACTACTGTGCAGATTGTAAAGCCCCTGGACACCCAACTGTGGTTTGTGATATTGGGGTATATAAATAAAATTGATTTGACTACACAATCAGAGCTCAGTTAGTGTGACAAAACAATGAATGTAAAAAAAGTACAATGAAATGGATGAAAACAAAGGCAACGAACTAATCTCACAAACAGTAGGATGGAAAGCAAAGATGGAGGATGAGGTCATCTTGACCCAAAGGTCAGGGGTGTAATGCATGTCCTCTCACCTTTCCAGGAACCCCCTTCTCTTTCTCATTTTTGGATGCTTGTCCTGCCCTTGAGCTGGGGTCTGTTTGCTCTGCGGACTTTTCTTCTCCTCCTTTTTGGGTGAAGCTAAACAAGCACAAAAACAGATATAAGACATTTCAAGAGGGTAACATGTGAGGGTAATAGTGATGTAGATAAACAGTGTAGTGTAGGAGACAGATGCCCCCGCTAGTGGTAAAACTCAATCTGTGTTGATGTGGATGGACCACAACATCTATCGGAGGTGAAAGTTAGTGAAATGACATGAAAATTGCCCAAGCTGAAATGTCCCTAATAAAACACGTTAAAGTTAAGCAAATGCTTCTATTGCCATAATGCACACTTTGCCCCTACAAAGCATGTGTGAAATGTATTTGAATTCTGTCAATTGGTTTTCAGATGTTGACAGACAATACATCCACCAATCTATCCAGTTACATACAGACATGGGTAACTCTATACACGCCATTTGGCGGGAGCATTAAAAAACCCAAAACAGAAATGACTGCAGAGTAACTGTATTTGGGCTTACCATTATCCCCATCAGTAGGTTTCGTCTCCTGTGAAGGAAGAGTATCCCATTACTTATTTTCATTTGAAAAAGGCACTGAACAGGTCACATTTTTTACCTCTTTACAAACAAGTGATATTTGGATTGTTCTGGCCAAAACATCATGGCTTGAGTGTTATGTCCATCTGTTACATGCTCCTCCCTACTGGTTAGAGGCTGATCACATTATGTCTCACATTGTCCTGTGTTCCTTCCCTATTCAGGTGTGCTTCATTGGCACTGATGGAGGGAACAGCCCATAAAAGGAGGGCAAGAGACCTGCCTCTCTCTCTCTCTCTCTTCCACCTCCTGGCCTGAGAACCTGCAGTCAGTCAGGAGGATGACTTTAAGTAGTTTGGTTTAGTTGTAACTTATGTTTATGATGTTCTGATGGGTCTGGTAGTCCTGTTTTCGTGGCTTCATTTCTATGTTAGGTAAGAATGTGTTTTCTTGTTTAGGGTAGAGGGTTAGTGCCCAGGTCCGACAGCCCTGTGTGTGGGTTGGCCTGGGTGGCTGCCCTGCTTTTGTTTATTTTGGCCGGCCCATCAGCCTTGTTATTTTTGTTCTGGAGATGCTTGGTTTAGATTATTTAGGTTGCTTGATTATTTCATGTACCTATGTTGGAATAAATTGAAGTTTCTCTCTTTTTGGCTAAACCCTGACTCCTTTATGTTGGTCCTCCTTTTGAGTAAAGGTTGAGCTTTACTGGGGGTCGTAACAGAAATTGGGGGCTTGTCCAAACTAATTGGAACTGGGTTCTGAAACATCAAGATTTTGTGAGACTTTGTGGCAGTAGGACTGTGTTGACATTTTGGTAATTTTGGCTTGAGACCAATTATGCTGTGTGTTGCTCTTTTGTGTTTGAGTGACTTTATTGGCACAGATTTGGGCTGGTTTCATTTAGGCTGTAATTACCTTTGAATGCTCGGTGTAGTATCGTGAGTCAGGGGGTAAGCAATTGTGTTTTGGCTGTTTTGCCAGCGTTGTAGTGATTTTGAGTGGTTGCTTCCTCTTGGAAATGGAGTTTAATTTGTCTGAATTTATTGAGTCTCCTACACTGGAGGTGTTTCACCGGTGCACGAGAGATAATCTTCTGTCAATCGCCGACCACTATGATGTAGCTGTTTCCAAACAGACAAAGAAACAATTAAAACTGAGTTACATGCCGCGTTAGTGGATAAAGGCATTTTGCCACACTTGCAGAGTACTCCAAAAACTCCTCTGTTCCAAGTCAATCTGTAGATGAAGCCATAAGACTAAAAGAACTTGAGATTGAGCTACAGCTTATAGCTTTAAAAGAGAGAAGGCTGCAATGTATGAGCGATCTTGAAACTAAGAAGATTGAACTACATATGCACGAGTTAGAGCTTGGTGCTGCTTCTCAAGTGTCCGCTAAATCCACAGATTTTGACGTGGCTAAAAACATCTGCTTAGTTCCGCCGTTCAATGAAAAAGATGTAGATAGTTATTTCATCTTATTTGAGGGGGTTGCTTCATCACTGAAGTGGCCGAAAAATGTGTGGACGTTGTTGTTGCAATGCGTCCTGAGTGGTAAAGAGCAGAAGGTTTACTCCTTACTTCCGGTGGAAGACAGTCTGGACTCTGACAAAGTAAAAGCTGCTGTGCTTAAAGCATATGAGCTTGTGCCGGAGGCATATCGTCAAAGGTTCTGTAGACTGAAGGGAAAAAAAAAGCATTTCAGACATAAGTGCTGTGAAAAAGTATTTGCCCCCTTACAGATTTCTTCTGTTTTTACTTTGTTGTCACACTTACATGTTTCATTTCATCAAACAAATTTTAATATCAGACAAAGGTAACCTGAGTAAAGGTTGATGAAATGATGATTTCATTTATTAAGGGAAAACAGCTATCCAAACCAACCTGGCCCTATGTGAAAAAGTAATTGCCCCCTAAACCTAATAACTGGTTGTGCCATCCTTGGCGGCAACAACTGCAATCAAGCATTTGCGATAACTGGCAATGAGTCTTTCACATCGCTGTGGAGGAATTTTGGCCCACTCTTCTTTGCAGAATTGTTTTAATTCAGCCACATTGGAGGGTTTTCGAGCATGAACGGCCTGTTTAAGGTCATGCCACAGCATCTCAATCGGATTTAAGTCCGGACTTTGACTAGGCCACTCCAAAACCTTCATTTTGGTTTTTTTGAGCCATTCAGAGGTGGACTTGCTGGTGTGCTTTGGATCATTGTCCTGCTGCATAACCCAAGTGGGCTTGAGCTTAAGGTCACGAACTGATGGCCGGACATTCTCCTTCAGGATTTCCTGGTAGAGAGCAGAATTCATGGTTCGATCAATTACGGCAAGTCGTCCAGGTCCTGAAGCAGCAAAGCAGCCCCAGACCATCACACTACCACCACCATGTTTGACTGTCGGTATGATGTGCTTTTTCTGAAATGCTGTAAGTTTTACGCCAGATGTAACGGAACGCACACCTTCCAAAAAGTTCCACTTTTGTCTCGTCAGTCCACAGAATATTTTCCCAAAAGTCTTGGGGATCATCAAGATGTTTTTTGGCAAATGTGAGACAGGCCTTTGTGTTCTTTTGGGTCAGCAGTGGTTTTCGCCTTGGAACTCTCCCATGAATTCCATTTTTGCCCAGTCTCTTTCTTATTGTTGAATCATGAACACTTTTGAGGCCTGCAGTGCTTTAGATGTTGTTCTGGGTTCTTTTGTGACCTCCTGGATGAGTCGTCGATGCACTGTTGGAGTAATTTTGGTAGACCGGCCACTCCTGGGAAGGTTCACCGCTGTTCCATGTTTTCTCCATTTGTGGATAATGGCTCTCACTGTGGTTCGCTGGAGTCCCAAAGCCTCAGAAATGGCTTTGTAACCCTTTCTAGACTGATAGCTTTCTAAAAAATGTGGTTAATCACAATTAATTCGTGATTTAACAAGGGGGGGCAATTACTTTTTCACATAGGGCCAGGTTGGTTTGGATAGCTTTTTTCTCTTAATAAATGAAATCATCATTTAAAAACTGCATTTTGTATTTACTCAGGTTATCTTTGTCTGATATTAAAATTCGTTTGATGATCTGAAACATGTAAGTGTGACAAAAAAGCAAAAACAGAAGAAATCTGTAAGGGGGCAAATACTTTTTCACAGTACTGTATATTGAATTTGCTTGTGAAAAGGAAGCTCTATTCGATCGCTGGTGTATGTCTAATGACGTCGGAAATTTTGAGCAGCTAAAACGTTTATTAATGGAAGATTTCAAAAATTGCCTTCCAGAGAAGGTGACGACATATTTAAATGAACATAAAGTCAATGATGTTTTTAAAGCGGCTGTCTTAGTTGATGAATATGTCCTCACGCACAAGGCTGTTTTTTGGGATTGCCCTTTTAGTACTGTTAAGTCTCCTGAGAGCTTAAATAGTGCAGGGAAAGATAGAGCTAGAGGTGCTGCAGTTTGTGGAGAATAAAAGTTCGGCTTCTTTAGAGCTTGAAACTTCCGACAAAGAGGATTTGAAGGGAAAGGACAATATAATGTGTTTTTTCTGTTGTCGCAAACTGTCCTGTGTTAAAAAAACGAAATTCAAAACCAGCAGCTTTGGTAAATAAGCTTGATAAAGATAAAGTTGCACAAACCTATGTCGTCCAGTGATTTGGCTGACTTTACTCCCTTTATTATGGATGGAGTTGTCTCGTTGCCTGGTGACAGCATTAAAGTTCCTGTGAGGATTTTGCGGGACACCTCTGCCTCCCAGTCTTTTATTTTGGAGTGAGTTTTGCCATTCGGTAATCAAATTACTGTTGGTTCAGATGTTCCTGTATTGGATTTTGGCATGAATGACATAGGTGTGCCTCTTCATAAAGTCAGTCTGGAATCAGATCTTGTGTCGGGTGAAGTGGCTGTGGAAGTACGTCCTGACTTCCCGATCAAGGGTGTTGCCTTTTTAATGGGAAATTATTTGGCTGGTGGAAAAGTGCTGGTTACAACAGAAGTGACATCGATCCCTGTGAGGCAGTATCCAGATGAGCTTGCTCAGAAATTCCCCAAAGTTTTTGCTGCTTGTGCTGTCACTAGATCTATGATGGATCCTACTTCTACTTCAGATCAACTTCATTCCCATCTTCATCCTAAAAAGGATGAAGATGGGAATGAAGTTGATCTGAGCGACAGTTTTCTTGTTGACCCTGGGGATGGTCGCTCATTTTATCCAGATGTTACTAAAAATGACACATGCACAAAACTGTGCGCTGAAGTTGAGAAGCTGTCCTTGTCAGGTGAACAATTGATTGCAGAGCAGAAAGATGATGCTACCTTGTCCCCCTTGTTTGAAACTACTGTAGGTGATGATAAAGTTGAAAGCCTGCAGACAGGTTAATTTATGAAGGATGGCTTGCTCATGCGTAAATGGACACCATTAAATGGTTCTGCTGAAGATGACTGGAGTGTTGTGACTCAGATTGTTATTCCATCTTCATATCGAACAGAAATCCTTCTTCTTGCACATGATAATCCCCTTGCTAGTCACCTGGGTAGCAGAAAAACATATGATCGCATTCTGCGACATTTCTTTTGGCCCGGGTTAAAGAAAAATGTTGCTTGTTATTGTAAATCTTGTCACACGTCAGGTAGCTGGCAAACCAAACCAGACTATTCCACCTGTTCCACTTTATCCAATACCAGTGGTTGGTGAGCCATTTGAACGTGTTTTAGTTGACTGTGTTGGCCCACTTCCTCGTACTAAAGCAGGTAATAAATTCTCGTTGACAGTAATGTGTGCATCCACTTGATTTCCTGAGGTGTTTCCTTTGTGAAAAATCACAACTTCCCATGTTGTAAAAGCTCTGACAAAGTTCTTTTCTTTGTTTGGATTGCCTAAAGTGGTACAAACGGACCACGGTTCAAATTTCATGTCTCGTGTGTTTGCTCAGGTGTTGAAACAGCTTAAAATTAAACACTGCCATTCCAGCACATATCACCCTGAGAGCCAGGGCGCCCTTGAGCGTTTCCACTTGACATTGACAACTATGTTGCACAGGCAGTGCCTTGAGTTTGAAAAGGACTGGGATGAAGGGGTTCATTTACAAATGTTTGCTATCAGGGAAGTCGTACAAGAATCACTGGGGTTTAGTCCACCAGAGTTGGTTTTTGCCCATACTGTGCGTGGTCCCTTGAAGCTCTTAAAAGAAAAGTGGTGAAGGGGTGGGGAAAAACTTACTGGACTATGTGTGTAACTTCAGACTTAAACTACGCCGTGCTTGTGAAATAGCTAAATCTAACTTGGAAATGGCACAGGCTAGAATGAAAGGATGGTTTGACAAGCATGCTTAAAGCAGACAGTTTCGGCCTGGCGATAAAGTTTTGGTGCTGTTGCCGATCCCTGGCTCTACTTTGCAGGCTCGCTACAGTGGGCCTTACTTAGTCCAGAAAAGGGTTGGTGACAGAGACTATCTTGTAGCCACACCAGATCGTCGGCGCAGAAATAGTCTCCGTCACATTAACGTGTTAAAACCTTTTTATAATAGGGTTGAGGAGTCCAGTCCGAAGGCAGGTGACACTGCTGTGTCCCCTGTGGCGCTGTCCAGTGCTGTTGCTGAACCTTGTGTCAGTCTGATGATAGGTAAAGACTGTGCGCTGTCCAGTGCTGAAGTGAGTGACGGGCTGTTGTCTGACGCTTTGACAAAGGGAAAATTATCAAACACGGAAATCTTGCAAAATCTTCCTGAACGTTTGTCTCTTCTCTCTGAGCCGCAGCGCTCAGATTTAATTGACTTAATTAAAGCCAATAAAGCATTGTTTTCTGATGTTCCCTCTCAGACACCCCTTTTGAAACACGATATTGATGTAGGTGATTCATTGCCTATTAAACAGCATCCATATCGTGTAAATCCAGATAAACGGCGCCGTCTTAAACAGCAGGTAGAGTATATGTTGCAACATGATATTGCTGAGCCCAGTTGTAGTTCATGGAGCTCCCCATGTTTACTTGCTGACAAAGCTAATGGTGAAGATCGGTTTTGCAAAGACTTTCAAAAGGTTAATGGCGTAACAAAACCCGACTGTTATCCCCTCCCTCAAATGGAGGATTGCGCTGATCGTGTCGGCGGTGCAAGATTTGTGACAAAGCTTGACTCACTGAAGGGATATTGGCAAGTTCCGGTGACTGAGAGAGCAAAGGAGACTTCGACATTTATGACTCCTGATGATTTCCTTCAGTATAAAGTCATGGCGTTTGGCATGCGTAATGCACCGGCCATTTTCCAACATTTAATCAATATAGTTCTGTCTGGTCTGTCATTTTGCGAGGCATATCTTGATGATTTAGTTGTTTGTTCACATTCGTGGACTGAACATGTTGAATATTTACATACAGTGTTCCGTCGGTTACAGGCAGCAGGGTTGACTGTCAACTTGTCGAAGTGTGAGTTTGGGCAGGCTACGGTGACCTACCTTGGAAAAATGGTGGGGGGAGGTCAAGTGTGTCCTGTCCAAGCAAAAGTGGAGAGTATCAAAAACTTCCCTGTTCCAACATCTCGAACTGAGCTTCGCCGTTACTTAGCCATGGTTGGTTACTATCGGGGCTTCTGTATGAATTTTTCTGCTGTGGCTTCCCCTTTAACTGACCTGCTTGGTCCAAAGGTGAAATTTGAGTGGTCTGATGTTTGTCAGTCCGCATTTGAACAAACAAAGAACCTCTTGATAAATGCACCTGTTCCCTGTTCCTTCAGCACCCCGGTATGATCTGCCGTTCAAATTGGCCGTAGATGCCACTGACACTGGGGTGGGTGCTGTTTTATTACAGTAGGGTTGCGAGGGGATTGAGCATCCGATATCTTACTTTTCAAAAAAAAATAGATTGACACCAGAAATGGTATGCAACCATTGAAAAAGAAGCTTTTTTTTTAGCTTCCGGTTATGCCATGGTGAGATAGGCTGTGCGACCTCAGAGCTCCTGATAGATAAGTGTAAATCTCCCCGAAAACTCTCATAAACTGACTTAGAAACTATACCTGCGGAATTGGGACTGGGGAAAGGACGGAATGGGTAGGAAAACTCGATATAATCAGAGCAAAGACACGGTACAAGACGTATTGGAAAACAAGCAAACAGACCACGGGATGGAAGAAGATGGCAGCCATGAAACTACACAGGTAGCTGAAAGCGACGACATGCGCTCCGACCTCGAAAACATAAGCAGGGAGATACAAGACTTGAAAACCAAAATTAAAGACGCTTTTCGCGCATTTGGAGAGACTTTGAGGAATGACGTGAGAAAAGACTTGGATGACCTCAAACAAGAAATCAACCAAAAATTTGTTAAACTTGATACAGAACGACAGCTGCTTAACGGGAGAGTAATTGAATTGGAGACGCGGATGGAGAAGTTGGAAAGCTGGGCATTGGAGGCCAACTCAACTCTCATCAACTCCTTGAGCCGACAAAAAAGTCTACAGGACAAGTTAACCGATTTGGAATCAAGATCAAGGAGAAATAATATCCATATCTACGGGGTGCCTTAAATTTGTGCATGACCTGTTTAGACGTGAACTTAACCCACTACACGACTTGAACTTCCAGATCCAAAGGGCGCACCGGTCGCTGGCACAGAAACCCGCAGATGGAGCCCAGCCGAGACCCATCATCGTGAATTTCCTGGAATTCACCACCAAGGAGAGAGTTTTGAAGGAGTTGTGGAAGAAGAAAATACAACTTGGAAACAAAATGCTGTCCTTCGATCACGATTACGCAGCAGAGATTGTCCAAAGGAGAAAGGAATACAACGTTGCTAAAAGAGTTTTAAAGGAGAAAGGTGTTCGGTTTCAGACACCATTCACCAAGATGAGGATCCATTGGGAAACGGGAACTCGAACCTACAACAACGCAAGAGGGGTGAGGGAGGAATTGGAGCGACGAGGCCTAATGGAGCTGTCGCCGGCTCCTGAGATGGCCGATACCGGTCTGGAGACACGGCTCTGCGCAGCGATGGAGTGGCAGCGCAAAGAGGGACCCCAGAGGAGCAATGCAACGGCAGCGACACGAGCGAAGGAAAAGCTGCAAGAATTCAGGAGATCCTTTGACTAAGGTCGTAAATTGCAAAGAGACAAGGATGAAAAATCTGGTAGGAGTGTTGTGGTCCAGTTTGTGTATGTAAAACTGAATAATTATCAACACATAAAACCCCATAAAGACAATAGTATCTACCGGGAGCCTGAGGGCTACTTTATTTTCTCTTATTTTTCTTAACGTTGGACTCATTTAGAATGGCCAAAGCCCTTATTACAGACTTAAATGTCATTTCTGAGTTAGGGCCCTCTTTTTATAAGAGGTTTTTCCCTCGGTCCTCCAATGGGATCGAAACATCGGAGGATGCGGAGATCCTCTGTTCGGAAGGACAGGTGATTTATTTGTTTCGTTTGTTTTACGCCACTGTTCTGGCGATGTTTGTGGGGCCACTGATGTTATTTTTTGTTTGTGTAATAGATGCAAGGTAGCAGTGTGTGGATAGCGTCCTTAAATGTGAATGGTTTAAATAATCCAATTAAAAGAAGGAAAGTAATAACTAAGATGAAAAAAGAAAAAATTCAAGTGATATATCTACAAGAAACACATCTCTGTCAGCAAGAACACGACAAACTGAGGAAATTTGGTTATAAAAACACATTCTTTAGCACTTCTGAGAAGGGCCCCAAGAGAGGAGTTGCCATATTAATTCCTAATTATGTTAATTTTGAAGTAATTAAAGAAATAAGTGACAAAGAGGGGAGGTTTGTCATTGTAAAAGGGAAAATAGATAATATTGTTGTCACTTTGGTCAATGTCTATGTACCACCTAATAGTGATACGACATTTCTTAAGTTGTTGTTCGAGATCATCGATTTAGAAAACGATTCTAGTTTGTGCAGGGGATTTCAATTTAATTTTCAATGTTAAACTTGACACAAGCAACGATAAAAGAAAGCATGTTGGAATAAATTTAAGTTTCTCTCTTTTTGGCTAAACACTGACTCCTTTATGTTGGTCCTCCTTTTGAGTAAAGGTTGAGCTTTACTGGGGGTCGTAACACCATCTTAGACCAATAGTCCCTTCAATATCACAGACATACAGTCAACACATTTTCTTGCATAACCCTAGGTTCAGCGGTTTATTCAAGTGTTGATGTAGAACATTAAGGGCACCGTTAAGACTTTACAGGCCTCTATTAACAGATTAAGAATCTGAATTTCCATCAAACTCAACCTACTCACCTCAGGTGTAGGCTTTGAATCACTGTCGTCACCATTTTTCTCTGTTTCCTCTATGAAAAACAGAATGCATCATCATTGGGATGAGAGAGGTGATGTCACCAAAGTAATTCATTTTTAATTTTGAGTACATCAAGAATTTGTTGAAGAAATTACCTTTGGTAGCTTCTGAACCTGCATTCTCCGTCTTGTTCATCTTAGACTCTGGCTCATCGGCTGCATTAAGTGTCTGCTTTCTCTTCTTCTGGACTTCACGTTGTGGTTTCACCTGCTACAGTCAACAGAATTGAGTTGCACTCAAAATGACATTTTCTGACAAACATATGCGCAATGCAACCAGAAATTACCGTCAACACACCAATGACCTCTAGACTTAATGCTTGTCAAAGTCAATTAGCAGATATAATGTGTCTTCTCAGGAATTTCCTCATCAACAGCGTTAGCCTTATCTTTTGATTACACAGAAATGGAGAAAAAAAAATCAAAATAAAATCAAAAAAGTGAAACCAAGTATTGGTTTGGGAAAGTTGGCACTTGCCTTTATAACGCAAAAAAACAGGACAATACAAACAGGGGCACTTCCATGGTACATTCCGAGCACATTAAATAAGGGCTGGGCGAAGTTAGAGGGGCAAGTGTTGTGTATGTTGGGGAATCTTTTGGACAAATCGTTTTACATGGCATATAGCAGGCACTAGCACATTAGATTGACTTGTCAGTTGTTATGCTGACTTGCCAGTGTCTGAGGAGGTCTTTTTTGGCTGGAGGTACTTACTTTGTTGAGGGGTCTCTTTCGGCCTCGCTGGCGACCAGCCCTTGGGCCCCCTCCAAAATGCCTCCCAGGAAAGTCGTGAGGCCCTTGAATGGAACCCTGATGGAAGCCCCCACTCTCAGGGTACATGCGGTTGGACAGGAGGGATGGGAGCTTGCCTCTACCACCTCCTGGAGAGTGGCCGCGGTGGGACTGGCCACCACTACCACTGCCCCGCCCACCTCCGCCTAATGGAGTGGGGTCAGACCTGCGGCCGCCAAACCCTCCTCCAGCTCCTCGACCCCCGGCACTTCCACCCCTTCTGGGGGAACAGCGGCCTGCTCCAGCCCATCCTCCACCTCCAGAACCTCCTCCCTGGCCACTGCTGAAGGGCTCTCTGATATTCTGTCGCATTTTAGCGACTCCATAGGAAGAGGAGGGGCTGTCAAAGCCTCCCCCT
This sequence comes from Chaunax sp. Z400, assembly GCA_037577475.1. NCBI lineage: Eukaryota > Metazoa > Chordata > Actinopteri > Lophiiformes > Chaunacidae > Chaunax > Chaunax sp. Z400. The sequence goes on from CM075191.1 coordinate 1,517,372, forward strand.
CCTCCTAGCCCAATTCCCCCTCCGAAGCCCGAGCCGCCTCGCTGACCCAACAGCATGTTGTCCCCTCGGCCATCGCCATAACCATAGCTACTGCCGCCAGATCTGTAGAGATCTCGGGAGGAGGTGCGCGAGTCGAATGACTCGTACTGGTCATACCTGCGAGAGGGAGGGAGAGGGTTGATAGAGAAGAGCAGAGGGCAGGGGAGGCAGAAGGCAGTCAGGTTTGGATTTCTCCACCTGCTTTTCCTTCTCCTCCATAGTCTTGCTTTCTCTATTTGTTTTCTTGTCACTCCCACATTTATTTCAGAAACCACTTTTGATCAAAAATTGATGATCCAAAACAAGTTAACACTCCGCTTGTGGTCTTTCAAAATACAATAATGCTTGTTGTCTTAAGTTTACAGAATCTCATCCAACCACAATCTCTGTAGGAGGTCAAACAGTATTCTGCAGATTAGAAGAAATGCAGTTTCTTAGGCTGTGAAACCTTGAACAGACATGGGCATAGTTCGCCAGAACCAGTGATGTCTTAAGACAGGTGAAACAAAATGACTGGATTGTGCTCAATACCCCAGAAATAACATGAAGCATATATTAGGCCCTTTTCCATTGAGTGTTTTTGCAAATACCACAGATGGCCTTCAATTAACAGTTTAGGCATGAAATGTAATATCAAGCCAACACCTGTAAACTCATCTCTCTTGCATCACCTAAAGCCAGAACATTAAAGTAAGGGTTAGGTCACATGGAGGATGAGAGAAACAAAGTGTGTGAGAACAAATTAAAAACAAATTCAAGACCAAATGTAATGTTCAAGGAGTGTGGGGCAAACATTGACTGGCTTCAAATATAAGGATGTAAATCTGTTACAAATGGAAAGGGTGCTATAACTGCACCTCCAAAGAGTGGTCATGGATTTTCATGAAGGTTTTGAGGAGTCACAACATTTTCTTCCCAGCAACCAAATGACAACATAGCAAATGGGGAGCATTCAAAGCCTCCTCAAATGGCATTCAAATGCAGCCTGTGAGCATGCAACTTGAGGCATACACGTTTTCACCACGGCTGAGTGTACAGTGGAAGTAAATACCACAGCACACTAAGACATCCCAATTTACTCTAGCAACCTGACCAGTTTATTGTTTGCATACAATTTACAGAGCTCTGTTCTACTATTGCGTCCAAACTAGGGCAAAACCGCAAGACCTGTTTTACTTATTACCAGTAGCATTAGAGGGCCTAAACGTTGTTTAATATCACAGCCAAATCTGAATCAAGACATTTACTGAGACACTTTTTCAGATGAATTCAAAAACAAATAATATTTAACTGATTGGACCTTATCCAGGCATGAGGTAAAGTTAAGACAAAATGTTCTCAGCCAACCACATGTTGAGATGTTATTTACATTTTGTGAAAATGAAAGATGCTACTTGTGAATGTAATACTGGAAGTGTTATAAGTGTGTGGCGACTATGAAGACGATATGGAACAGAAAAAGGACACAAGTTATTACCTGTCACCCCGAGACCCTTTCAAACCCCCCTCCAACTGAGTAAGCATGTCCAGGCGTTGGTTAATCTTAGCAATGACTGCATCTGCATGTGTGCCTGGGGATGAGAGCAGGGACGCTCCTGAGAGGCCTCTCTTCATGTGGCCTCCACCTCCATAGCCCCCAAGTCCAGATATAGAGTCCTTATAGCCTCCTCCATAAAGGTCGAAGCCACCAGAACCTGATATAGTGTGGAATTAAAAAATGTTAATATGACCATTTATATCACCTCTTATTATAACTGATGAAATGACTACCCATCTAAAAAAATGTGACTGATGGAAATGACATTGACCCAGCTGCTTACAGGGGCGGGGCAAAAGGGGCACTGGGCCCAGATGAAATCTGACTGGCCCCTGAAGTGCCCCTGACCTGTCACTTGTCTGTCTTTTTTTCCCTGTTTGTTTACAACTTAAATACTTGACTGTGTCAAGTGTAATGTTTAATGTAATTTTTTTAAATTATGTATTACATAATTGGAAAAAAGTGTCTTATGTTTTATATTTATTTATGCCTTCTAGTTTAAAATTCAATAATTGCTAAACATTTTTGATGTACAAAATGTGCTTGAAAAAGGCACAATTTGCATAATATATTCAATTATATGTTTCTTTACTAAAAGCAATGGAGCCAACAGCAAACAATGAATGACTGGTGAAATATTCTGTGTATACATCTTACTGAATAAGGAAAAGTGCATGAATGTTGGACATATAGTTGGCCCCTCTGTAAAAAAATGTGGGCCCTGATTTGGAAAAATTCTAGATCCGCCACTGGCTGCTTATGCATACAACATTAATTTATTAATCTGAACAGTGATTCTGCTCAGTGTTTCCCACAGGTTGAGAATTTACTTGTGGTGGTGGGTGGTGCAGCACAGGATGTGACGGACGGGTACACTAATAAACTAGTCATAAAAAAGTTGATCACTCACTCCATTTATTGCAAATGAATAACCACAAAAAAAGAAGTGTCTTAGGTCAACATAAATAACTACTTACAAATTAAAATAAATGACCATTTGCAAACACACGATCACTCTAAACATCTTATTTATTTGATGAATATGTCAAAATAAATAACAATTTACATAACAACAAAACACTTTAACTCACAGTGTGTCACTTAAATACCCTGCTTTGTGTCATGTAGTGCGTTTGTCATGTGCCTAGTTACACAGTTGGCATTCCCTGTTTGAACATTTGAAAACATAAAAAAAACATTTCTAATGCCTGTCTGTATGGGTCTGCTTCAGGGGCAGGTCCATTTATTGAGATTCTGAGGCCTGCAGCCAGGTGCTCTCCTTTTAGCTTGTTCCTTAGATCAGTTCTGACCTGAAACAGAAACAAACTAATAACCATTTTGAAAGACAGCGCAGCAGAAAATGTACAGTAAATGTACACATTGTGCTCTTTCATGGTTGAAAATCACTTACCCTGTTCATTGTTGAGAAGTCTCACTGACAGTTCACACTGGACACAGGGATGACCAGGACCACTGCAGCCAGAAGACTCCAACCAGGGTAGATGTCTGCCCACTCATTGGATTCACTGACCAACTGGTGAATGATCTCTGCCTGGTTTTGATCCTATCAGGACAGAAAATAGTAGAAAACAGAACCATTAAAAATGAAGTAAGAGTTATGAAGGTATGAGCATGGAATCCTGATTTCCAGAGAAATCACATCCCTGCAAAGTGATTCATTTTCAACAGTTTGAAGATCATTTTTTAACAAATACAGAGAATAGAAAAATGACAAACAAGGTGCTTTGGTTAATACATGCCTGAGTCCTGTTTAAAATAACTTATTATTTACATTACAGTCAGTATTATCAGACTTAGACAGAATTACAGGAGGTGAGTGAGGAGGGATCATCTTAAATGAGTGCATTATGTTTAGAATCAACAATACTTGACTGATAAATGGTCGCTAACTTTCTTCTGGATAGTGTTATACCTGCAGCTGTGCTGTCTGCTGGCCCTGCTCCACTTGTCCTTTTCTCTCTCTGACATCTGGGATGACTATTTAGATCATTTATTATTCTTACACCTGGTTATTTCCCTTATTAAACAGAAAATACAACCGTACACCATTTTGAATTCACGTTTCTCTCTTTCACCGAACTGAGACGCTTAATGACCTCGTTAGCTGTAAAACACCACTGGACACAGAAAATAAACCTCACCACGACTGTCTTGGTTCATCTTTTCACTGTTCCAACAATCACCAATTCTGGTTTGATCAAAATAAGCACTTAATTCACAGAGTAATTCTTCTCAACACCGGTTTTCCCTGCAGCTGCTCTCTGCTGTTTCTAATTTTTATTATCGAGTTTAAAAAAAAGTTACTCACCTCAGACGCAGCCAGTCTGTCTGAATTTGACGTAATGTTGCTGAATGAAACGCTGTATCACGCACGTCTGGCACACGCATTATCTTGAGAAGGCGCCACCCATTGGTCTGCAGGTCTGTGTGCATCTCCTCTACGCTGAGGACTAGTGTGCATTAGGCCCAAGTAGAGCCTATGTATGGGAAACACTGCTGCCATGTTAAAAAACTATCTCAGTGTTTCCCCTAGAAATTCTTTTAGGCCTGGTGGCAGGCGCTCCAAATATTTAGTTATTTATTTCCATGTAAAACACTTAAAACAAAGTGATCACTTGGACAGGATGACTCAAATTGCATTTATTACACTCTACCACACTTCACTGGAAGAAGTTATTACAGCAAATAAAAAGACATTCTTTGGTTCACTAAGGTTACTTGGAAAATAAGTTGTTCAAAACTACAAAAAAATAAAAATATCAATTCCACATGAAATATTATATCAAATTATACAAGTATAATAGAGTCACATGACTGTTAAAACTTAGCATATCATGACCACAGTGTACATGTTATTGCTGCATTTCATCTCACTCAGCTTAGTGGAAAATTTCACCATGACATCATGGTTGGACAGATTTTCATAGTCTGCTCTCCTACAGCCTGTTCTGAGGTCAGTTTTCACCTACCAAAAATGAGGATTTGTATTTGTTTAGTAAATTCTTCTGTTTAATGACTGATTTATATTTATTCATATTGCTAAAAGTAATGAGTTGTGTGAGTTATTGTGTGGTGGAGAAATCTGGTTCACAGTTCACACTGCTCAGAGGAAGGGTGAGCTCTCTCTCTCTCTCCTCTCCCTTCTCCCCCACCTGTACTTTGATTTGGCTCCGGAGCTTTTGGGAAAAATGTTGAAATATTTTGTTGTCCTTCCCTGTTTTTGGCTTCTTACGCTGCACCATGGTCATGCTAGTTAACGTCATAGATTTTTAGCCTAATAAAACCTTTAGGATTGTGGTGAATCATCCTTGTTTAACAATCATTGATTGGCTAGCTAACGTCAGCTGATTACTTAAACAGCGTTATGTCAGGTTCCCAGTTCAACCATTATAATCATACTACTGATCATGAACACATCGTAACGTCAGGTTGCAACGCATTCAAATAGTCCCGGGTTTGTTTACTAGTTAATGATGGAGGTCGTGGAGAACAGATTTTTAAGCTTTTCTTTGTCTCCTCTGAGTAAGACAGTTTCCCTCCGTAGTTTTAATAAAAAATAGTTTTAAAAAATTTGTCAGGCGACAAACAAATACAAGTAAAAAAAAAAAAAAGTATTCTGTTCAAATTACAGTCATATTTGATATGAATAATCCCCACGCTCTGTTTTGATGAACAACTATGTTTGTCGCCATCCTGCTATATAGCATACAATTTGTGTCCTTTTTTTGGGATACTTTGTTAATCCCACAGGGGTGAATTCTTTCTCTGCATTTGACCCATCACTGAGGAGCAGTGGGCTGCCTTTACATTACGGTGCCCGAGAAGCAAACTGGGGTTTAGTATCTTATATGGCAGTACCATACAGTATTGAATATTTTTTTCATTTCCTCACCTCTACTGCCTCCACTTCCCCAGCTGGAGTAACCTGCAAAGGGAGAGATACATTGGTACAAGCAAACTGCGAGGTAATATAAGATATTCGAAGAGCTAAGACATTCGGATCCCACAATGACCATATGCTTGTAATAAATCAGCCACGTAGTAAGATGCCAAAAGGAATATGAATCATAATCAACTAGAAGAATGGAAAAGAATGAATTTCCATTCCATTTATTAATCTGACAATAAATCTGTTAGCTCTTTTACTAGCATGTCTTCGTGCAGATGAGAACTGTGTTTGAGGCAGTAATTGAGGGATTGTCGGGTCTCTGTAGAATAAAGAGTCGGTCTAGACGCGCTCTTTTTGGAAAGTGCCTTGATATTGTTTGTTGTGATTTGGCACTATATTGAATGGAATTAATGTTAAACGAGTTTGAGAGCATTTCTACTGAGGCGGCCATTTTATAAACAAGGCATTAAAAGTAGGATATTCCTACACTGACTCCATTTAAACAGAACTGACAAGCTAACTTAAGCAATACATCAACACGCCCTGCACCTACTGAGACAATGAGCCTTTCCACGCGCTGTTGGCATATTAGCAAGTAATCATGGCGAAGAGGCTAACCCTGCTAACGCTAGCTTTGTTTCGTTAACTTGTGGCCCCGGTATGAGTGGAGCTAATTCTTAATTTGCTCTGAAATGAATTTACTAGCTTGTTTATTATCAAAGTACCTATGATAATATTACTAAGCAGTTAGTATTTCAAGCAACAGTCGTCTATGGGTTTCTTGCAAGCTGGAACGAGCTACCCAGCTAACAGACTGGGCCTTTGTTTTACGCTAACAAGTGGCTAAGTGAAAACCATAGCGGTAGCCATGGTGAATGTGGCTATCTGCGCCCCAAGATGGGGTATATAACGTCAGTCAGAAGCCCAGTACCCAGTGTATATTTACCAGAACCGTAGCCTCTGTTGTCCATGTTATTGAGTGAGCTGCTCAGACAATCCTATCGAAACAAGCAGCGTTGGCTCGGCAGATAAGAGTCGTTCTTACGAGGCGAGATACTGCTTCTTCTTCTTCTTTTTCTTCTTCTTCTTCTTCTTCGTGTTTTATGGTGGTTGGCAAACAACTAGTAGGTACATTACCGCCACCTTCTGAAATGGAGTGTGGATCGGAATGGTCATGGTGCTATATAAACCCTAAGTTTTACTAATCAGTTTAGTCTTTTCTAAATATTTAAACAAAGCCCTATAACCCCCATGAATTCAGGCTCAGAAAGTGTTCCCTTTCCAGTCTGTCTCTGAGAATTTGTCTTTGCTGATGGGGCTGTGTGCAATGAATGACATGTTCAATAGTTTCCTGTAAATTATAATAATCACACAGACCTGTTGCATGTTTGCCAGTGACTTTGAGAGTGCTGTTGAGACCGGTATGGCCAAACCTCATTCTTAAAATAATGTCTTCTTCCTTTTTGCTTCTGCTAGTTTCTCTCATTTCTCCAACTTTCTTTTGAATACCAAAATACTGTCGCCCTTTCCTTTCCCTGTCCCATTTCCTCTGCCATTTCCTAGTTTCCAGTTTTCACTATGCCTTTAACTTCAGCTTTACTGTAATTTACTGTTGATCTCTACGTTTTTGGTTGCTTCTTTTGCGTATCTGTCAGCCAGTTTGTTCCCCTCTATTCCTTCATGTGCTGGAATCCAGATGAATTTAACTGTTGTTTTGACTTTCTTGATTCTAAGAATGCTATGAAATATTTCTATGATGTCCTGTTTTACTTCTTAATGTATTTCTTGATACTTGTTAATGCACTGCTGGAATCTGATCCTAAAAGACAGGGTCTTGGTGTCTTCAGTCCAGCTAAGTGCTAACAGAATGGCTAAAAGTTCTCCGGTGTATACTGAGAGGTTGTCGTTAAGTCTTTTATTTGACATTATATTTGCTTCTGGGATGATGATGATTGCAACTCCTACCCTGTTAGTAGTTGTTTTGTAGGCATCGGTGTAGATTTGGACATATTCGGAGAACTGTCCTTCAATGTATCTGTTGACTTGAATGCTATTAATTCTCCCTTTGTTTAGTTGTAGGAAGTGCACATCAACCACTGCTTCCTCAACCATCCATGGTGGTGCTGCAGAGATGGGTACAGTGAGACTTACTGCTAGGTTCTCAATGTTTGTTTCTATAATCCAACCGGAGCTTTTGGTCTGCTGTTTTTATTTTTCTTGGCACGGTTGTAATATCTGTTGAGTTGGATGTGTCTCTCTCTACTCCTATATCTGTGAATACTGGATAGTGATCACTGCCTACAGTGCTTCCTTACCCTCCAATTGACTTTCCCTGCCAGTGTCTGTGAAACCAGAGTCAGATCTATAACTGACTCTGTGCCCCTCACAGAATTCACCCTTGTTCCTGATCCATTATTTATACACACCAGTTCCTTTCATCCATAAACTCCTCTAAAATGTCACCATTTGAATCCTCCTGTTCACCCCATACTGTGCTATGTGCATTGAAATCTCCACACCAGATAATATTCCCTCTCCGATGTTCATATACAGTTCTTCTAGCTTGTCTTTCTCTAGTTTTTTGCATGGGTTGTAAAAATGAATGACTTTAAAACTCTCTCTTAGTTCATGCTTTGTCACAGCCCAGCTTAAGGGGAGGACAAAGAGGAGAGGACAACACATGACTTAACTAATAGTTTATTTAACAGAACGTAATTGACCAAAGACAATATAAATGTATGTAAATCAGTTAATAGTGTGTAGTGTGCTTGCATGAGTGTATAGTGAAGTGAAAGGAACAAAGCATACGAACACAAAAGAACCTAACCCAAACAAACCAAGTGTCCTTGTGCCCAGAGAGAGAGAGAGAGAGAGAGAGAGAGAGAGAGAGAGAGAGAGAGAGAGAGAGAGAGAGAGAGAGAGAGACCTTCTTCTTCTTCTTCTTCTTCTTCTTCTTCTTCTTTCTTTTAATGGCGGTTGGCAAACAGCTTTAAGGTGCATTACCGCCATCCTCTGGACTGGAGTGTGAACCAAAATGACATACTATAATATTAGATTCTCCTAATGATCCCCGTTCTCTCCAAGAACCTGATTACGGCCCTGATACCAATATCACCCGAGTTTCTCTGAAGTATCTCCCCCATACTCTCATGTGGTTCTTCCTGAATGTAACTTCAAGCATTTCCCTCTCTCTCTGGTACCTTGGACAATCTAATATTACATGATCTACTGTCTCCTGTAATCCACAATCATCACACCTGCCTGTAGGATGCTTGTTCATGATTTTTAAAGTACTATTAAGACCTGTGTGACCAAACCTCATCCTTGATATTATGTCCTCCTCTTTTTTTTATTTCTACAGACTTCTCTCATCTCTCCAACTCTCCTTTGAATGTTGTAATAGTTTTGGTTGTTTGTGTTGTTGTAATTTGGTTGTCTATTTTCTTTTTTGTGAAATTAACAAACTATTGTTTTAGCAACTGAGAGTCTAAAGCCCCACTGCAGTGCCCATGCTTCTACTTTTCCTATTGCCTGTTGTAATTTCTTAACAATGAATTTTGTGTTACATCCTCTCTTCCACATAACCCCATCATCTGCAAATAGGGAGACCCCTATAGACCCATCTACATTGTTAAATATATCATTTATCATGATGGAGAACAGTATGGGGCTTACAATACTTCCTTGAGGGGTTCCATTTTCCACTAAATAACTGCTACTAATATCTTTCCCTACTCTTACTGCAATTGTCCTATCACAAGTTTTTAACCCATCTATGCATTCTTCCTCTTAGTCCTATCTGATGTAGTTTTATTAGTAACCCCTCTTTCCACATCATATCGTAGGCCTTTTCCACATCGAAGAATATAGCCACTACATTTTCTTTGTTAACTTGAGCTTTTCTAATTTCATGTTCCAAGTTCAGGGCTGGATCTATTGTGCTTCTTCCTTTCCTAAATCCGCTTTGGTAATGCTTTATTTGTCCTCTGGTTTCTAGGTAGTAGACTAACCTTCCGTTTATCATTTTTTCCATTACTTTGCCTATATGGGAGGTTAGGCCTATAACTTTCTGCCAAACTTGGATCTTTACCCGACTTACAGATGGGAACTATTATGGATTCTTTCCATTGACAAGGCAAAGATCCCATTTCCCATATCTTATGGTATAGCTTTAATAATACTTCTTTACTCTGATCAGTTAGATTTTTTAGCATACTGTCATTAACTTGATCTTTTCCTGGAGTTGTCTTTCCACACTTCTTTAATGCATTATTTAATTCTACCATTGAAAACATCATATTAATTGTATTTCCATATTCCATTTCATCCTGTAGTGCTCCTATATTTCTTGCTATTGTTCTTTCTCTCTTTTTTTCATCATTATTTAAATTAACTGTACTATGCACTTTTACAAAGGTTCGTGCAAACAACTCTGCTTTACTCCTATTCTCTATTACCATATCTATTTCATCTTTCATTACTTGATATCCATAATCTTTCTGATTACCAGACATTCTTTTTATCATTCCCCACATTGTCTCTAATGGTGTATTTCTACCTAAAGAATTACAATATTTGCTCCAATACTCTCTTTTAGTCTTCTTTATTATTTTCCTCACCATTGCTTGCTTCCTCTTATAATTAATCAGATTTTGAAAACACAAAATCTTCTTCAAAGTTTTAAATGCTTTATTCCGATCTTGAATTGCTTTTGTGCATTCTTGTGTCCACCAAGGAACAAGTTTTTTCTTTGTATTTACTTTTCTTTTTGGGATAGATTTTTCTGCTGCTGCTACTATAGTTTGACTGATTTCAGTATTCAGTTCTTCAACTGATTGATTTATATTTATAGCCCGTAATTTCCCTTCACTTTCTATTTTGAATTTGTTCCAATCTGCTTCTTCAAACTTCCATCTCCCCTCCCGTTCATTCTCCTCTATGTCGTTTTCTATTCCTACATTAACTGCTATCGGATAGTGGTCACTCCCCATAGTGCTTCCTTTTAGTACCTTCCAACTACTTATACCTGCCAAATATTGTGTTACCAATGTGAGATCAATTGCTGATTCTGTGCCCTTCACCAAATTCATCCTTGTACCAGATCCATCATTTAAACACACCAGTTCTTTTTCATCCATTAACTCTTCTATAATTTCTCCATTTGCATCATCCTGTTTTCCTCATACCATGCTGTGTGCATTGAAGTCACCGCACCAGATTATTTTACGTCTCCAGTGTTCCAAAATTGACTCAATTTTTCCTTTTTCTAATTGCCTGCATGGGTTATAGAAGTTTATTATTTTGATGTTACCCTCTTTAGTCCATACTTCAATCACAACTACTTCTAAGTCTTGTACTGCTCTTATTTGCCTATACATGATTCCTTGTTTGATGAATATTGCGCATCCCCCACCCTTTCCTCCATCTCTATCCTTGCGTATACTGGAATATCCTTTAATAATGAAGTCTAATTCAGGTTTGAGCCATGTTTCTTGGACACATTTAGTTTTTAACATACTGATAAATCCTTTAAATTCTTAGCCATTGGCCATCAGACTTCTTGCATTCCATTGTAGGATATACATCATGGTATGATTTGATGGCTTCCCTCTGATGTGACTTCTGTCTGGTTAAGATCTGCTTGAATCTTCTCAAAAGATATGTCTTTCATGTTCAGGAATTTTGCAGCTGCCCTCACGATGATTTTTATTTTTTCTGTTTTGGTCTTTGCCTGCTCTGTGCAGTTGATGACATATGCAAGAAATAGGACTAATTTGTCTGTTGTGAGACCAGTGTAGTTATTTTGAGATCCTGTTCAAATGCTCGCTTCTTTCCTCTGGGTTGTACTTTCTTCTCTTCTTTCATTGTCTATAATTTTTACTGCATCTGCATATGTTACTCTTCTCTCTGATTTCACTTGTTGTACTTCAACTGCTTTTGTCCTCACGACGCACCCTCCGTATGCTGCTGTGTGATTTCCACATCAATTGCAACATTGTACTGGGCTGTTAGTCCCACACTCTCCATATGCATTTTCCCCACCACATCTCCCACATCTTTGCTTTCCTTTGCACACGTTTGCAGTGTGACCATATCTCTGATATTTGTAGCACCTGAGGGGGGGAGGAATGTAAGCTCTCACACTGAAGCTCATGAATCCGATCATCACCTTTGTGGGGAGAACCTGCTCTCTAAACTCTCGACTGTCGACTTTTTCGCCGTTTCTAAATGCCTGGAGCCTTTTGAGTGCTGTGATCGCTCCACCTTCAATCATTTTTTTCAGGTCTTCTAGGTTTTCTCCAATGGGAATTCCTGATATGACCCCTCTAGCCCCAATTCTCTCTCCAATCATTCTTTTTTCAGCGATTTCTTTTTTACGCACCATTTGCAGTTTGAGCGCCTTATTCTTCTGTTCATCATTTTTGCATTTCGCCAACAAGCAGCCATCTGCCAGCACCTTTGCCAGTTCGATATCTCCAACTGCTTTCCTCAGTCCATTTGTCAGAGCTATTGGACTTACAGACACTATCTAAGATAAGATAAGATAAGATATCCCTTTATTAGTCCCACAGTGGGGAAATTTACATTATTGCAGCAGCACAGTACAAAAAACACAGCAGGAGGAGGGGAAATAATATTTTAAAAAATACAATACAATAAAGGAGGGGGGTAAAGTGTCTCAGAAATATTTCACAATACTATTACAAAAGTGTCTCAGTATTTTACACAAGTACTACAAATTGTTTGGTCTACTGGGAGCAGTGCTGATTGTACAGTCTAACAGCTGCAGGAAGGAAAGACTTGCGAAAGCTCTCCTTCACACACTTTGGGTGAAGCAACCTGTCGCTGAAGGAGCTCTCCAGTGCTGTTACTCGGTCCCGCATCGGGTGGGAGTGATTGTCCTTTATGGATGACAGCTTAGTTGTCATCCTCCTTCCTCCCACCACCTCCACTGGGTCCAGGGGGCATCCCAGGACAGAGCTGGCCTTCCTTATTAATTTGTCGAGTCTTTTCCTGTCCGACACTGAGATGCCGCTGCCCCTGCTAATCTAATGCCCTGCTTTAAATTTAAAGATGATCTTGTACTCTTCCATCATTACTTTTTTCCTTACATCTCGTCTCTCTTCCTCATCCTCGAGTGCCCGTTTGCCTGACGGCGTCACCGCATTGCACTTCTCCTTCCTCCCCTTCCTATTACCCTCAACTGCTGTCCAGTCTAGATCCATATTATCCACCACCCCCACTACTTGCCATTCTGGTCCAGTCACAGTCCAGATTATGCCAATACCACCAATTCCTCTGGATTCCCTACGGGGATCCTCTGGCTTGTCAAACTTTTCTCAGGACTTCCAACAACTCGGGTCTGGCGTCAGCTTACGGGACGACGACTAGCCAAGCTGCTCCTGCGCCAGCTCTCAGGCATGAACCAATCAAGAACGATCGAGAGAGAGACCTGCTGAAACCACCAGCTTATAAAGCTGAGGAGCAGCAGGCACAGATGAAATCAATGCACTTCCTGCTTCCCTCCTAATGAGGACAGCCCAACCAGGAAGTCAAGAGGGCTGTCACACACCCCTCCATAAGATCAACGTTCAGCCCTGTAGACTGAAAAACATTCAAATTAATCAAGTCATGCCATATTATGGAAACATGCAAAGCATTTCTGATATATCACTAGATCCCCAAAATTAGGGGTCCCTCATCAGAGCAATATAAATGTTATACCAGAACAACCACAACCAAAAGGTTTACCACCACCTCTTTTATCCAAAAGGACAATACTTGAGAACATAGAGGTTGTTAGAGCAGGAACACATCATACATTTTACTAAGGCGAGGTTGCAACACTCCACTGCCCATTACAACTTCCTCCTCCAAAGTTGCCACCCCCAAAGAAGGATTTGGATCAACACAAGCAAGAAGTATGGGATTACCACATGCTCCAGTATCAGGGACATATAATACAATAATGTGGTTTCATTAAATTTACATGACAGAGTTTGGTTTATTTGGCATAGAAACCAAATAGTTGAGCACTGAAACTTGACGCAACACAGTGCAAGGACCAAAGAATTTAGCCTGAAAAGGAGACTCAACCACTGGCAACAACACCAGAACCTGATCACCAGGACCATACCCGTGTTGTTCAACCTTGTGAACATACACAGTGTGCCCAAACACAAGATCATTGGGGCTGAAACCAGTGCTTTCTTGTGCAACTTCTCTAGCTGCCAATAAAAGCCAAGGCAGTCCCTCCTCCCAGTCGGCTTTCAGCTCAGTACAATAAGCACGGATAAGAGATTTCAAGTGCTGGTGAAATTGCTCTGGTGCACCTTGACTCTGAGGGTGATAAACTGAAGACTTATGATGTTTAATCTGGAGCTGATTAAGAACCTGCTTAAATAGCCGCGATGTAAATTTGGAACCCTGATCACTCTGAATCATTTTGGGGACCCCAAACACAGAGATGAACTGACTCAGAGCCTTGACCACTAATCTGGCAGAAATTGCATGCAGAGGATATGCAGCTGGATACCTAGTCGACTGACACATTACCGTTATCAGATAGCTACAGCCCGACTTTGAACAAGGCAGCTGGACCAACACAGTCAATTATGAGGTGCTCAAATGGTTGAGCTACTGCTGGGATGGGTTGCAACGGTGCAGGTGTAATAGTTTGGTTTGAATTACCTGTTAATAGACAGATGTGACAGGTCTTAATGTATGCAGAAACATCCTTTTTTAACTGTGGCCAAAACAAATGCTGCAGAATACGATCATAAGTTTTCCTTACTCCCATATGATCAGCTGTACCGTCATGGGCAGTTGGGCAGACACAGACTGTCTGTACTTAACAGGCAAAACCACCTGCTCCACAAACCCACAAGCCACATTTTCCCCAGAAGGGACCCACCTCCTCATTAACAAATAATCCTGTCAAAAATATATTGGAGACCCTTTCTCCACATCAGACATTTGCATCACACAATCAAACAGGTGTTTCAAAGAGGAATCCAACTTTTGTGCCTCCATCAGCTCCTTATGGGTCACAGACAAGAGGTCAGCAGTTAAATGCAAAGCAAATTTGACAGTGCCTTGTTGTGCTCCAGCTTTCTCTTCACTAGCAGTCATAGTGTTACTGTACAAACAGAAGATGCGGCTGTTCTGGTACGTCCTCCACCTGATGACTTACATTAGACACTACCTACAGTTCTCCTATTGCTCAGCAGGCACTGATATGTCAGGCCATATACGGGCTCCAGCTAAATTATTGCCCAGGATTACATCAACTCCCTTGACAGGCAACTCTGGATGCACATGACCTCCACATCTCCCTGTACCAAGTTGGAGGACAAAAACATCTTATGCACAGGAACAAAAATTGTCATTACACCTGCTCCTCGAACAGGGACACCACTTCCTGGATTTTCTATTTTTTTAATTACACACACTCATAGATTCCAACCTCCAAAATATGTCTGATTGTTTTCATCAAGACCCAGGAATTATTCCTCGAGAAATCTAAGAAAATGTTGAAAAACGCAATGTTAAAGAAAGTAGAGCAACAACATTTAATGGGCTCTAATCTGGCCCAAAACCCAAAATCCAACCAAGTTTAAGGGAAGTTTAGCAGTTTTTGCATAATGCTGATGTCAAACCAACCAACCAACAAACAGATGCAGTAAAAACATAAACCTCCTTTGTGGAGGTAATTAAAGTGAAAACTGGAAAGCACACGGAGAGCAAACCTACATCAGCATCACTGCCATCAAAGTCAAGCAGTCAGGAAATGGTCTCAGAAACATATGGCAATAATAAAAAACAATACTGTCAAACATCACATAGAACAGAACTATTTACAGAGAAAACTTTTAAATTCTAAACATGTATTCATTTAAATATTTATAAATGTTTTACTTTAAATATCAGAAAAATAATTATAAATAAATAAATAATTTTGCATTGATGCTTATAGTTTATTATATATTGAGAAATTTACAAAATATTTATTTATTTATTTATTTCACACCATCAATACTAGACATTTAAAGGAAATTTTAAAAAAGAAGTATGTGTGAGGGCGTGGTAAAAACCTATACAGGCTTATATAAAACCACACCCAAGAGTAGAAAGACTAACATACAATTAATACAGAATAACTAATACATTTCAAAAGTTAGCATATTAAAGTTTCACATTAAAATAAGTGTTAAAAAATGCAGAGACATAATAGCAGATATAATAAATCAAATCAGACGTTTTGACAACAGGACAATTTGAAGTCTTTTCTTTTATCAGAATCAGAATCAGAAGGATCTTTATTGTCATTATACACAAGCACAATGAAATTCTGTATGGCTTCTCTCCAGTACAGGTAGAACAAGATAAAAAGATTTTTTTTAAATCAGTGCAAAAGATTAAAGAAAATGGACAATCAGTGCGAGATAAACAATCAGTGCAAAATAAACAATCAGTGCAAAATAAACAAGCAGTGCAAGATAAACAATCAGTGCAAAACAAACAATCAGTGCAAAATAAACAATCAGTGCAAAACAAACAAGCAGTGCAAGATAAACAATCAGTGCAAAATAAACAATCAGTGCAAAATAAACAACCAATCAGGTAGCAGTATCGGTGTGGTTGGGGATACATGTGTTTTCAGTCCTGATGATGATGATGATGGTGTGTGTGTGTGTTGGTGCGTGTTCTGTATCTGTGTGCTTGTGTGTTATTGTGCATGTGTGTCTGTGTGTGTGTCTGTTCCAGTCAGTGATAGGTGTGTGTGTGTGTGTGTGTTCACTGTTTGTTATGTGGTTGGGCAGAGAGGGGGCTGTAGCCACTACAGCTCTAAGCTGTTCCTTAAGCTGTTCCTCTGTTGGTGCAGGATCTTAATGTTCTGAACCAGATGACAGCGGTTTAAATAAGTGGTGCTGGGGTGAGTTGTGTCTCTAAAGATCCTGCTTTCCTTCTCAGTCTGTGGGCATAGATGGTGTCCAGTTTCTGGAGCTCCATCCTGATGATGCGCTGGGCTGCTTTCACCACCTGATGCAGGTCCTTGCGCTCTGCAGCTGTGCAGCTGGGGTAACACACAATGATGCAGTTTGTCAGGATGCTCTGACAATACAGACAATAATGTAACAGAATCCATTATATTAATATTTTCATTCCATAAAATTACTCTACGATACCTGATAGAGAACTGACCACGAGATGAAGGTTCTCAGCCTGTCTAGTGGGGTAACAGTGAAATTTGGAATTATTAACAAAATAATGTCTAAAGCTGGAGGGTAAATAATTATTTTTGTATATAAATTTGAAGACAAATGTACATATTTGGAGAATGTTAATATAAAAAATAGACAACAACTGTAACTTAAAAGAGAGAGGAGCAGTTGGTGCATCAGATTTTGAAAAGGTTGCTAACCTAATAAACCGTTTCTGAAGCAGAAATATTTTGTGTAGATAAGTTGGAAAAGTACTTGACCAGACAATGTTACAGTAGGTTAAGTATGGATAAATTAAACTGTAATATAATGTAAGAAAACATGAATTGTGTAGCAGTTTTAGTGACCTTTCTGCAGACAAAACAACCTGATCTCTCCAAGAGAGTTTGTCATCAATCAAAATACCTCAGAAACATGTAGTTGAAACTTTGGTTATTTCTTCATTATGAATATAAAGTTTGACCTGCTCTTTGTCATATTGTTTATTACTTGCAAATAACATGAAATTTGATTTTTTGACATTTAATGACAATTTGTTTGTACAAAACCATAATGAATAATTGAGAAGGTCCTGATTTAGGTGTTTAATGAGAGTTGTTAAATCTCGATTTGAGATGAAAAGGTTGGTGACGTCTGCAAAGAGCAAAGGGAAAGTGAAGGTCGATACTGCAAACAGATCATTTATATATATGAGAAACAATAATGGACCTAGTATAGATCCTTGAGGTACGCCATAATGTGTTATATTTCTTTTTGAATCATGACCATTAGAAAATATTGTTTTCTATCATGAACGTAGTTACAGAACCACTTATAAATGTTACCATGAAAGCCATATCTATACATTTTTGAGAGCAAAATAGTATGATTTACAGTATCAAATGCTTTTGAAAGGTCTAGAAACACACCTATTGCATACTCATTGTTATCTATAGCTGAATGTATTCTATCAGAAAGTTCTAAAAGGGCCATATAAGTACATATACATTAGTTTTTCTTAAATCTTTCAAAAGCAAGGCAGTACTGAGATTGGGTGATAGTTTGTAAAGGATCCTGCATCACCTGATTTGAATAGTGGAATAACTTTAGCTATTTTTAGGTCATAAGGTATGACACCAGTTTCCATGGATGAGGCTAATATGAATGTTAAAGGCTCAATGATTGAAATCAACACTTCTTTTATTAGTCCAGAGCAAATTCCATCATGACCTGGAGCTGAATTTTTAAATTCTAATATAATACTGTATATAATACTATATAAAACTGATCACTAAAACTCATTTCTTGGCTACTCTAAGAAGGTGAATGTATTTGTTTTTATAACATTTGTAAGTTGCTACATTCAATGGATTTGGTGATGAAATGTACTTTCTGTAGAGTTTGTTTTTGATTGTGGAGGACTTTTTCAGTCCAGCTGAAAACCAGGGTTTATTATATGTATTCACCAGAACAAGTAACCAGAGGAAAACATTTGTTAAAAGTTGAATTAAAAACATCCATAAAAGCTTGATACGCTGAGTTTGGGTCACTTTGAATATAAACCTTTTCCGACATTTCCTTAAATTTTCTTTTATTACTTTGATTAAAATTTCCGTATTTGACTAGAGGTTGTTTTTTTTTTAATGTTCATCAAGTGTGACAATCTGAAAAATTGGAAAATGATCTGATATATCTGTGACTAAAATTCCTGATTTCATTTAAAAATTAAGAGTATTAAATAATATATTGTCTATTAATGTGGCAGATTTGTCTGTGACTCTTATGGGTTTTCTAATAGTGGGATCAAATTAACTATAGCATATAAGTGGTTCAGAAAGTCTGTTTGAGAATGAGTTTCACTTTTGAAAAGGTTAATATTGAAATATATAATATTGGCACAGTTATCCCTCCATATTTATAAAATCCAAAGTGCTCATAAGACAAGTTATGTGTGTGTCTGGTGGACGATAAATACTACCTATAACCACATCTTTGTTTTTTATGAGACAACATTTCAATGAAAATCGATTCTACCTCAACTTCCTCAGAATTTAGCACAAACATCCGGATCTGCCTCAAAATTTAGATAACATTCATCAGAATCCGGAATTGGAACTAAAATGACTAAAAGTCATTCTGATCACTCTTTTTTTTAGTCCATCTCATGTGCAAAACTAAATCTCTTTCCTTTAACTGCATTACTTAATATTAACATCTATGATTGGGAAGAATAAATCTGTCCAGATTTGTGATGTCATGAAATCTTCTGTTAGAGGCGTTCAGGGACGACCTAACAACCTACTACCACGTACAACATGTCTGGAGAGAGTAGCTTCACTCTGACTATTAATGATCTCAGAGAGAATGATGCAAATTTTTACTGCTGTGGAAACATAACTAACAACACAGGACACAGCTGGCTCTATAAAATAAGCTCCAGGTCGCAGGTACAGTAGCTGGGCTGTTATCTATTAATTCTAGAATTGCATCAGTATAATATTTCTTAATTATCATCATCATCCAGACCTGCAGGTGAAGGTGATTCCCACCACAGGGGGACGGACAGTAACACTGATGTGGAGCACCAGTCCTCTGACTGAAAAGCCTGCAGCCTACATTTCTCTATCAGGACTGGTCTCCTGGTACCAACAGCTGGTCAGCAGCGAGGAGGCTGTCAGATACTCCTGTGCTGTCAAAGGCTATGAGGTGTTCAGGGTCCCTGAGGTTTTTATGTGATGAAATATGAGGCATAGATTTCAGATCAATCTTTTCTAGTTCATACAACACTTAGATTCCTCCATGGTCAGTGTGATCAGAAATGTGTTTTGTTGAACCTGTAACCACATCCAGCAGTGATGTCACCGTGTCCTGCTGTCCACCTGTAACAGGTGTTACAGGTGAGCAGCAGATGAGGAGGGAGATCCAGGAGTGGGCTCTGTCCATCTGTCTGTCATGGTTGGTTTGGGCATAACTCAAAAACTGTTCAATACTCTGTCACGTCTTACACACGACAATCAAGTACTGAGATGGTGTCTTTTGCTAATAAGAGATTTTTGTCATTTGTATTGTTTCTGTTTCCATGGTAACAAGTTGGACTTAGCCTCAGTCTGGTGGTTCGTTCTGTTTCCAGAGCAGATCTCAAATACTATTCAATATTTTCTAACAAAACTTTCTATACACAATAATCAAATACATAAGTGGTGTCTTTTGCTAATTAGAAACTTTCATCTTTTGTATTTTATTTTGTTCCCATGGTTACAAGCTGAATTTAGGCTCATGGGGGATTTGTCACGGATGAGGGTTTAAACTGTTCAATACTCCCATGTGCTAGGTGCCTTTTGATAACCCACCAGATTTAGATGCTTGGCTGTTAGAAATGGAGTAACCTTAAATTCTGGATATATTCTATGAGTTTGATTTTAGGTAAGAAGAATGAAATTAGGAGGACTGCTAAGCCTCGCCTTACAGCTGAACACAGCAAATTGAGCCTTGTGTTCACTCACTGAACAATAGCTGCTGAGCTTCAATGATGAAGATGCGTTTGGTCTTTAAGACATTTTGTAGTTACTGGTTTTCTTTTTTTTCCTATATTTCCGATGATTACCTTCACCAAAGAGTTTATATGTGCACTAATTTTCATCACTGTTCATCTGTTTGTTTGTCAGCCGGTTTACACAAAAACTCCTGGAGGGATTTGCATGAAACTTATTGTAAGGATGGGGGCCAAGAAGGAAACCAGTACATTTTGGTTCAGATCGGGATAGAGGGGCAGAGCAAGGACATTTTTCATAACTTTCCTTAATATTGAAAAAAAAGGCTTTTTCTCCAACATTTTCCCTAATGACACAAAAACTGCTGAACAAACTTCACAAAACTGTGGGACGTTTGTGGAGGAGTGGGGTACGAGCTTGTTTGGCCCTGGCATTGTTTGCAATCTCTGACTTCCATTCTAGTTCACTTAACTTTTCATCATTTCCTGTTAGTCCAATACTTTGGTTTAGGACTGAATACTTGCAAAATTAATGACATTCATAGTAAAATTGCAAACTTTAACCATCAGCATAGCATTTTCACAGAGACCATGTTATGATACTGATGTTAGCATTCTGAGGATACTGCTGTTAGCATGTTCATTTTAGCATGCATTTGAGTACTCCTGGTGATGAGATGAATTTCATGTGTGACATTGGTGGAATGAGATTTAACACATATAAAACCCAGCGTATCATGTTAAAACTTATCATAGTATAAAAAGTGATAATCATTCATACCTGATATGAAACAAACAGCCAGCCTCAGTTAATAATTCATATTATATATTGAGTATTAGTCTTTATGTCTTCACTGTGACTGTATTAATGTAGGGGTTAGGGATAGGTTAGATCCTAAAAAATAAAAATATAACTCACCGAATCAACTGTAGGACTGTGGAGGACAGACTGAACTGTCGATGCAGGAGGTGAGCAAACAGCCCACAGCTCTGACACCAGGACTTCACTTCCTTCCTCTTTAAGTGATTAACTATTAATGAATTATTTTGACCTCTTTTATCAGGTATTTCACACTATTGGGCAACATGCTGCAGTCTTAAACAAAGCTGCTGAGAAAAGTGTTAATGGTGTAAGTGGTTGGTTTGTTCTGGAGAAAAACTCAAATACTGGTTTGTACAACACAAACAGTCTCATCGTTGTATTTATGGATGAATTAACAGGGCAGAGGAAACTTGTTTCCAATCCATAGATCAAATTATTCAAAGTTGCATGTTTTTAGTGAAAAAATAAATATATAACAATGAAAGTAATTTTAATCAGAACGGAGGTATCAATAAAAAAAGAGACGCAAATAATTAAAGGACACAAACAGGACACAAACCCCACCAAGGAGCTCGGCTTCCCCAGCTACAATTTGATCTTAGTTCAGTCTGTATCATTATTATTTGTTATCTCACAGTAGTGAATTTTCTGTGAGCCTCATAAATGTTACTTGGATCCAGATCAGACTCTAATGCGTGCTAGATCTTATGGGGATGTGTGTCTGTTTTTGTCCAAGCATTGTAGGCATTAGACATGAAGTTAGAGGCAAAGATCCAGATGATGATCCGCATCAACACCAAAACCCAATGGACCGGTCTTTGGACCAGACCCTACCTCTCTAAAGGGTTTCATCAAAATCTGTTCATAACTTAATGAGTAATCCTGCTTACAGACACACAGAGAAACATAACCTGGTGGAGGCAACAAATCAGAGAAATAATGATGTCCTCTGTTTTTACATATGGAGGTCAGTTTGCTCATAATGGGGATACTGCTCTAAATAACCCTGGTCTACGGAGTTAGACTCAACATATGAGCTGTGGCAGTGGAGCAGAGGAAGATGAGGGTGTTATTATTTAGGAGGGTTTGGTTGTGTCTTTTCCATCTACTTCTACGTCCATGAAGGACCCAGATTTTCTAAGTCTGGAAGGATTTAATTGTAAGTGGACATTTTAGGCCTACAACATTTTCCTGGTAAAACCAACAATACAGTATAAAGTGGTGTGTAAAAATCTGCACATGAAAAACACACATGGTCAAATGTCACAATGTTAAAGAAAGTGAAAAACTAATCCAGAAACTGCACCTGAACTGTCATAATCACAGGTGATCACAGAGATAATCAGACAGGAAAACAAAGAGGGATAAAACAGAGGCCAGTAGATGACAGCTTTTCTTCTGATCCAGGAGACTACAGCTGACGTTAAAGTAAAGGATGGCTCAGTGTGCCTGACTTTAAATGAGATAAGAAAGGAAGTATTGAGTACCTGGAGTATCTGTTCATCCTGTACTATTCGTGGTAAATAAAGTACTAAAAAAACAAATTTCAAGTCTACAAAATTACCTGGACCTGGAGCCTTCTGGCCCTGAAGGGGTCCTGAGTCCCAGGCTCTGTGGCTCCAGTCCTGCTTTGAATTATGCACAGTCCATAAGCTGAAACTAGTGTCACAGCATTGCATGTAGTGAGACATTTTTTCATTCTTGCTTGAATTAAGATTTTAGTTGACCCAATAGTTTTATTTTGGTCTGAAATAGAAGCGCTGAAGTCTCTAGTTATATTGTTAATATGATAAGTCTTTAATTCTATTATTATAATAATAATTTAGAGATGGGGATGATCTTATCTCAGCATACAAAATGAGAAAAAGACATTTATTCTCTGTTCTTCTACACCAGAAAGTGTCACCCCACCAAAAAGGTTCAGTCGTGGTAAACCTTATGAAGCTCAACATTTAGCATTTGGCTGTCTGCTCCTCTGCCAGTAGCCGGTCATCTGTGAGATGCTTGTTGTCGTCACTGCGATCACTTTTGAAAGGCTGCAGCTGCTCAGAGGATGCCAGGGCTTGACGAGGAACATGGTCTTCTCAGGAGGATTGGTGGGGAGGATGCCCAGGCGTTTCAGGCACATACCCAGGTAGGCGTCTTCAATGTACAAAGGTTTCATCTGAGGAGCGACTCCCAGGATTTTCCCTGGCAGGTCCGAGGACATGACGTAGGACATGCCCAGAGGATACGGGGGGTACTCTGGCTCAGCAATCACTTCTCTCGGGATGTAGAACTTGTTGAATGGGTTTCTTAAAACTGGGCTGTGCCACCAAACCAAACCTGTTATGTAGTTTTGTTTTGCTGTACTGGGATCCAGCAGCAGCAGTTTAATCAAATTCTGGACATGGAGTAACACGTCTGAGTCAATCTTAACCACATAGGAAGCGTTGAGGCAGTACGCAGTGAGCCACTCCAGCATCACCATGGTCTTAATGGTCAGATTGCGGTAGCTGTCCTGGAAGTTACTCTGGATTAGATCATGGTGCTGCAGGTTCTCCTGTTTGAGCTTCTCCTGCTGTTGCTCAGCATCAGGCCCTCCAGGTACGCCCAGTATGAAGAGAGTCTCTACCAGCTGACCCAGAACCAGTTTCTCATTTCCCCATGTCTTTCGAATGGCGTCCCGAGCTGCCTTGTCACTGGGTGCAACTGGAACCATCAGGACCAGGAAAGGAGTCATGTTCTTACACGTTGGTGTGTCATCCATGATGAATTTGTAGTCCCGAGGATAGGCCACATGATACGGCCCAGGGTCCTCCCATTGTGGCTCTGCTGCTGATGCTGATGGTGGTGCTGTCACGATACCTGGAGCACCACAGGTCTCTGGCTCCACGACAAAGCAGATGTATACAAGTAAGAAGGATGTCACTGCTGCCAGGATGCAGAGGAAGGTTTGTTTTGAGCAAACCCTCCTGTTCTTCATCAAAACTACACAGAAAAGAGAGTCATTATCAGAGAGCAGCACTTTTCTCAGCCAGTATCATTCAGACAAAACAGCAACACAACATTCAACCAGATTTGAGAAAAACATGGCTTCATTAATTAAATAAAAAAATCTGCAAGAAAATGTTGTTGTTCAATATCAATGTCATATTTATGGATACATTTAGAAAGGCTTTGTATACCAGTTCCATTAAAAAAAATCTGAATTTGGATATGGGTCATAACAACTGAATTATGACCTCCCAGTTCATGTCATAATAATGATAATAATAATCATAATAATCATAATAATCATAATCATAATCATAATAATAATCACAATAATCATAATCATAATCATAATAATAATCATAATAATAATAATAATCATAATAACAATCATAATCATAATGATAGTAATCATAATCATAATCATAATAATCATAATAATCATAATCATAATCGTAATAATCATAATCATAATAATCATAATCATAATCATAGTAATCATAATAATAATAATCATAATAATAATAATCATAATAATCATAATCATAATCATAATAATCATAATAATCATAATCACAATCATAATAATAATCATAATAATAATCATAATAATAATCATAATAATAATCATAATAATAATAATCATAATAATAATCATAATAATCATAATCATAATCATAATCATAATAATAATGTGAAACTTCTGTTAAATTCATACTCAAGTAACTTTTATAGTATTCAGTTTTTCAAATTAGGCCCTAAAAGCTAAAAAATCTTCTTTTCTTTAAAAATTTGCTTATTTTTCGCTGGATTGGAATCTTTCATTTCTTTTCTTTCAACTGTTGTCTTGCAAAAATGATTCAACTTAGCTTCAAGGGCCAAACTTAAAAAACATTCTTAACTTAAAAAGTATTTGGAGAACAGCTATAAGAATCTACAAGGTCCCACAAATTTAATATAAGTTTCACATGCAGTTTTCTTTCAAGGAAACCCATGAATATGAATGTTCACTTCATGTTCATTGTTGTTCAATGTTCATTCCAACACCAGAATGTTCTGAGCTGGCATGAAATTAACCCTATCAATACCAACATCGTTTCCAATACCCTACTTTTAGTAATACATGAGGATTTTTCAACAACGCCCTTTTTCCAATGTTACAGTTGAGGCTGAACTTCTCAAACCTTAATTTGTTCAAGTTGCTGAAGAAACATTTCAGCTGATACCAACAAAGTATTGATAGCAGTCTTATATTGCACATATAAATGACTAAATTACATAATCCTCCTCAGGCTATTTAACAAAATCCAATAAAAATGCACTTTGAAAGCTAAATTTCAGCCTGAAATCTCATGTTAGCCATATTTAAAAGCATATAAAGTATGTGATTTATGGACTAGAGTTAGTAACTGCTAAAATTAGTCTTCTGTCAGTCAAACAAAGTACATACTTTTACATTTGCCATGTCATTTAATGTGATATATGTGTTTGAGTGTGTTGGATCAGGACAAATACTGTGTTCTTGTGTTCTTCAGGCCTCCCATCCATCATTTGTCCACTCAACACATGACAACACCTTTGAGTAAAGTGGCTACTTACTAACCGCTAAGCTCACATGCATCAACTTACACAGATATGTCAACATCACACATCGATCTTCCACTAACTATGCAACAACATTGACTCAAGGTTTTACTCAACTATTTTAATGGGGTCCCACTAAGTTCACTTACATCAAGTCTCACAGGTCAGTGAACATCACACCACACCAAACTGGAAAAACCAAGATTATTGCAACTAAAACAAGGAGATGGAAAATCCCCCCTGCAAAACCATACTGAGAATAATTAGCATTTGCTCTTTTAATTCAGCAGTCAGCTGGAAATAAACGTCAAAATCATGATAATGAAAATAACAGGTAAAAATAAGTAAAATAAGAATACATTCTTTAAAAGATATGCTCTAATATGCTTTGGAAATTAACCTTACCCTCTTTTGAAGCAATGTTCAACACCAAATTATTGCCAAAAAATAAATATTATAATAATGTGTAAGTAGCAAAAGATACATTTCACATCATTCCTGGTATTCATGTACAATTTTTTTCAAAGAAATAATACACAAGATGTGCTTCAAAAATGGACATCACTATTTTCTTAAAGGTAAGCATTGTTGCTGTGGAAACGCAAAAATAAAAATTGTAAAAATGTCTAAATAGCAAAAGGCATAACTTTAGCATATGGTTGATAAAATAATGTTGAATGGTGTTTGAGTTAAGCCGACAGACAGGATCCATAGATTTATCCCTTCATTCAATATGCTGCAAACAAATCTACAACTAATGAACTCAAAATAAAATGGCCTGAAAGGGAGAGACAGTGAAGAGGATTAGGAACTTAAAACTCAGAATTCTAAAGAAAAACATTTTTTTTAGAATTCTGAAAAAAAATCTAACAATTCTATAAATTCTTTTCTTTTTAAAAGTCAGAATTCTGACTTTAATCCCAGAATTCTAAAAAATGTTTTTATGTGGCCCGAATCCTCTTCCGTAAGACACAAACCATTTTATTCAATAATGTCACATTCTGAGAATTATTAGGCTTCACTTACTTTTTCTAAAGCGATGAAAGCAAAATGTTGCTGAGGTCATATTTTAAGAAGCAGTAGTTCTACACTGTTGCTGTTTTTTTTAAATATTCTTACTCGGTGTGCATCTTCCACAGTAAACACAATAAGTGACCCATAAAGGCAAAGCAAAACCTGGAAGTCAAGGTGACATCAGTCCTCCACCAATGAAGCTCTTCACTGACAAACATCCTCTTTCAGTTATAAGGCGGTCTTAGTTCTACTTAGCCCTCCTACTCTAGATGGCTTTAGACTCAAGAGTTTAAAAAACATGAGAATCAATGTATTTTGGAGTTTGATGTGGAAAATCTCATAAAATATTATAAGATATTTAGAAACGTTTTACCACATGAATGAAAAGCACTTATAGGAGCTATTTTGGGAATTTTTTAAGACTGCAGAACTTTTTGTTGATACCAAATCAAATGCGTCTCTGTAATATTCATGTAACATCTGTTTACTTTAAAACAAGCAGGTGAAAGTTCTTTTCTCTTTTTAACTTTTGACAAGCATTAAAATAAAGCTCAAAATAACAAATCATTTCATTGTGGATTACCTTCCAATTATTTTCCTGTTTAACTGATTAATGATTGATCTATAAAATGCCAAAAATTGAAGAAGAAAAAAAGTCCAACAATTTTTTTAATCAAAAGGGGATTTTTTTTTTGAGATACTGGCTTCTTATATCATTTTTACGACTACATTATCACTTTACCCAATATTTTCTCTTATAATAACAGAATTTGATTGTGTCAAAATACGCTCGGTCTTATTTTAATTTTGTTAAATGATAACTGACCAGCTCTAATTATATGGTTTTCCAGAGGTTGGAGAAATTCTCTAAAACTCTTCATATCATGTGAAAAATAGATGATACTTAATTAAAATAAGGTTGTTTTTAGGAGTGATGGAGATACTCCTAATGCCCAACATATTTAATAGATTAATCCAATGACTCTGAATGTAAAATACAAATCTGCTGAGTCGTCAGATAAAAACCAAACCTGTCATGGCTCGCTCATAACTCTGAACCTTTTAAGAGGACTTTTTTCTGTGTTGTGGTGTGTAGGTGTTTGGGGGGTGGTTCCAGGCACCAGCTGTCATCTCCACACCGGTTCTCCATCAGATCATCCTCCTCAGTATATCTGCCTGGCTCATCCCCCCCCCACTCACCGCCAGATTATACTACAAGTTTAGTGGCACATGCATTGCCTCTCAGACACTAACAAAGAAACCTGATTTTTTTGATTGTGTGCTCCTGCCCTGACATTGTGCCTCTAGTAACATTAAAGACACTAAACCTCCCTCACCTCTGTGTCTGCTCTTGGGTCCTAAACTAACCTACACGTCACACAAACCACTACTTAAAAACTGTACTTATAGCAGGCCACCAGGAGTCAGGGGTGGTGGGTTCATTTGTCTATTAAAACAAAAACATAGGCTTCATTAATCACCTATTTCTAGCAGGTTATTTTGTATTTCAATATTTAAATTCAACGTATTTCCATGTTTACTCACAAACACTGACAGGGCAAACACTCTCCATGTGTCTGACCTGATATAGACAGACCATAATTATCATAGGTGAATGTGAACAAAGTGACATGAAAATCACCTCAATTCATATTCCTGACTCATCAAACAGTGACCAGACCATGAATTACAAAACCAGTTTGGAATTCTTGTGTCTTAGCCATACCTAAAAGGATCAACTGAAAACTGAACGGTAAGGCTTGGATACACATATGAAGCTAAATTTGAAAGGTAACACTGTGAGCTCTGAGTTCATTAACCCTGACATAGGATACTCTGAGTTGTTGGTTCCAGAACAGCTGATCCCAGTTGGTTCAATCACCTATGAGTATGTTGACTCGGGGTTAAATTCGTGCACAAGGAGTATGGAAAGCCATAATCAATGGAGCTCTGATACTATGATTCAACTACAGAAAAACAAAAGATCGCCATGTTTCACCTCAGTTAGCTGTTATATATATATATATATATATATATATATAACAGCTAACTGTGTATATATATATATATATATATATATATATATATATATATACACATACACAGTACTGTGCAAAAGTCTTAGGCAGGTGTGAAGAAATGCTGTAAAGAATTGATGCTGTTTTGAAGGCAAAGGGTGGTCACACCAAATATTGATTTGATTTAGGTTTTTCTTCTGTTCGCTCACTTTGCATTTTGTAAATCGATAAAAATAAACAATTAAATTTTATATTTTTGAAAGCAGTATTACTTTACAGCATTTCTTCACACCTGCCTAAGACTTTTGCACAGTACTGTATATATATATATATATACATATATATATAAAAATATTTATATTATCTTTGTTATTGTATTTACCTGAACATTAATGCTGTGGAGAGAGTTCCTATTCACATAGCCTCCTTCATTAATAATTAAATTAATTAATTGAAGGAGCAGTGATAGGGATGTGCGTTCCATCAAGGGGAACCCTATGAAATAAAATCCCAGTATGAGGTTGCAGCATAAAGTCAATAACAGAATATAATTAATATATCCTCATTATCTTCATCATCATGATTTCATCATCATCAGTCACCTGCAGTCCTGTAGAACTCCTCTTTGATGGTCCCCAGAGTCAGAGTTTCCCTCATCTCAGGGTTAACAATTATATAAATCCATTCTTGGACTTCTGCCTACATATTTGTGTTTACATATGTGTAGAAACCTCAGCCGACATGGCCTGCGTTCTCAGGACATCATACAGATGCAGGTCTCGAGAGTCAAAACTGAACTGGGCAAAAAGTCTTTTAAATTTTCCGCCCCGTCTACCTGGAACGATGTGCAGAAGGACTTGAAATTGACACACCTCATAGCTCTGGGGGAATTCAAGTCAATTATAAAAGCCAGAGAAATGAGTTCAATTGGTCCTTGTGATTGCACTGTGTGATCGTGAAATCCCATTCTTGTTTTCCTGTAGTGTGTGATCATATTTTACTTGTGTCTTATGTGTTTGGTGTAACTATTCTGCGTTTGTGCTGCCGTCTTGGCCAGGTCACTCTTGGAAAAGAGGTTTTAAATCTCAATGAGTTTTTTTTTTTACCTGGTTAAATAAAGAAAATAAACAAAGTCAGAGTCAGAGTTTCCCTCATCTCAGGGTTAACAAAGTCAGAGTTTCCCTCATCTCAGGGTTAACAAAGTCAGAGTTTCCCTCATCTCAGGGTTAACAAAGTCAGAGTTTCCCTCATCTCAGGGTTAACAAAGTCAGAGTTTCCCTCATCTCAGGGTTAACAAAGTCAGAGTTTCCACAAAACCTGCTTCTTGGAATAACCCCCAAGTCTAAAAAAAAGTAATAACCATAACTAGGATATACTTCCTGTCAGAGCTACGCAAATCACTACAGCTTGTCACCTGTGCAAATTTGACACCTCCAGGTCTAACCATATGAGAGTGAGGTTCTTAGTTTGTCACTGGTGTCACTGGTGCTCAATCTGCCAAAAAACACCTCTAGTGGCTAAACTGTACCAAGTACATCAATTCACTTCTGTGACACTGGAATATATACTTTAGAATTGTTATGAATATAAAACCTTTTACCATCATTCAAAGCTGATTGCTCATCATCTGCATTTGGAAAGACGTCTTTCACAAATACTACGCTCTGTTTGAAGGGGGATTTAGTGCCAAGGGGGTGTCAAAGGAAAATGTCCTCTTCAGATAACTCTTGTTAGTATCATCAAATGGTAATGCCACTCCCACTGGTTGAAATTACAAAATGTATCCATGTTTTTTCTCATGCTAGTAAAACCAGATAAAAATATTTAACAACCTTTTAAAAGGCACCAAAATAAGGAAATGAGCATTGATCAATTTCTGGGTAGGACCCCCAGAAGCCCAGATTATTACCCACATTTGCTTCAGGCACTCCTGTCTAGAGGATAATTTAGATGCAACAATCCTCTAGGTTAAGACCATTATTCTGCTTTTTAATCCCTAATTGCACCGGAGACGCTATCTGATCTAATCACGGGAG
Organism: Chaunax sp. Z400; assembly: GCA_037577475.1. NCBI lineage: Eukaryota > Metazoa > Chordata > Actinopteri > Lophiiformes > Chaunacidae > Chaunax > Chaunax sp. Z400. The sequence goes on from CM075191.1 coordinate 1,548,000, forward strand.
AACGTAAAGTAATAGATGATGTTCTGCAATTTACATTAGCCCTAATTTCGAGCACTTCTCCTTTCCTGTCTGCTGTAATAATCCCAGGAGACCAGTGACCACATCACATCTGACACATCTGACAACAAACAAGAGTTTGCTGCCGACTCACCTGAGACTGCAGCGGCTGCTAATTAGGGGTGGACTGGGGTAATAGTGGATCAGGAATCAATCCAGTCACATCAGACCACAAATTATGGGCATTTTGATTTCTGTGTACTGCTCTGGTAACATCTTTTAAATTTAAATAGTTAAAACCAGCTACATATCTTCTGTCTCAAGGGTTTGGCAGTTCCATAATCAAGACGACAGAAATAAATATTCCTAATTTTCATGCACTTCTGAAGAGGCATTTCTGGTATTTCCTCAGAGCTCTGACTAAACTTGTTCACCATAATGAAGCTATGTATGAGTAATTAACTCCACAAAGAAGGTGACATTTTTACCAGTGTTGGTTTGTCCATCTGTTAGCAGAATTACTCAAAAACTTAAGAACGGATTTTAATTTTTTTTTTTTGAAAAGTAGAGTGGCCAGAGGAACAATTATTTAGATTTTGGTTGTGATCTGGATAATTGCAGACCCAGATTACATGAAAAGTGCTTTCATGTTTGCACCATGTTCATCAGGGATATGAGTGAAGAAGAACTGGCTCCTGAGGAGGTGAGCTCCATTACAGATTTGTCAAGAAAAGGAAGGTGTGCCACAGGGAGAGATTTTATTAAGTGCAGACACAAATTGCATTAAGAAGTGAGTTTAACAGGGAAAACTTCATGGAGACACAGAGCTGCCTTGGCAGAGGTTTGCAACAAAATATTATTTAGGTCTTTATTTATCTAATAATTTCCGTGCATCTGTTGCTTTCCTACATTATATGATTAAAAAATCCAAACAGAATCACTTTGGAAAGTATTTTCGATATGACGTGCTGATGATGGCCTGGTACATGTTTTTGTTCATTAAGATGTGTAATTTTATGTACAGCATATAGCAGTACTTACCTCCTGAGTCAGTCCCTGCAGGAAGTTGCTGGCTCAAAGTGGAGGATCCCTATTGTAATGTATCCGTTGTATCATTGAATATGAGACAAACAACAACGTACTGAACAGTGGCATGTTTATTGATTGCAGTTTTACACACACGGTTTCTACACGACTTCTATACGTCCAGCAGATGGCGTAGTTTCACTGTAAGCCTATTAACATTCCTGTGAACATCACATTGCCCTTTTTTTTATAGACAAATGCAAACATAACGCTGTGACGTTTAACAAAATTCTAACAGCTCTCCGACTATGCTGAATATCATACTCATCTTGAAACATGTCAAATCCGACTTAACGATAACTCAAAACACTTTGCCTTCGCAACATATTGTATGCAAGAACAAGTAACAAACAGAATGAGACGCATACCAAATGTGCATTACAAATATTTCTTAATAGGAAATCCAACTATTTCCCTGGAATAAATCAGTCCAATTTAAGTTCACAACAGTTCAAATGAGTGTGCGGCTGTGACACATATACCACAGGCGGCTATGAGATTGTTCATATGATAAACAGTCCATAAGCTACACGTAGTCCTGCAAACATGTAGGAGGATGCCTGTTGTGCCTGAAGGTGTATCTTGGTGTTGCGATCTTGGCGGCATCACTGCCATCACAGTAATCAGTTTCAGAATCAGGTGGGATGTCCAATAACTCAGGAGTTATCTTTTTGAAGAAGGAAGAATTCCTGACAATTACATGTCCACCTCTGGCTGCTGTAACCATGGAACCCTTGACTTTGCTCACAGTGTACGGCTTACTGTTGTATGTTGTGGTGAGCTTGTTGTGCTTGGGCTGACGATGAAGCACGGTATCACCTGGAGTTAGTGCGTATGTTGTAGCATGACGATGAGAATCTGCATGATGTTTCATCCTGGCCTTAGCCTTGTCATCTCTTGCTCTTACTTCAGAATCTGAACCATTGTTTGCAGTATGGGTCAAAGATGGAATCTTTGTATACATCTTATGTTGAAACAACAGTTCAGCTGGTGAGCTCTCTGTCGTGCTGTGGGGTGTGGATCTGTATTCACGGAGGAAGATGTTCAGGTGTTGTTTCCAGGGAATTCCTTGTGTTTCTGCCACACGAATAGCTTTGCCCAGTGTGTGCATGAATCTTTCAGTTGTGGCGTTGGCTTGAGGCCAAAGTGGTGTAATCCAGTGGTGTTTGAATCCTAGATATTCTGCGAACTGGGAAAACTGGTTACTGTTGAAAGCTGGTCCATTGTCAGTTTTCACAACTCTGGGGATCCCAAACATTGAAAATATCTTGTCCATGACTGGAATAATGCTGTTAGCTGAAGTTGACTTCACACTCTCGACAACTGGGTAGCGCGTGTAACCATCGATGATGACTAGCAAATATTCTCCAGTGGGGAGTGGTCCATAAAAGTCTGCACTGATGCTATGCCAGGGGGCTTCTGGCAGAGCCATCATTTTGAGTGGCTCAGTATGTGTAACTGGTGTATTGGCTTGACATGCAAAACAACTGCGTACAGCTGCCTCTGCTTTACGATCAATGTCTGGAAACTTTGGTTCTGAGTAGTGTCCTTCATGGGCTAGTTGTATCACTCTGTCTTGTAGAGCAGTGGGGATTACTATTCTATTGCCTCTAAGTATAATGTCTGATTCGTGTGATCTTGTTAGTTCACAGCTAACTTGCTTGAACTGCTTCAATATGTCAGCATACTGTGACTTGTCCGTCTGGTGCCATGTGTTCTGTCTGATGTGAGTACTGACCTCTTGAAGGACTTTGTCTTTGAGCGTCTCTGTTTTGATCTCTGTGAGTGTCATGGCTTTGGGCGTTGCTTGACTTGCGATGAAGTTTACATACTCCTCTGCTACTTTTGTTGCTCGTGTGCTGTCAACTGTCTGAGACGGGATTGGGTGACGAGACATGTAGTCAGCTGGGTTGTCTGCTCCCTTTCTGTATTCCACTTTGAAGTTGTAGGGCTGAAGCCTCAGTCCCCACCTCTCAATCCTGGCAGGTGGTTTTGACCTTGGATTGTTCCATATGACTTCCAGCGCTTTGTGATCGGTCACGAATGAAAGGATGACCATAGATGTAAAGATGGAAGTGCTCACAGCTCCATACAATGGCCAGCGCTTCCTTTTCTGTTTGTGAGTATCTCCTTTCTACATCACTAAGAGACCGGCTCGCATATGCTATGATATGTTTCTCCCCTTTTCCATCTGTTTGGCAGAGGATTGCACCTAGTCCGACAGGGCTAGCATCAACGATCAGTTCTGACTCTCTGCCTGGGTAGAAGTATGACATAGTCGTGTCACTGGTCAAATGGTCTTTCAGTGATTTTAAAGCAGCAGCTTGTTCCGAGCCCCACACCCAGGGTGTATCCTTCCGGGTGAGCTTGCGCAGTGGCTCTGAGATGGAGGAGAAATCTTTGATGAATCTGGAGCAATAGTTGGCCATACCCAACAGACTTTTGATTTCACTTGGATTCTGGGGGTCTGTAGCATGGTGAATTGCAGCAACTTTTTTGGGATCTGCTGAGATACCTTGTGCAGAGAATATGAACCCAAAGAACTCAAGCCTGGACTTGTTGAACTCACATTTCTCACGGTTGAGCCTGAGACCACTCTCTCTGAGTCTCTGGAACAGTGCTCGGAGGTTGTTGTCATGTTAAGTCTGGGATGCACCATATACAATGATGTCATCACTGAGGTTCTTCACGCCAGATAAGCCTTGCAGTGTCTGTCAAATTGCATTCTGGAACACCTCAGCAGCAGAAGACATGCCAAAACTCAGTCTTTTGTAGCACCTTAATCCAAGATGAGTAGTGAATGTAGTGATGTACCTGCTGTCTGGATGAAGCTCCAGCTGGTGGTATCCAGCCCTCAGATCCAGTTTGGAAAACACAGTCGCTCCATTCAACTCATGTATCACGTCGTCCATGGTGGGAGTGATGTGACGTTCTCTCTCGATGGCTGTTAGCTTGGCGCATGTCAACACAAAGTCTCACTTTGTCAGGGTCTTTAGGCTTAGGAGGTGTGACGATGGAAGAGACCCATGGTCAGTAACCTCCTCTATAATGTCCTCTGCCTCCAGTTTTTGAAGTTCATCTTCAACCTTCTGGCGGATGTGAAACGGTACACGTCTATGTGGTTGGCATGTGGGTTTGACATCAGGATTAATGTGAAGCTTTACCTGAAAATCTTTTAGTTTTCCAATACCCTGAAACAAGTCGGGATAGTTTTCTACCAGCTCATCTGCAACTGTGCAACACTGTGGTGATGTAGATGATACTGCTGTGACCCCCTTAATCAGTCCAAGTTCTTTACAAGCTTTGTAGCCAAGAACATTAAAACAGTCACCTTTGATCACGAAGAATTTGCTGTTTTTCTTCTTCTGTCCTTTTTCCACAGTGCATTTGAAAACACCTCTGACGGGTGATGGAACCTTAGAGCGGTAAGGGTACACCTTGTTTGTAGCTGGGCTAAGTTGTGGACGTGGTGTCATTATCTCATAACATATTTCACTGACACAGTTTGCAGAAGCTCCTGAATCAAGTATCACTGCCACACTATTGTTATTCAGTTTGACATTGGTTTGTGGCAGATCTGAGATGATGTCAGTGTCAACCTTAAAAACATAAGCATCATCACTGCTAGAGGAGTTATGCTCTGTTTGTTTACCTGGTGCAGTCTTAGTTAAATGGTAAATTATGTTGTTGGTTGGCTTTGTATTGTGGTCGTTTTGTGGCGATGTCTCTGAATTTTGAACAGCACTGTTTTCCAAAATGGTTTAATTTGCCACAAGCTCTGCATTGTTTGCCTCACCATCATGAGGATATTTACCTCCACAGTTCCTGCAGCGATTATTTGAATGTCGTGTTTCAGACCATGTGCTGTTTGCTTTGTGCTTCTCCACAGGCTTTGGAATCAGTGCATTTACTGTAGTTGTTCTGCCACTTTCCATGCCAGTTGCCTGCATTTCAGACAGTTCAAGTCTCCCCGTGGTCAAGTTCATCCAAATCCACTTCAGGTTCTCTCAGTGCTTTCCTGCGCAGTCTAGATGATGCACAGCTCTGAATGATTTGCGTTTTAATTTCTGCTTCAACATTTGCAAACTTACAGTTCTTAGCCAGCATTCTGAGCCTGGTGTGACAGCTGTCCAAGTTTTCTGGTTCTTGTGTAGCTTTTCTGAAAAAGTACACTTGATATTGAACATTTTTGTTGGGTGAGAAGTAGTCAGATAACTTCTGTTTCATGTCTTTATATTTATCATCCGCTGCCGATAATGTGTCATAGATATCATGTACTCTCTCTCCTGCCATGTACAGCAATAGTGCTTTTAGCCTAGCATCTCCAGTAATATACATTGCAGTAATTTTCAAACCTTTGCACCCATTTATTTCAGCGAGGTCCAACAGAGCCAGGTTCAGTCTCAGTATCAAAAGGTATCAAAAAGAAGAGCAGCGGTGTTTCCTGCCATGCTTGTTATGATGCGCCGTTTCTGATCACCCACCTTTGCCTGTTGCTTAGCTAGTTTAGCTTAGCTTCTGCCTTATTTGTCCACGGATCCGACTGTCTCCCTCTTCTTCTCGGGAAAAACGGCGTGTCCGAGTGGACTCTTTGCGTGTTTATCCAGTTACTCCTCGTCGCCAATGTAATGTATCCGTTGTATCATTGAATATGAGACAAACAACAACGTACTGAACAGCGGCATGTTTATTGACTGCACTTTTATGCACACGGTTTCTACACGACTTCTATACGTCCAGCAGATGGCGTAGTTTCACTGTAAGCCTTTTAACATTCCTGTGAACATCACACCTATTTTTGGCGAAACCTGGAAGAAACTACAATGGTAGGTCAAATGTGCAGATAGGTTTTGGTGATATGGACAAAATTGCAAGGTTGTGCAGAATGCATGGTTGAATTAGCAAAAGCGACATTACAGCTTCCTGGAGGGATTTACTGAACTCCCATACCTTTTGTCTGTCTCTCCTTCCTGTCTTCTGTTTTGTCCGGTGCATCCCATCATCTGAGCAACGCTTTGATATACGAGTACCCATTTAACATTTTCAAAACACTACAACACACTACTGCCCAACACTACAGGCCAATCAGCTTGAAATTCACTCAGTGCTCATGATGGCCAGTCCAGGTATGCTCCCCAATCAACCCAAGTGTATCCCAATCAGCCCCGATATTTCTTTAGATTTTGTGGGCAGCCCAAGGAAACCCGAAGCAGAAATAAAATCTGTGACGATCGTAAACCCTGGGGAGCTCAGGAAAAGAAGCCCATCACTGCCTTGTTTTTCGTCTTGTTCTCTTTTTTGGAAGCTTCAGGAGGTCCAAACTAACAACATTCAGCTGTCATATGGTTGCTAGGAGACGCCGCAGGGTTCATATACATATGAATTGAAAAACTTTTCAATCTTTTAGGAGGGGCCCAAACATTTGCCTGGTTTGCCTCTCCTGAGGGTGCCCCCTGCATAAAACATTCATACTCTGGAGATATAATTCAGACACTAAGTTAAATTCTATAAGGGATTTGTCTGCCTATAAATGCTAAAATTTAATTCACACTAAACCCACCAAATCAATTTTGGGAAATGGTTTTATTGTAATAGACCTCACTGTGTTCAATGTTATTTGTTAATATTTCTAATCTTTGAGATATTATATATCATGAAACTTGTACAAATGAAAAGTGGAGATTACATTCGTTTTTCTTTCATTTTTTGGGTTATTTTTAGACATTTATCAAAAAAGTAGGTCATAGTTCCAAATGAAAGATTTTATTTAGACAAGAATCGTTTGTTGGTTTGGAAGTGAGTAAATGAAGAGAGTAAGTAATGCTTGAGTCTCTATACCACCTGATTGACCAACTTTCTTTAAATATGACTTTTGATTCGTTAAAACTTAATTAGAGTTATCTTTGATCGCTTTTTTCACTGGTCATAAAAAACAAAGGAGATCTCTGTCATGTGAATCCTGGCCAATAACTGTTACAACAGTTATATGCTACTCCTAATCCCAAACATATTTACAGATTAGAACTAGGATTCTCACCATTAGAATGAATGAAAGCTAAATAATGCAGCATTTTATTTGCAACAAAATTCCATTTTTCCTGTAAGTGAATGGTGTCAACATTTTTCATTTCTATATTGTATTAACCCCACAGGGGGAAATTCTTTCTCTGCATTTGACCCATCCCTGAGGAGCAGTGGGCTGCTTTTATGGCACCGGGAGCAAATGGGGGTTCAGTATCTTGCTCAAGGATACTTTGACTTGCAGGGGCTGGGGATTGAACAACCGACCTTTCGTTCCGTGAACGGCCTCTCTACCTCCTGAGCCGCCGCCGCTCTACCTCCTGAGCCGCCGCCGCTCTACCTCCTGAGCCGCCGCCGCTCTACCTCCTGAGCCGCCGCCGCTCTACCTCCTGAGCCGCCGCCGCTCTACCTCCTGAGCCGCCGCCGCTCTACCTCCTGAGCCGCCGCCGCTCTACCTCCTGAGCCGTGGCTGCCGCCGCCCCATAATGGACCTTTAATGGAACTTGATATCCTGTTAATAAATGTCTTAAATACCAGTGGCAAATTAGATCAATAGACAACCTGTGGAATGTATCATACATACTAAATAAAGATTTTTGGAGCACTTTTACATGTATTTCATAAATTACTTTGGCTTTTTATGTGCACACATCTGTTGCATATGCTGCAGCAGCATAAATATAACGTTGTTTATTGAACATAGCAGAATGTTCTTAAGCACTAACATGGTTGTTAAGAAGCCTCAGAGTCCACTTGGCATACTTTATGTCAGGCGGCCTTGGGTGTCCAGAGGTGAAGATAAGATGGAGACCTTGTGAATGATCCAGACACTCCTGATAATACATGAGACAGAGGGTTTGTTACTCACATTGTTTCTTCCTGGAGGCATGATGACACATGACATCTGAGACTCACGGAGTTGTTCTTTTATTCATCAAAGTGAACATCTGACTGCTTGTAGGCTACATGCTTTTCCAAATCACACATAAATCAAGATCAAGACCAAGATAACCTTTATTGGTCCACAAGGTGGAAAATGTGTCTTGGGCTTTTCACCCATGCTGCATAATGTGCATCTTATGCGTACGACGCGTGGTCTTACGCGTTTGTACCATCGCCACGGAGACAGCGGTCCTGTCGTGTAGATCCAGGAAGTGGACCGTTTGGTGGTGGTGTCATGATTTGGGGGGCCACTGCTAATGGATGACGGTCAGAACTTGTCCAGATCCACAGTCCTAGGTCCACGTCATTCCCAGGATACAGCAATCAGGCATCACAATGCCAGACCACATGTGGCTCATGTCTGTTAGGAGTAGCCTACCTGGACCAGAACAAAGTCGCTGTCATTCCTTGACCAGCATATTCACCAGATCTCAACCCAATAGAGCATCTGTGGGACGTTCAGGATCACCAGGTGAGAGAGAGAGAGATCCTGCTCCAGCAACACATGAACAACTTGTCACAGCTCTGCAGGAAGAATGACGTCATCCTACAAGTCCAGAATAACATCTTATCCATTCAGGAGGTGTAAAGTAGTGATAAATGCTGGAGGTAGACACGCACGGTAGTGACTATTGTTGTTCTCTGTCTCACCATCCATACTTTCTGACTTGTAAACACTAAGACAAAAACCACTAATCTGCACAAAAATGATTTTTCTGTAGGGCTAAAGGGTGAAAAAAGATGTGAACCATAATTTACCTTTGATATTTAATATGGACATGATGGCATATTAAAAAAATGTGTTTCTACTGTTGGTCAGTATATTATGATAGACTCTTACATGAATATTTCCTTAAAAAACATCAAGGAGTTCCTGAAGCGCTTAGGAACCCCATGGATGGAAAACTCGAAACCACACTCTACTGCACAGTAATATAACAAACCTACCAGAGTACATCAGATGATTTGGTTATGGAAAAGAAATTGAATAAATACTCAGACACAAAGTATTGAATGTAGTAAAATGTGCATTTTCTATGGCTATTGTAAACTATTTTGTGACATATTGCACAAATCAGTTCCAGTGGTGTGTTCAATAGTTTGGTTTATTTTATTACTTAACTTAAAACTTGAAAAGTCACATTCAAAGCAATATAAACTCCAAGTTACTAACTTTGATACCTAATGCCAGCTCTTTTTAATGCATTATACGTTTTCCATGGTATGAAATAGGGAGTAAAAGCAGGTTTAATTAATGAAATCAAGGGTTACATTATCCACAAAGCCAACATGCAAAATAGCAATACCCTGCCTCTGTTTGACCTGAATGGAACAGAACCTTTATTAGCATCATCAGTGAAAACTGTGTTCAAACAACTATTTCATGGCAAAATGACTGCATAAAAAGTCAAGTGATCTTCCTTTGCTTTTTTAATTTGACTCATTGCTACCTCCATGTGCTTAGCAAATATGTGTATTCAGGTATCTAGTGCTCGAGGCAAACATGTCTGCCTTTGTAAACTTACAGGTACAACAAAGATACAAATAAATAATCTCCACACCAAAACATACATCAGTCAAAAGCTCCTCAGGGTACAACTCCAGGTCCACTCATATTTCCACTATACATTTCAGCAAAAATAAACATTTTTGTTGGCAACCTTAAGAAGTTTTAATACACATTAACATTAATACACACAAATTTCTATTGCACATATTCAATTCCCATTCCAAAATTGTAATCCCAAATCTCAAGTCTGAAATGAGGAAAGTATGAGAATTATATCCAGAGCAGTAGAAATCTATAAATAAATTAATCTCCCAATTCCATGCCACCAAAGTGATTTCTCAGTGTATCATTGTCCTAACAAGGTGGTCCAGGCTTTTTCAAGTCTGTCCAGTAGTTCACCAAGTCTCTTGAAGACCACAGTATGTAGGTGATGACTTTGGAAAATTCACAGCGATTATATCCTGTGCTATAGGCCCTGAACTGGGAGGGATGTGGTGGTGAGCTGGGTGCGAATCCAAGCTTTTTCATACACATTCCAATGTAAGCATCCTCAATGTTAAAGTATTGGATTGATTTTGAGACCTCCACAAATTTCTGTGGAAGGTCATTGGAGAAGACATATCCCATGCCCAGAGTGTAGGTCGGGTATCTGGGCTCTGGGTACATCTCCTCAGGGACGTACCACTTAGAGTCCTTTGAACGCACAACAGGCCTGTTCCACATAAGCATCCCTGTCAGGTAGCTCATCTTTGGGATGTCTGGCTTCCGTAGCATGGTCACTAGGTTGTCAATATTCAGGAACATGTCTGAATCAATCTTCATGGCGTATGCAGCTGTAGGACAGCGTGTGGCCAGCCAGTCCATGATCACCAAGGTTTTGATGGTCAGATTACGGTAACTGTCCATGAAGTTACTCTGAATCAGGTCATGGTGCTGCAGATTCTCCTCTTTGAGCTTTTCCTGCTGCTGCTCAACATCAGATCCTTCAGAGGAACCCAGCATGAACAGAGTAAGCACCACCTCACCCTGAACCAGGCTCTCATTGCCCCATGTCTGCCGGATGGCAGTCCGAGCTTTCACGTTTTTGGGTGTTACTGGAACCATCAGAACCAAGAAAGGATTCTTGGTCTTGCACACGTCTTTGTTATCCATAATAAAGTGGTAGTTGTGTGGATAGCCTTGGTGGTATTGAATACCTGTAGGTGGTACAGTAGTTGGTACACTAGGTATTTCTGTGGTTTCAAGGACTTCATTTGGTTTAACTCCATGTTTTGGATTGACACGATAAAGAGAAGGAAGATTAAGCTGATTGGTCCAATTGAAAAACCTGTGGTAGTGATCATGAAGTGGAAAGCTCTCCCACAGAGAGCTGCTGGACAGAGAGTAACACAAGACGAAGAGCACGAGACAAAGCAGGACCAGGAACTGAAACAAGCAGTGACAGAAAGGCTTCTTCTGATGAGACAGGCTTCCCACAGGTTGTCTAAAAAGGACAAGAGAGACAAAGAAAAAACAGGTGAGAACAAATTGGGGGATGTGAAGAAACATAATGTTACAAAAGGATACACAAATAGTTTTGGTTATATCTGCTGAGGTTTGATCATTTCTCTAGGATGAGGAATGGAATTTTGTTTGTGATGCTTAATGGCATTGAAAACAAAATCATCCACAGAACAACACACTGTGGTCAGTTTAGTAGAGAAATAGTAAACAGGTAAAATGCACCTTTCCTTCACCATAGAACATAATGGAGACAGACGTGACTTTGACAAATCCAACCAAAAATATCTGGAGTTATAGGTGAGAAAATGTTTATCTGTGGTTTGTGTAAACTGACTCTTAAAGTTTCCATGAAAGATGTTTATCTTACACTTAAGATCAACATTTATCTTTTACCTGCTTTTAATGATTATATAATGTAATTATGTATTGAAAATAAAGCAAGCCGTTACAAAAGAGTTAAATATTCTTAAAAAGAACGTAACATAACATGTTGTAACACAACATATGTCATGCTTACATCCTTAAAGCTAATATCTAATGATGAGGATCAAACAAGTATGGATGAATGAATGGACAAAAGAGGACCAGGTCCAGAGGTTAAAGGGTCCCAAAGCCAGGGCCTCTGTTTAGGATCATTATGAAGTTAAAGATCTCAGCCATGTCCTAAACATATTTTTCTTCTGACATTTTCATATTGAACTTCAATCTATAAATAAATATTGATTTAATTTCCCCCACATAATACAGATGCACAATGCAAACTCATTAAAGCAAGTAAAGCATTGTAAATAAGTATGACAGCACAGCAGCATAGTTCTGCTGTAGCAACCCATGAAGAGGTGATTAACTGATCATTCAATCCACAGATAATCAATCAATAATCAGCTAATCATTTGTTTTAATTAAAAGAGCTCCGATGGTAACAAGTTCTCAGGTAGAAGCTTCTTCTTTTCTTCGTCCTAACTTTACAGAACATTTTATATTTAAGGTTTGGGACAATGAAACAAGACATTTGGATTAATCACAGTGAAAATAATAATGCTTAAGTTTTCATCAAAATGCCCGAACTGCAACATTATTCACTAGAAGAAGAAGGATGTTGCATAATAAGACCAGATAAGGATTGTAAGCAGCTCATGTCCCCACAAACAAACCCCTGGACACCTGCTGCCAACGGACCCCTGCATCAAACCTGACAAGCAGCCAGCCGCCTCTAAGCTTACTGATGTGATGCAGTGATTCCCTTCAACTCTGCGGAGAAAAACCCAAAGAGTCGCCGTGAAGCCATCGGAGACGTGGACAGCATGGACAAGAGGACGCAGACCTCGGCCTTGAGTGCGCGTCTGAGGCGGAGAGCTGACATGAGGAAGCGCCCACGGCTGAGTGTCATAACACGGACAGGGGCAGCGGCAGGGCCCGCAGGGGGGACGGCAAGCTCCACGGGACCTTCCTGAAGCGCCATGATGATGTTTGAAGTTTAAGGCGTTTATAGAAGTTTCAGCAGCACTGCCAAAAGGAGGACAAGGGTGACACTGTCCGACAAATATGGAAGGCGCGGCTTCGCTTAAATAGACCGCCGCATGAGGTAGGGTGCGTTGGATATGTGTTACACGACGTGAGAGTGTTGGGATGGACTGTTGGGGGTCAAATTGAAGGTCCATTTCATTATTATCTCTGTGTAATAGTGAAAATAATAATTTGGATTATTTAAAATCATTTTGTTTTCATTGGCCACATGTTAATTTCAGCACGTGCTACTTTACAATCGGAGCCCCATAACATTTTACTTGCAGTAAGCTAATTAAATTGATTACACAATATGATTTGCACCGGAATTCATATATTGTTTTGGCTCAAATGCTTATTCTAATTTATAATTATTTCTTTCTTAGCTTTCTTAACATCTATTTTTGATCTCATGTCAGTTTTTTTTTCTCAGAGTTTGTAGAGTGTGTGTGTTTTCGAGGAGGTGCGGTTTGCAGAGGCGTGATTTGTGATGTCTGGAAAGTTGCAGTTTATCAGATCTTGTGATTTCCAGAATGTAAGTGAACACACACTTATACAAACATGGTAGAAAGTAGGTAGGTGTTTTGAGGAGTGACAGTCTAAGAGTTCATTAGAGATGCTTTCAAGGGTCACCTCAGGGAAAGTAGTTGGTAAAAATAGCAGTAAATAAAACAAAAACAAAAACAAAAAACACACTTTACAAACTTCCCTGCTCTGATGTGCCTAAGGGCTGCCCGGATATTAAAATCAAACAGATCCAACAGACAGTTACGTCACACAGCACACTCATTCAGTGTTGATTGTTCTGTTGCTGAAGGGATTGCTGTGTTTGAGTTGTGCGTGTATGAAACTGTAAGTGTTACATTTTATCATTATATATTGGTCCTTATGTTGCTATAAGTGTAATTAGCTAGCACATCTAGATATTCTATATATATATACATATTGTACCTGTGGGGAAATTCTTTCTCTGCGTTTGACCCATCCCTGAGGGCTGCCTTTACGGCGCCCAGGGAGCAGATTGGGGTTCAGTATCTTGCTCAAGGATACTTCGACTTGTAGACTTGTTTGGCACTGTGTGCTTAAAAAGACAGAAATATTAGCCCCCCCCCCCCATTAATTTTTGAACTGAGTAAAAGCTAAGGTCTCAAAACATCAGGAAATTACGTGTCACTCACCTGCATTATTCTATCACTAAGTATTTCAGAATGAATGTATTGTTAATGGGTGATTTTACTCCTGCTATGTTCAGTCTCGTCAGCAGAGGGCGCTCTATGCTTTACACTAAACTGTTCATCAGTAGCTGACGGTAGAGTAGAAGTAGTCGTCGTTACGTGATGAGAGCGTTTCAGTGTGCACGATACCGAGAGCGGTCCTCATACTGAACTGTTTAATTATATTTCCAACAGGAAATAAATGTGTTGCACCAGAGTGGACTATACCCTTCATTCTTATAAGTGTAACACTTGCAGGGGCTGGGGTTCGAACCACCGACCTTTCGTTCCTTGAACGACCGATCTAACTCCTCTGTTAAGTGTTGCTATTGTTAACTGAGAGACACGCAGCATTTATATTATGTTTACGTTACCCAAGTGGACGTTTGTACGTTGATTCTGATGCTTATATTAGCCATTCGGGGTCTGAATATATTATAAGTATACCATTACAAATTGGAATTAAAGCTGCAAGCAATGTTGAACAGGTCCTCGCACTCCGGCGCTCGTCGGGGTGTTTGCACGTCAGAGCACGCGCCTGTCGTGACGCGCACCCGTCATAGCGTACATAAGGCTCTGTATTCGCATGTATTACGGACACTGGGGGAAGGATTGTAATTTAACTCTATTTTGTCCACTATGTGGTGGTAGAGAACCCCTAGTAATCTACCTTCTCTTTGACTATATCCTGTGATGACCACCCTATGAATATTTAAGTAAAACATACAAATTTCATCATACAAGACATTTTTACATTTGCCAGCAGGTGGCACTATCACTGTGACTGAATATTGTTGTTTAGGTGTCTTCAGGGTGGGACTCTTATTCAACATATACTGAACAAAAATATAAATGCAACACTTTTGTTTTAGCTCCAATTTTTCATGTGTTGAAAGCAAAGATCTAAGACTTTTTCTATGTACACAAAAGGCCTATTTCTCTCAAATTTTGTTCACAAACTTGTTTAAATCTGTGTTAGTGAGCACTTCTCCTTTGCCGAGATAATCCATCCACCTGACAGGTGTGGCATATCAAGATGCTGACTAGACAGCATGATTATTGCACAGGTGTGCCTTAGGCTGGTCACAATAAAAGGCCACTCTAAAATGTGCAGTTTTATCACACAGCACAATGCCACAGATGTCGCAAGTTTTGAGGGAGCGTGCAATTGGCATGCTGACTGCAGGAATGTCCACCAGAGCTGTTGCCCGTGAATTGCACATTTTAGAGTGGCCTTTTATTGTGACCAGCCTAAGGCACACCTGTGCAATAATCATGCTGTCTAATCAGCATCTTGATATGCCACACCTGTCAGGTGGATGGATTATCTCGGCAAAGGAGAAGTGCTCACTAACACAGATTTAAACAAGTTTGTGAACAAAATTTGAGAGAAATAGGCCTTTTGTGTACATAGAAAAAGTTTTAGATCTTTGCTTTCAACACATGAAAAATTGGAGCTGAAACAAAAGTGTTGCGTTTATATTTTTGTTCATAAGAAGTTTGGGCCAGATTGGAGCTTTAACAGTGGAGTTATAACAACTTCCTGTATCATGGCGAAGCATTATCCTTCGCCAAGAGGCCACACCTTCACAGTTTAACAGCAGCTGACCATATTCACATTAAAGCATCATCAAGGTCTTAAAGCTCTTCTGACTCAATTTGAGGTCATTATGGTGAACAGGCTATCAGGAGTACATAAAAGTATAAAATATGACATATCCTGTTGCCAGCAGGTGGCGCTGTGACAAACACTGAATTTAGACATGTGGTTGTCTTCAGGGAGGGGGCGTCATCCCAGCTGTGAAGTATGGCAACTTCCTGTTTCATGGCAAATGATAGAAATTCGCCGTGCTGCCATGGCCATACCTTTTGATTTATCCAAAAACCTTTGATAACGTTTCATTATTGGCTTGTTGACATTTCACTGACCAAATTTCGAGTCCATAGAGCAAACTCCCTAGGAGGAGTTCATAAATTTCCAATGGTTGGAAATGGAACAAAATCCGACATTTTCAAAATGGCAGACTTCCTGTTTGGTTGAGGTCATGGCACCAAGAGGCTTTTTGTTAGATCTTGATATGATACACGTGTACAAAATTTCATACTTCTAGGTTAAACACACAGCAGGGGCTGCTTATTTGAAGCACTCCAGGGGGCGCCATAGAGCTGTTTTGCTACACCCAATTGTGTGTTTTGCCACTCTTTACTTTTCTACCAATTTTAATAAAGTTTCGAGCATTTCTGGCTTTGTAACATCAATTTCGTCCTCGATGGCAAGTTATCAAATTTTGCCACGTCACCACTTGATCACAGTTCAACGACAGTTCATGATATTTATAATGAAGCATCATCAGGGTCTTATAGCTCTTCTGTCCAAATTTGACATCAACATGGTTAACGAGCTAGTAGTGGTACATAAAAGTAAAAAATATGACATTTTTTGTTGCCAGCAGGTGGCGCTGTGACAAAATCTGAATTTTGACATGTGGATGTCTTCAGGCTGTCACGCAACATGTGAAGTATGGCAAAGATTGGACTAAACAGTATAAATATAACAACTTCCTGTTTCATGGCAAAAACATCAGAATTCGCCGCGCCGTCATGGCCACACCTTTAAACTTATGCAGAAGCTTTTGATAACTTTTCATCTTTAACTTCTTGAGACTCTACTGTATAAGTTTGAAATTGATCAGGTTAATGGAGTTTGTTAAATTCCAATGTGTGGAAATGGAAAATTAAAAAAAACTTTGTTTCAAGATGGCTGACTTCCTGTTTGATTTAGGTCATGGCACCAAGAGACTTTTTGGTAGATCTCCATACACTTAGCATGATTAACATGTGTACTAAATTTCAGAAATCTAGGTCAAACTTCATCCAGGGGCTGCTTCTTTGAAAAATGGCTGTAGAGTCATTTTGCTACACCCAATCCTAAATCCCATAAAATAACAAATTCTTCATGACTTCGGACATGTGAGCAGTTTTTGTGCATGTTAAGCCCCCCAAAATGCGATTCATTTGCAAATGGAGCAAAAACAATGGGGCCTTCACACGCTTAGTGCTCGGGCCCTAAATATTATCCTCTGTTAATTATTATTGGTTATGTAACATGTTATGATCTAGGGCGACCTCCGCTGGTCATTGTAATTATTGCATGTTATACAAGCACCTGCCTGTTTTGAATAGAGGGGACTATTTTCATTTGTAAAATCATTATTATTTTCATTTAAAAACAATAATAATGATGATAATAATAATAATAACAATAATAATAATAATGATAATGATAATAATAATAATAATAATAATAATCATATTAATGATAATAATAATAATGATGATGATGATGATAATAAAAAATCAATGATAATAATAATAATAATAACAACAATAATAATGATAATAATAATAATAATAATATTGATGATGATGATAATAATAATAATGATGATGATGATGATGATAATAAAAAATCATAATGATAATGATGATAATAATAATAATATTAATGATAATAATAATAATGATGATGATGATAATAATAATAATAATAATAATAATAATGATGATGATGATGATGATAATAAAAAATCATAATGATGATGAGGATAATAATAATAGTAATAATGATAATAATAATATTATTATTAATAATAATAATAATGATGATGATAATTTTTTGTTGCGATATTGTATTAATCCCACAGGGGGAAAGCCTTTCTCTGCATTTGACCCATCCCTGAGGAGCGGTGGGCTGCCATTACATGCAGTGCCCGGGGAGAAAATTGGTGTTCAGTATCTTTGCTCAAGGATACTTCAACTTGTAGATTTGCAGGGGCTGGGGATCAAACCACCGTCTTTTCGTTCCATGAATGACAGCTCTACCTCCTGAGACACAGCTCAGCTTATTACACAGCACAGCTTATTAATAATAATAATAATGATGATAATAATAATAATAAGTGTTGCTTGATGAAGCATCAGTTGGTGTTATGGCTTCATAAAAATGAATGGATTGGTTGGGTGTGACCTAATGAATGGACCTCATTAATCATGAATGTTTTCTTATGTTATCTATTAAATATTTATTTATATTTGTAGGTTATAATATTTATTTATTATCTATATTTCATTTCTATGCTAAAATTAAAATATGCATTCCCTTATTCAGACATTACTTATAAGCAGTGATACATTTACTGATACACATAAAGTTTTTGTTAAAGGGAGTTGAATTATTTTAAATCCTTACCTTTTCAGTCCATTCCCACCTGAGCCAGTCTCTTCATCGCCCATTACTACTGCGACTGTTCCTCCCTGATTTCCTTAAGTCTTCCTTATCCTTAATTCCCTATCTTTTAATACTAAGCTTCAAGCATGAATGTGTTTATTCAAGTAAGAAGAGCTTGTTACTGAAAAAACATGACTTCCACACACCTATCTACTGCCCAGTGGGACGAGCTTTAAGGTGAGAGAGAAAGGTGTCGGAGGTGGTGGTGGTGGTGGGGGTCATATTCACACCTTCGGTCAACACTACACACCACACACACTAGTAGAGTATGACGGGGACAGAAGCTCAGAAAAAAATAGAAGGTGCTGGTTTAGATTATTTTCATCAGCTCATCCGTCCAACACCACAACTAAACTGAACTCTGGACACTTACTGCATGGGGTCACGTGGTCTTTATGGTATTTTACACACAGGTGTGTCTATGTGTGGGTGAGAGAGAGAGAATAGGGGAGAAAGGGGCTTAACCACAGTGATTTATAGAGGGGAGGGGATACCTTCTGTTGATGTTGAAGCTGGAAATACACACTATTTGTTAAGTTCAGGTTCACACACAATAGACCTCAATTGTGTAAGAATACTGTGGACTGATAAAATGTTTTGCCTCTAAGCTGAATGTCAAAAGATAATGAGCCGGTCTTCTACTGACTTGGCAGGTTGTGATATTGTCAGTCAGGAACTGTGACACTGCAAAATCTATATGGCAGTGATATTTGCTTATTGCCAAAGGGATTTTGACTTTATGACACAGATGTGTGCCTTTCAGTGTTGGAAACATGTATTTAAATCTTTTACTGAAAGACTCCTCCACTCAAAAATGTGTTTTCTTGTTCCTACCGTTTTTGTCACTGATCAGCGAGATCTATGTGCACAGAATGTTAGAACAGTACGTTTCTGCTATTGTTCATTTTGTTCACCACTTTTTGTCTTAGTCTTTGTCCTGTGTTAAATGTTTAAAGTGTATTTTAGTCAAAAA
This sequence comes from Chaunax sp. Z400, assembly GCA_037577475.1. Classification (NCBI taxonomy): domain Eukaryota; kingdom Metazoa; phylum Chordata; class Actinopteri; order Lophiiformes; family Chaunacidae; genus Chaunax; species Chaunax sp. Z400. The sequence continues at coordinate 1,567,040 of CM075191.1, forward strand.
AAACTGTATTTTAGTTTTAGTCAAGGCATCAGGTTATTAGTAACATTTCAGTCAATCTTGTCTGTATTTGTTGTCATTTTACTCTTATTCCACTTATTTCACATCAGATTTATCTGATCATTATCTGATGAAAAACAGCCTGAATGATTAAAGATGCAGCTTTGCAGAAAGTTTCTGATTTGATGATGTCAATTTAAGGAATAAATCCAGATATGGAGCATATTCTGATGAACCATGTCCGGCTCCAAGCCAGCGAGCCGGGCTTCTTACCCATTTAAAGTTTGACAATGGGTTGAGATGGTTTCATCTCCAAGAGATGGCCGAGATTCCTTTCACATTTATTGAACACAGACACTGTGATAAACCTACACTATATATTATATCAATTATTTAAAGTCAAAATGTGCATTATAATGTTTGGCTCATTTTACAGGTTCACATTTTCATATTGTGCATGAGCTGTCTTTGTTAGCAGAACAGCTACATGTCTCCCCTGGTGAGCCCAACGATGGACCCGCTTCAGTTTGCCTACCAACCTGGCATCGGGGTGGACGACGCCATCATCTTCCTTCAACACCGAGCCCTCTCTCACCTGGAGAAGCCAGGAAGCACTGTGAGAATCATGTTCTTTGATTTCTCCAGTGCTTTCAACACAATACAGCCTCAGCTTCTGAGGGACAAGCTGGAGCACACCAGTGTGGACCACCACCTCACATGCTGAATACTGGACTACCTCACCAACCGTCCACAGTATGTGAGGTCACGGGACTGTGTGTCCGACATGGTTGTCTGCAGTACGAGGGCCCCACAGGGAACGGTCCTGGCTCCGTTCCTCTTCACCCTCTACACTGAAGACTTCCACTACAACTCACCCACCTGTCACCTGCAGAAGTTCTCTGATGACTCTGCCATCGTCAGTCTCATCACAGATGGGGACGACAGGGAATACAGAGAACTGACGCAGGACTTTGTGGACTGGTGCCAGCGGAACCAACTCCAGATCAACGCAGGGAAAACCAAGGAACTGGTGGTTGATTTCCGCAGGCACACACACTCCCCCCCGGACCCGGTGAACATTCAGGGAACAGACATTGAGATGGTGACATCTTATAAGTACCTGGGTGTTCACCTGAACAATAAACTGGACTGGACAGACAATACCACTGCACTTTACAGGAAAGGCCAGAGCAGACTCTATCTGCTCAGGAGACTGAGGTCCTTTGGAGTGCAGGGAGCACTCCTCAAGACATTTTATGACACCGTGGTGGCATCAGCCATTTTTTATGGTGTGGTCTGCTGGGGCAGCGGCATCTCAGTGTTGGATAGGAAAAGACTCGATAAACTGATAAGGAAGGCCAGCTCTGTCCTGGGATGCCCCCTGGACCCAGTGGAGGTGGTGGGAGGAAGGAGGATGACAACTAAACTGTCATCCATAATGGACAATCACTCCCACCCGATGCGGGACCAAGTAACAGCACTGGAGAGCTCCTTCAGTGACAGGCTGCTTCAGGAGAAGTCTTTCCTTCCTGCAACTGTTAGATTATACAACCAGCACTGCTTCCAGTAGACCAAACAATTTCTTGTATTTTTTGTAATACTTGAGACACTTTCATTATAGTATTACTCCTTTATAGTATTGTATTTTTGATATTATTTCCCCTCCCCCACTGTGCTTCTGTACACTGTGCTTCTGTACACTGTGCTTCTGTACACTGTGCTTCTGTACACTGTGCTTCTGTACACTGTGCTTCTGTACACTGTGCTTCTGTACACTGTGCTTCTGTACACTGTGCTGCTGCAATACTGAGAATTTCCCCACTGTGGGACTAATAAAGGAATACTTTATCTTATCTTATCTTATAGTAAGTTCAGAGCTGTATAACTTGTGGCACCTTTTATCTTTATAGCACAATTCAGTACATGTGAACTCAATGTGCTTTTCATGGAATGACAACGTATAAAAAACAGGAATAGAAATGATATCATGAAGCACAAGCAACATAAATATGAGGATACAAGGATACAGTGGTCAACCATAGGCCTATGAGAGTAGGTTAGGATTTAGCTTGTTTTGAAGGGGGGAACAGTTGTGATGGACCTCATATCAGCAGGTAGATTGTTGTTTAGTAGAACTAAAGGCACCTCAGCAGCCTTAGATTTAGTACAGCTAGATGACATCCACCTGATGATCTGAGGGGTTGATCATGTTATAATCAGTGAGCTAGTCACATCTACTGAGGAGCCAATCCATTTAGTGCTTTATAGACCTCTAAAAGTATTTTGAAGGTGATTCTGTATAGCCTCCTGAGACCCAGCCCATTGACTTGTGTCCTCTGTGATGGACATTTTGTTAACATGCCCCTACTTTTACTCTTTAGAGTTACTCAATCAATCCCTGTTGTATTTTAAAGAGGACATCCAGGGCTTTCCAGTGATATGTTATGTGATAGGCTGGGATGCTGGGAACTCCCATTTTCTTTTCATTCAAAATGGATAGCATAGCGGCAAGCACATTTTATGGAAAGAGGAGAGGTAAATCAAATATTGTTAATCTATTGTTCTTTTACTGTGATAATCTTATATTTTCTTTTTTATTAACATGTCAGGAATGATATATTTAGCTTTGAAAGCAATTAAATTATTTGTGTTTTGAAATAATAGCCCTTTTTTGAATGTCAATTACAGTGGACACCAAGACCATCTTAATGTACTTAATGACTCAACATTGTTGTAGGAGACAGAACTGAAGCAGAGAGGATTCTTTAAAGGATAGTTGATGGAGACTCAGATTTGGAGCTGTCAGATGATGAGACAGTTGAGGATGAGTTTGAACCAGGGATAGGGGGTGAAGAGGAGGAAGAAGATGCAGAAGGGTCAGAAGAGCAGACAGAGACAGACACAGAGACAGACAGGGATGAGCAGGAAAGACGTCGTCCACTGTGGGAGCAGCATGTATGTTTTTAATTCCAAAATAAAATATGTTATGTAATTACACTAAATTGATAATTATAAACCTGTAATGCAATACCCACAATGCAGACATATTGTTATGTATATCAGTGATATTTATTAGTGATCTTTGAGGTTTGAAGATTTCTAAGTGGTGTCATGAAATATAAGCAAATTTCCTCTAGAATCCAATGTCTATGCTTGGGGGTATAGTCAACAGGAGACCATATTACATACACTGGAACTGTCCCAATAATGCACTACTACCTGACTAAACTGTAATCCAAATACAGTTGTGTAAGATAAAATTATTATTTCTGTGATTACCTTTCATTTATTGGATATACCTATATAGATTCACACCTGTGCTACCTGGGCTTCCTGTTTGTCAAGATGACCCTACAACCCGAGCAGACTGGAGTCCAATACAGTACTTTTCCCAGTATATTGACAACAAAGTCTTCGAAGATTTGGCAGCATTCACAAATCAAAGAGACCTACAAACTAGAGGAGTGTATCTGAATACTACTCCACAAGAAATTAAAATCTTCCTTTTTATCTTTTAATCTTCATTAAAGTTTGGCTGGCTTTTCATATGAAAATAGTCCTGTCGTCCACCAGAGTGGACATGTTATAAAATTTAAAATAAAAATTAATTCTAAAAAGTCTAAATTGTAAGATGTTTTTTTTAACCCTAAATAGGTAGGAAATCACAAAAGAAAAGAAATTCTAGGACACTTTTTTTCCTCGGTTCCCAGGAGGATAGTACTGGGGCCCAGTAAAGTGATTTCAGTGCTGGAGTAATATGTTCAAATACATATACAGCTGTGTGTCATTAGCATATGAAGAGTACAATATCTTATGTTTCTTTTAATACCAAGTGATTTAGAGATTGAAGAGCAGTGGCCCGAAGACTGACCGTTGTGGAACCCCAGAGAAAACTTCTTTTTGCAGATTCCAAATAAAAAATTAGTTCTCATAATATTGGACATTATGTCCTGATCAAACAGGAATTACTGAACATAGTTTTACAACTACACCTTTTATTGAAAAAACACACAGGGACATGACATATTGGACTGAAGTACAATGTGTCATTTTCAAGGCACACCCAGCTTTATTACATCCAGTTAACTTACCTCATAATTGTGATTCAAGCATGCATACAGAGTCAAACATGATGAACTCGTGTGCCTCCTTCACCAAATGGCATCTGGACAGACATTTAAATTCGGTGTTAGTGATAGTCTGGACATTTACCTTGTTCATTAAAATGTAAATGATTATTGTTTAAATGTCACTGACAAACAGAATAATGTTGTTTTTCTCCCCATGTAACAAAACCAAACAAACTAATAAAAAAAATAAATTATGTCATATCATATTTTGTAGTATACCGGCACATCTAAAGCTCACTAATTACATGCCATAGTTTATTTATTTATTTGCTGTCCAAAATCCAAAGTGTACTGAGAATGTAACGGGTAATAAATCGGTATAGGAGACTATTTCTTGTTGTCAGACAATCAGTGGGGCTTTAGTAACGTAGGTACATTTTCTATTTGATTACTTCTTCCTGGGGCTGGCAATAGCTTCACACTTAATGAAGACATGCGAGAGTGGTGTCAGAATTATCCAACTCTTGGAAGAAATAAAATAAGTTAATTTCCCATAATGTCAAACTATTGAACTTCAAAACTAATGATCTTAAAACATATATATATACATGTGTGTGATTAGAGGTTTAGAGATGGCATAACTAAAGTCTTAACTGTGAAAAACATCTGCTTTTAGGATGGAATATGGCTCATAAACCTGTCCGCTCGAAAGACCTCCAGCAACAGAGAGTATTGTAAAGTTAATAATTAACACAAATTAAGCTGACATACTTTTTTATGGAAGTAAAGGAAGTGGGGCTAAAACTGACCTATTTTATTTATCTCAGCTTGTAATAAAAGGCCATGTAATAAGCTCAAATGGATATCAAAATAGAGAAAATAGCTGGTTTGCCCCAGCAATGCCATAGGCTTTTGGCTGCTGATAGCTAAAAAGCAGGGTGGGATTCTTATGTTTTTTTACCATTTACCATCAATCAAATCAGACGGATGTGAGGCTCTTATCTATTGTGAATCCGGCTATTTCTTAAATAATTTATTTACCAGTTATTTTTTAGGATACTTTCGTTGTAATTCAATTTTCTAACTTTGTTTTTATTTTGATTGTTGTTTGTGTTTATACCCCGTCATTTTCATGTTAAGGGGATAAAAAAAACACGAAAGGCAGATGGCCACTCAGACACATACAGCATGGGATTTACTGACATTAAAACACAAGAGGAGAGACAAAATGTTAGTTTCACTTCATTGTGTTTATTGACTTAGTCATTGTCATTATTGTCAACACTGGTGAAAGTGTTACAGTGGCCCTGATGTTCAAATCACACCTGTTGTCGAGTTATTAAACATCACTTTTCTAAAATGTAATGAAAAGTACATTCATACACTTAATATTA
>CM075191.1:1577500-1645000 GCA_037577475.1 Chaunax sp. Z400
AGATGAACTGGTGACTCTAACCTGACCGTAGGTGTGAATGTGAGTCTGAATGGTTGTGTGTCTTTCTATGTGATGACACAGGATAAGAGGTTACAGGAAATGAATGAATGAAAGAATAAATTTTACATGCATGTCTATATTCATGTGTGTATTAACTCATCAGATTTGATACAGTTGAGTATTTATACTTTTATTTGTTCCTAGCAGAGCACTATGTGATCTCTGGTCATTTCTAAATAGAACTATTTATACATGAGTCATTCCCAGACATAATTTAGGTAATGATGGTGGACATTTTACCTTCTTAATTACACTTTATAGAGTAAAATATAAATCAGTCAAATAACAAATCATTTCTAAACTATATTCATTAACTGGTTTTGTTTAAAAATACTGCAAACTAGATTTTAAAAAATAACTTAAAATGAAATGTATGATTTTTTTAAATCTGTAGCTTTTTAATAATTTATGAAGTTATTGTTTCAAAGGCAACACAAGCCAGTAACTGCATGTAAGATTTATGCACAGGGTAGGAGAGAGTTTTGTCGGAATAGTTGAAAACATACCTGGCATTGAAGCCTCTCCCGTTTCGAGCACAGCCCTCCCACTGGCAACAGTACCCAGAATCCTTTTCAGGCTTGACATGGAAGTCGTTGATGTGATCCACCAAATCCTGTAGTGAGTCGAACAGCAGGTGGCACTGGAGGGCAGAGAAGGAGGAAGAGATTAGACAATGAATGAATTTGGTTGAGACTAATGGTGAACAATGCAATTACAAAAATAAAATCACTCAAATGTAACATTAGATCATGTATATATATCATTTAGCGTCACAACAAAATAATTTAAACATTTCCACTCCATAATGGCTTGAAATTTTCTGTTTTTCTTGAATGATAAATTAATAACATCACTAAGTTTCATTCTTAAAAAAATATGTTTAACTTGTATCAAAATGTTCTGACCTGAGTGAAAGAATTAAAACATCTAAACCACTTCATGCAATCATTAAACACTTTAAATGAAGACCTTGTTCAATACTACATTAAGTTTTTTGTTTTGTTGTTTTGTTTTCTTGTGTCAGACTTACAACTTATTACCTGTCCTCCCATTATGTATATCTGCTTATATCCTACTTGTTTTTTAAATCTATTGTATATATTGTGAAGCATCTTACAAAGATGTGTCGAGTAGTATATTAGTTATAAATGTCCTTCATTTTTATTTTTTTTGTACTTTTATTCTTAGTACTTCCCTTGTCCTGCTGTGTAAAACTGAATTTCCCCCACAGGGGAACAATAAAGGCCCATCTAATCTGATCTTATCTGATAATATACTGTGAAAAGGCCAAGCTGACAGTTTCACATTTTTTCAATACAACCAACAATTCAAACCCCCCAAATATTTAATTTTTCAATCATGATATACCAGAAAAAAGGAGCAAATTTTCAATTATTTAATGCAATAACACATTTTTGTTTCATAAATGACTACAATGATTTATCCAGTGGCAACAGTTTACAAAAAATCTTTCAGCAGCCATGTTTAATATTGTTTAAAAAAGTCACCCTCTTCTTCTGTCTTTTTCCTACCAGTGATGAAATCTTGTGTTCTCAGCACCACCTAGTGGTCAGAGTTATCATGACAATGTTTTCACCAAGTCCCCTATGAAGCGCTTACAATAGGAATTCAGTGCACCTGATTGATTGATTTGTATTTAATGTGAAATCACTATAAAGTGGGCATGATGAAGCCTGTAAAAAAAAAACATTATTTGTACAACTGCTCCTGTAATAAAAAATCACAGTGCATTGATTTACATATAAGTACCTTCATCCAGCGGCAGGCCAGCTGACTGTCATATGACGGCTCTGATGAAATTTGCTTCTCTCTGTTCTGACCAATGAACATGGAGGAGGGAAAGCTGTAGGACCTCGGTGGACTTCTGAGCGGCAGATAGAGCGGATAACCCTGTGGTGAAGCTCTGCCCTCCACACTTCGATGACGAGCTGGTTCCTGAAAGAGAGGAAGATGAAGAGAGGTTGCATTAGCCAAGGAGGACAATGTTATGCTTTGGCCAAGACATATCATTGAGGCTGTAAAAACAAGGAGCTGAGTGTGGAAAAAATGTTCATGTCAACCTCCAACTTATGATTCTGACTACATGGCTGCAAAACTGGCATTGCTGGCAGATGCTCATTTAGGATATTTAGGACATTATACCACAAGGCTAACAGCTGGATTCTTAGGATGATGCATGAACAATATACAGAATAACATACGTTTTCCTTTCTCTCAATTCTGCTGGTATTGCATGAATGCAGCATAAACATGACAACATAGAAAGAGATAAATCTGCATGAAACAGAAGAGTATTTTACAGTTGGGAATTTATTTTACAATTCTTATTAAATATTTGTGTGATTTACTGAGACATGTCCAGCAGCAGTGACACACTTCATGAAATGGATCTCTCATCTAGGAAATCACCACAATCTGTGTGACACATGGTCACAATGTGTCGTGGCTTTTACCATTTAAGCTACTTGCTTGACTCTTTTCTGCCTTTCTGTCTATTAGTTTTATCGTTTGGCTATCTCTCTAAATAATTACATGCATAAGTACCGTAAACAAATTGGCTATAAAGTGATATTTATCTTAAATTAAAGATTTTAGTTTTAGTAAATAACCGACTTTTGCCTGTGGAGTTACAGCATTCATAAAGCAGGCCCATGACACTGGCTACTTAATCAATACTGGATGACAGAAGGAACTTAATTCAATGTAATTATATTTAGATTTGGTGTCACTAAGAAACCATAGCTATCCACCTCACATTTTAAAATTATAAGGCTGTTTTATTATCTCTCTGTGGATAGCAGTGAAATATAAATGTGAATTTATGTCTATAAAGCTCCACCGGTGAAAAAAGGAGTGGGCCTAGTATTGAAGCCTGTGGTACCTCACGTTTGACCTTCCTGAAAAAGAAGAATGATTTATTGCTTGAAGGAGATGATAGAATAAAATGATTCTCTTGATACTGTACAACATACTGCCTCTGTTCTATTATTACTAGTTTGTCTTGTTTCCTTTAGGACACTGTTGCTTGAGCGTGAGTGAGCTGTTTAATAGTGTCTGCCTGACTGCTCTCAGTTTCAAAAAGAACTGAATGATGAAGTCAAAGGTTGTTGTTTTTTTAAGTTGACTTGGTCAGCTAAGCGAATTATTATGGACAAACAGTTTCAAAGGCATCTTTGGAGTTAGTCTGGGCGACATAATAAGAGCTTTTCATGTTCCACATTTAATGTGGTACACAATTTAAAATGAGTACTCTGTGATGTAAAAGATGGATCTGGATCTTACAAAGAAGCTGTGTGTTAAGATAAGAGAGAGAGATAAGATATCCCTTTATTAGTCCCACAGTGGGGAAATTTACAGTATTGCAGCAGCACAGTGTACGAAAAACACAGCAGGAGGAGGGGAAATAATATTTTTTTTAAAAATACAATACAATAAAGGAGGGGGGTAAAGTGTCTCAAAAATATTTCACAAATACTATTACAAAAAGTGTCTCAGTATTGCAACAAAAAGTACTACAGTTAGTTAGGTCTACTGGGAGCAGTGCTGATTGTACAGTCTAACAGCTGCAGGAAGGAAAGACTTGCGAAAGCGCTCCTTCACACACTTTGGGTGAAGCAATCTGTCGCTGAAGGAGCTCTCCAGTGCTGTTACTCGGTCCCGCATCGGGTGGGAGTGATTGTCCATTAAGGATGACAGTTTAGTTGTCATCCTCCTTCCTCCCACCACCTCCACTGGGTCCAGGTGTTTCATGTTTTAATTCAATTCAGTGTGTTGAAGAAGAGTAGAGGACTTTCAATTTTCTCAAATGAGTTTCACTGCAGGCACTAAAACCCACAGTAGACTGCCTGAAGCTGTAAATACGGTGGCCGTGACAGTTCATAACACGAATTCAAAAGCCACAACACCAATGCAAAAGCCACAACGGAAGTCAACTTTTATTAGTAAAATAAACAACAATGGAGAAGAGCAACACCGGAGGTGAGAGTCAACAGACACACTAGGGGGAGGTCTACATTAAAAAATTATAATTATGTTTCTACTTTTTGTATGTATGTTCACAAATGTTCAATAAAGTTTGTTAAAAAAAAAGTCTGTTGACTCTCACCTCTGGTGTTGCTCTTCTCTATTGTTGTTTATTTTCCTAATAAAAGTTGACTTCCGTTGTAGCTTTTGCATTCGTATTGTGGCTTTTGTATCTTGTTGTGAACCTTCACGGCCACCGTATCTAAATAGGACCGGAATATTCCCACAATTTGATGGGCATAAGATTCAAAAGTGAACTTTTGAGGTGTTGGTTTGTTACCTTTAGATAGAGTCAGGCTAGCTGTTTTCCCCTCTTTCCAGTTTTTATGCTAAGCTAGGCTAGGCTAGGTTAACTGGCTGTAGCCCCATATTTACAGTACAAACAGTAGAGTGGTATCGATCATGTAGCTCACAAACATATTTTTACTTATGGCTAAAATGTGGGTCAGATTTTTTACTGATTGTAATGTGGCATGAATTATATGATTTTATGAATTAACTTTACTGGATATCAACACTTCCTCTCAAAACGCTTGTAATCAATCATCGCTGGCTGTATTCATTTGTATTTTTGTGATAATTCCTAAAAATTACTCTTCTCTGTTCATCTTTCCAGCTCTCCACATGTGTTTTAATGATACAGGATATATGATATTCATATCCATATCTGATATGAAATCATGGCTGAAGTTTAAGAATTTTACTTCAGTGCATTGCTGTCTTCTGATGATTCCAGGAAATCTTAACTGTCTGGATAAAAATTTTATTTAAGGGCTTGTTTCACCAAATTTGCAACATGCCTGCTGTGATTTACAACATGAAATCATTTCCTCACCAATTAACTGTTTGACTGATGAAATAAAACTCTATACTTGAATAAGAATGCCTCAGGACTTTATCCCCATAGGACTTTATGTACATAAAAGATAAGCTCTCTGTCTTATTTGAGGGCTCAGACACTTTAAACTGAGCAACTGTAGTCATGCAAATGACAGCTTCTGTCTGGCTGTGCAAACACTTTGCCTCACCTGTGAGAAGAGATGAGGCTGAGGGCTGCGGCTGCTGTGAGGGGACTCCAGCGGAGAGGAAGGGGAGAGGGAGGAGGGGGAGGAAGGAGACGGGGAGAGGGAGTATGCATGGCGAGATAAGGGTGACAGGCTGAGGTCCATTGCTGGAGGACTGAAGCAGGACCCTGGTCGCTCTTCACAGGGAGAATGGGAGTCTAAATTGGAGATAAAGAGTTGATGATGTTCTGTTTGACGTTGCAGAAAGCTTAGCTTATAACTGAGGTTTAAAAGTTGCTGTTGTGTACATTTGGACAGTTAATCCAATATTTTTTGGCCACATGTCGGACCTCTGAACCTTTTTACAGTTTGCTTTCCAAACTCAGAGGGTATTTTCAGCCCAGAGGAACCTCCTCATAGCGACTTCCTTCAGAGAACATGCTGTCCCAACACGAGGAACCTTGAGGGATGTGCTTGTACGATGATTGGTTGAACACGAGCCAATGCAAATTTGTCAACTGCCATTTTTAAAAACCTGTGCGAAACATTAGGCGTGTAAACAAAAACACATAATCATAGTCGGTCAAATAGTTTCTGATGTACTGTATGTCGTGCAGAAGTGATGTTGCTAATCCAACCACCGGCCAGCTTACGTCACATCAGCAGTCTTTTTGGTGGTGCGAATGCAAACAGAAATAATCCAACTTGATGGTATTTAAGTGTTGGAGTAGCTCTGCAGAGAGCAGTGAGTCCCCAGAACTGTTTGGTTCAAAAACACCCAATGAAGAGGAAAAGCTCTTAATGCTATAGCCCCTTCAAATATGTCTGACCTTTTCATATCTTATCAACCACAAGAAGCCCTGAAGTAACTCCACAAAGTGGAGAAGCTGCTTTTCTGAGTCAAGCACCCAAACTGTGGGGCTGCCATGAAACATACCAGCAGCCTTTTATCTTCATGTATGTATGAATTTATTTATCTACTGATTGATCTATTTATTATCTACTAATTCATATATTATCTGTTCATTCGTTTTTATGTATTTTCATCTTTTCCATAACTGACTGCTCTTTTTTTTAATATTTCAATGTAGTTTACATAGCAACATACAAATTAAGATATTATCATTATTATTATTATTATTATTCAAATAATCGCTTTAAATTTAAAACTAAAATGTAAAGAAGTCAGATTTAACGTAACAACAAGGTAACAACAAGGTGAAACCTTAACCATCAACTGAGAACACTGGTCCATGTAGTACGATGAGTCACCTTCACTGACAGCTCAGCCAAACCAACTATAAAACACACACAAATGTTGGAGGCAGAATAAAAGAATAGTTTTCTGTTCTTCTGATTCTCTTTGGGGTATTTCAGTGCATGCATAGTGCAGAACGCCCAGATTAATTTCTTATTTGTATTGCTCTTCTTTCTGCCCTTTTTTATTCCCTCATTAGCTCTTCAGGAAACGTGGGCCTTAAACTGTGTTTAAGTAGTTACTCATTTGTCGGCGTGTTTATCGAGGATTTTTCTTTGCCTGCCGTGGGAAACAATGTTAATAAAAACACTGAGACTGAACCAAATTCACTGTCAAGACATTAGAACTCCACTTGAGAATATTTTCATATTTAGCTATAAACCAAGAAAGCGGCAGACAAATGAGGGCAAAAGGCACACATGTTACATATTGTGCACATTTCTGTGACTCGGGCTACGCTTGGCATTCAGACTGACACAGGAGCCATGTTGTGGTTCTCTTTTGGGTCACTTCATGTCAGTGTCACGCACTTCTTGTTATGAGTCGCACAAATCTGGGGACAATTTCTGTCTGTTGGAGGGCAGGAGAGAACTACAGCTCATTGGATTTACAATATTAAGTTACCGAGAAAGTGAGAACATAGATTCCACTTATTATAAAATTGCATTATCATGGTGATAGTCCCAATTACTGCAATATGGTAACAGCAACGACCTGTGTATTAGTGAGAGAGGAGACATGAATTTGTCGATATGAAGAATTGAGAATGCTGCATGTTGTGCATCTGTGTGCCTTATTAACCCTTACCTGGAGAGGAGGGCGGGGAAGGAAAGGTTGTGCATAGCAAGCGTGGTCGTGTGGCGCTAAGAGGGGCGCAGATAGAGGAAGGACAGGCCCTCTTTCCTAATCTCGCTCGACCATCTGTCCGTCCTGAGGGAAGTTTCAAGTCCAACGGCTCGTCCAATGACAGCATGGCTGATGGTTACTGCTCCCCACCTGTGGAGAGAGAACAATCATGCAGCCAAGTGAGTGATAATTAACTGCTGTTACACATTTTCAGATGAATGTGAAGTCCTGCTTTTTAGAAAACGCCATATGACATTTTTTTTATCAAAGACATTTACCCCTAAATAACACTGGAAAAAAAGCATTGTGATAAAACACAACATGACTGAAGACACTGGCATGTTATGAACAGACTAGTGGAGGAGGCAGTGAGTTTATCAGATTGTGTAACATCTGTCTGCTACCCCTGAAAATGAGGCTTCAGAGTAAACAATGAGATAAAGGTACTGTAGGGTTCATCAGGTTACTTAGTCATCGGGTTCATTTCTATGTCAAAATGTCATTAGCTTTGAATTACGCTGCGTGTTTAAAATATATTATTTTAAATTCAGATAAAATCTTTAAAAAATATTATACTACTTTTAAAGTACTTTTTAAAGTAGTATACATGTGTAAAAAGCCAATTCCAAGCTTAAGCAGTGTTTTTTGCTCCAACATAAAAACCTCGGTACAATTATTTTGAACCAATGCCGTTCTCACTGTCATGGCTGTGCTTTCACTACGATGAAAACCTGCCACGATGGACTGATGATCAGAAAATACAATGACCAAGAATTAGCTCTTTACCTTGTCCATTTATTCTAAAACCCTCCAGTCCGTTTGAGAATGGCAGCAGGGTCCAATCCTGTGTTGTGTACTTTTGTTCTTGTGGTAAAAAGCTCTGAGAAACATTATCATGTGGGTTTGTTTGGCGATCCTCTAAATTTCTGTGGTCAGACTTTACCGAGGGGCTCAGTGAGACGTTTTCAGTACTTTTCCACCCATACAAGTATGATCCTTTGGGTGTAGCATGAGACAAAAAGCAACCCTTGACCATGACTCAACTCATTATTTCTTGTTAGACCAAGTGACTCAAGATCCTGATATCTGCTTCAAAGGAAAAGAAAATCTGTTCGGTGAAAACTAAGGAGGAAAAAATCTGCACTGAAATTGACCAAACCTCCACACAAATGTTTGACAGCTGCTACAGAAGAGACACAACATGCAGTCTGTCAGGCAGCAACACCATCTACACATACGAGCTGCCTGAGTCTCTGCAGGCTGTTCAGTCTGACGGCATTAGAGACTAGAGCCTGACTGATGCACTGCAGTGGCTCATATTAACATTAAACAAAGATTCTAAATAATATCAATCCAGCAGTAACACATTACTATGAAAGTTGCCTCGTTTTCAGCTGTCTCTGCCTGTCAGTCATTATTTATAACGGGACTGATTTACAGTCTAATATTACTAACAATGCCTCCACTTGTTTCTTTGTGAGCTATTTGTGACACCAAACAATATAATGATACACATCACAAGCACTAAAGTGACACATACAGCTCTGTCAATCACACAATTTCATTCCACCCCCCTGTCATTCGCCAAAACTGTCCAATCAAAGTCTTCCGGTCCGGTCTGACTCACAGACCAGAAGTCACAGAAACCGATTTTCTCACCAAGAATTCTCCCCCCCCCCCCCCAGAATCAAAGTCTCAACTCTTCATTTAATTTCCTCCTCCTCGCCTACAGATCCCCTCTTTGCCCCCGAGCATCTGACTGACCTTCTCCAATCCTACACCTCCAGAAACCTACGGTCCTCAGACACGGGCTCGCTTCCCATCCCTCACAGCAGTGTAAGAACCTATGGTGACAGGGCTTTCGGTGTGGCAGCCATCACCCTCTGGAACTCTCTCCCTGAAACTCACAGCATCTCTGGACACTTTAGAAAACCTCCATCTGTTCTCAGCCGCTTTTTGACCAAAACGTCAACAACACAGTTTTAGTTTATGTTCTTCCCCTCCGTACTCTGTAAAGTGTAGAGTACCTTGAAAGGTGATATACAAATTCAAGTTATTATTCTTAGTATTATTATAATCTAAGTTTTGAAATAAATCTAGGCCCACCTTGCAGACTTTTTACTTTTAAAAGTAACTTTACACCCACACTAAAAGAGAGGATTTAAGACAGCCAGTTGTTACGTATTTAGCCAGTATTTGCCTCTTGAACGGTCACATGTCGGTCGACTGGTAAACAACTGCAAAACCTCTATTGGGTGTCTCACTCTATGGCTCTTTAATAAGAGCTGGCACTTCTTCATTTACTTCCTTTTTCTGGGATTCAACTTGACAAACTTCCAGCCACATGTACACCTATTCAGCTCCTAAACTTGCTGTCACTACAGATTCTTCTGCAATCACAAACAGCACCCCCGACATAATAAGAGGCAGAGGCTAAACCACAATGAAGTCAGTGTTTAGGTCTCTGCTGGCCCGCTACCTCACCACACTGGTTTTACATTCCACAGCAACCTCGTTGACTTCTCTCTCTCTCCCTCTCTCTCTCTCTCTCTCCTCTCTCTCTCTCTCTCTCTCTCTCTCCCTCTCTCTCTCTCTCCCTCCCTCTCTCTCTCTCTCTCCCTCTCTCTCTCTCTCCCTCCCCCTCTCTCTCTCTCTCTCTCTCTCCTCTCTCTCTCTCCCTCCCTCTCTCTCTCTCTCTCTCTCTCTCTCTCTCTCTCCTCTCTCTCTCTCTCCCTCCTCTCTCTCTCTCTCTCTCTCTCTCTCTCTCTCTCTCTCTCACACACACACACACACAAACACACACACATGCTGTTATTTGGAGGTATTGTGACGGCATGCACATACAGAACCATATGTATCCAGGCACGCATGCAGCCTGAAGTCACATCATGCACAAAACTCCCAACCACACGTGAGCCCCCCCCCCCCAGCAGCTCCGCCCCTTGTTTTCCCTCAATGACCTGTGTTTGGGCAGCATGCCCAGGACCTCTTATGGATCCCCTACTGCCTAGCAAAACACATACTTTGACTGTTCACACACTTGAACACACACATATGTGCTGTGCACACATGCACACACATCCAGCGACATCCTGTATAGTGTATGCTCTATCTCTGTACTCACATTTGTGTTGCTGTACTTATTCTATATGCATTAATCTTAACAGCTAATTCTAAACTGAACCTTCTTAACTAAACCAGAATGTCCTAACAGCACAGCTGTGAGTTCACACATACAGTGTTGTATTATTCATGTCTACATATATAGAAAACTGTGCAGACACACATTCAGAATGGGTGTAAACTACATTAACACACATGTAGTCTTTCCTCCCCTCTCACAGGAAACCTTTGCCTCCACGACGCCCTGATCTGGCCTCTCCCTCCCCACTTTTTTTTTTTACTCCTCTCTCTACTTCCCTCCCTCTCACTCCTTCCTGTGGTTTTCCTCTCCCAGTCCTCCAGCAGAGCATACCTCTCCTCTCCCCTCTGCACCTCCCACTCCCTTTTCTTCTCTCCCGTTTTTATTCTTCAGGGCAGTTTTAGACTCCCTTCTACACTTTTCTAACTTACCTCACAATATAAACTTTAGACTGTACTTTATAAGGAGTCATTCTCGACTTCAGTGCATACTGCTTTCTATATTATGACACATTTTTTAAAAGCTGGCCTTTTAAGGGTCCTTTGAAGAGAAATCATTTCAGTGGGAGGCAGGGACAGAACATATTCTCTTAACATGGAATTATGTCAGCCCATGTTTTTTAGGGGTTGCATCGTTTTATCTTTCCATCCCACGTCCTTATAAGGTATTACGCAACGCTCCCACAACAGCAAGGATGACAGGAGGCTTTGTGTTTGTAACTGGGAGGCATAGGGAGACGGGAGACAGGCCTTAAAGGCTGAGGTGCATACATGGGAATTGGCTGCAGTTGTCCACAACTGGACACCTGTTTGAACAGCAAATAGTCAGAAACATTTAAATGGACAAAAACAAAAAGACAGCGAGCTGTATGGAGAAGGGGGGGGGGGTTCAGTTACCACACAGACTACGATGGAAACAATAAGACAACCGTACTCCACTTCTTGGAGGCAAAAGAGGACAAACAAGAGCTTTTCTTTTCTAGTAATTTTCAATTACACAATGTATTTTTGACTGTTTTCAGTCAACTGTAGATCACCTAAAACAGTCCTCACATATCACATTTCAGAATCACAAAAACAAAACCATCACCAGTGCAATGTGGTGGTTTCTGCTGTCAGAGCAGTGAAAATTCAAATGCTGTCAGAGTTCACAGCTTGTGATTGTGTTGAGTTGCTATAAGCCCCATTCAGAGTGTTTTCATCTGTTGCACCTTTATTCCACCCCGACGTCTGTCTGAACACAATGAAGGCGTAGCAGGGTGTTGGTTTGATCCCCCTCTGTGACGCCTCAGGATGTAGAAACAGGCGTCTGTCTGAATGAAGAGCCCCGGCGTTGTGGAACAGGTGTGAGGTTGTAGTGATATGTTCAGGTGTGCGACCTGCCCCGGAGGAGTTAATGATGGTGCAGCAACAGGAAGTCTGTTGTTTGAAGAACAAGCACAGAAGATGATGCTAAACTGTGGAGACAGTGAAATATATCAGCTTTTATGTTGGCTGTTGCGTCGTACGTCACACAGAACGACGGCATAACTGTGAACACACACACTGAGGTGGTGTTGAGATTGTGATTGAGTTGTGTCTATTCTGTCAGCTCACATGAGATAACGGGTGACGTACAGGGAGGCAGAGAATGAGCCGGCAGTGAAATCAACAAAAAGAAAAAGTGAGAAACAGCAAAGGAGGGAGGGAAAGACAAAAAGTGTGGGACTCAGACGTGGGCTCCCACCCTTTTCTTCTCCGCACACTTTTCCCATTATTTGACTCAGTATTATCTCTCCCCCCCCCCCCATGTCTCAGCAAAGCAAAGTGATGTAACTTTGCAGAAGAAGTCTGCCATCGCCAACAGACGAGTCTGCAGTGTCTCTTGCTCTGACACTGGCGTCTTTGCCATTTAGGAGGGGAGTGGTGGAGGAGGAGGAGGGGAGTGTTGGAGGAGGAGGAGGAGGAGGAGCAATCTCTCATAACAGGGATTTTTTAGTTCTTCACTTAAAATGCTTTTTCTATGGCTTTCTGTTCGTTCCCAAACTTAATTCTGAATTCCTGTTTTTGTTTTTTTAAAGAATGGATTTGATTAAAGTAAAAACACAACTGGCTGCTCATTACTGGAAGTGGTTTTATCAGAACTGCAGAGCTTTGTTTGTAGCAGTCACTCCACAAATGAAAATGCTCCAAAATGACAGAAAGAATTTCTTATTCTACCTATATCAGAGAATAATTGACAATAAAGTATCAAGAAATCAACTTATTGGTCTTGCACACACGGCACGGCTTGAAATGTATTCTAGAAAAAAGTAAAAACAGGTACTTTAAACTTTATATAGGTGGCTAGTCCTTAACTTAGTCTAGGTAAAAAGGGAAAAACATTCATTTCTGATCATGCACATATGGGATGAATTTGTATTTGATGTCAGGTTATTTATTCTTTGAGTCTTAGATAGTTTGAGAGCACAATGGCTTAATTCCAACGGGCACATTTTGTTCCATCCTCTGCATGGCTTCATACCCCACTTGGAACGTTGACCCTGCCCGATTTGGTTGACATGCTCACATATGTTGAATTTTCTTTGTTTTGTCTTTATGTTTTATTTTTGCTTTAAGCATGGGTCAGGAGGCTACGTAGCTAACTGTTTCATATCGGGAGTCTACATAGGCTTTTACATTTCCACAATTGATCAGATGTTCAATGCCCTTGCTGTGTTCATTCCCGGGCAGAGCAGAGAGCTGCTTCTGGAATGAACTGTGACAGGTCTGGTGGAATCACAGTCATTGTCTAGAATGGCTGCGAGCAGCTCCTGTGGCTGTGCTGCAGCTGGAACACAACGCAACTGTGCGATGGAATCATGCTGCGACATGTCAACATTTTATTGTCTCTCCAAAGAAGTTATGTTATGAACGGGGGTGGAGTTTAGCTCTGTTGGTAGAACAGGCTCCCCATACCCAGAGGCGGAGTCCCCCAGCGGTGGGCACGGGCTCTTTATCGCATGTCTTCCCCCTTTCTCTCTCTCCCATTTCCTGTTGCCATCTTCAAGCTGTCCTATCAATAAAGGCCTGTGAGGCCTAGAAACACTTAGATTACATTACATCACATTCTTTGGAGAGGCAGGGAATGACCCGAGGAACAATCCAAGATTTTGGTAGTGATCCAGATCATTATGGACCCACAATGCACAAGGTGTTCATCAGGGAGATGAGTGAAGAACAGCACCTACAATTCTCCTACCAGCAGAGGGCACCAGGCTCCTGTGGAGGTGAGCTCCATTACAAATGTTCTAGAAACAGAATGGAACGGAGTGCCACAGGGAAATTCAAATGTGACCAGAAGTTAAAACTGCAAAAACTGCACAGATGTTTTTGTTCTTTACACTTACAGCTGTTGTTTGTTTGTTTGTCAAACTGAATTCTGGAAAATGTAAAAAAAAAAAAAATCAACCAGAGTTCATTTGGTAGGTCGACAAAAATTGGTAGAAAATACACAGTAAATATACAAAATAATGGTGTAAATTACTTTTAAAAATGTTGGAAGCAGACAGGATCCTAGGAGGAAATTCATTCTTAGTCAAACAGGAGACAGAAGACAGATATTCAGTCACATGAGGAGGATCAGCTGGGCTCGATGGGATGATGCAGCAGGGCTGTAACAAAGGATAAACCACCTCATCCCACTTTATCCCTCTGTAGCTCCAAGATGAACTTAACCATGTATAGTCAAACTTTAAAATGGATCATTGAGGAAGCTGATTTAAGTTTTATAGTTATGTCTGCATCATCACCTATATGGTAACGTCAAGTCAAGCACTTTCATATACATGTATTTAGAATGGTTTGAAGTGTCCTGTTGTGATGTTAACAGACAGTCAATCATAAACTGGTATGGCAAAAATAAATCTATACAGCTCTGAAAGTAAAGTTCAGTTCATCATCACTACAGGGAGTTTGGGAAGAACGTCACAGAAACCAGAAACCGAAACACTTCACAACAGGAGTAACGACACCATCGGTGGTGACATAAGAGGCATGTCTGTATTCATTTCATCCTTTTAAAAAATTCAATCTATTTTTGTTTGAGCCACAGAACGAAGCTTTTCTTTCTACTGCTGTACTTTTCCATCCATAATAATATTTATTCTATTCACAACCCCCATCCATAGTTCCTAGCACTACCACCATTCAACCATCTGGCAACTGGACAAGGTCAACACAAAAACACTTCACTTCTCCTCTCTGCTTTGCCTCCCTGTAATTCTTTGCATCAGCGGAGCAACAGTTCCCTCCCCCGTATCGATCCTATTGTCCACCCTCTGAGGATCGAGAGAGAGAAAACGACTAAAGATGGAGAAGAGGGCAAAGGACAAGGTCCAAGGATGTTGAGAAAGAATCAGTGCAAATAATCTGGGTTGTGTTGAGCATATGGGAAAGAACATTAGGAAATCTCTCTTCTCTTTATATCAGTAATTTTTCTTCTCTTTCTTTACTTCTGTTGTTCTTTCTCCTTCTTTTTTCATTTTCTCCATCCCTCCATTCCCTCAGCTCTCCGTCCAGACCTAAAGCGCACAAACGCATGTGCCTCACATTCCTACGTGCAGAGCAGATTCACCCAATTTGTTTCCACTCTGTGTGTGTGTGTGTGTGTGTGTGTATGTGTGTGTGTGTGTGTGTGTGTGTGTGTATGTGTGTGTGTGTGTGTGTGTGTGTGTGTATGTGTGTGTGTGTGTGTGTGTGTGTGTGTGTGTCTGTGTGTATGTGTGTGTATGTGTGTGTGTATGTGTGTGTGTGTGTATGTGTGTGTGTGCGTGTGTGTGTGTGTGTGTGTGTGTGTGCGTGTGTGTGTGTGTGTGTGTGTGCGCGTGTGTGTGTGTGTGTGTGTGTGTGTGTGTGTGTGTGTGTGTGTGTGTGTGTGTGTGTGTGTGTGTGTGTGCGCCAAGCCAGTAAATAATAACCCATTCCAGCTGTACTTCAGACCGTTCCTCTTATTCTCGATGGAGAAACAAAGATAGAGCAAAAGGAAAAACGTTCCTTCAAATAAGAGAGTAATGAGCTGGAAAAAAAGTCAGCAGAGAATTAAGCAGGTATCATATTGTTTTAATGCAAACACACAATCACACATGCCATGGCTAGTGTCCGATGGACACAGTTGTCACGTTCACGTCTAGCACCCATTTGTAAGTACTAAATGTACCCATATGTGCGCCAATAGGCGTGTCAGTCTTAAAATAAGGTATGGTCAGGCGCGTCATTGGTGCGTTGTTATTTTGAGGCAGCAGAAAGTGAAGGTACCATTTACCAAAAACAACAACAACAAAAAATGGTCTTAAGTCAACAGTGCAGCATTTTCATACATACACTCTACATATTACACACTAGTTATGCACGGATTGACTTTGACATCATTATCAACATTTCTATCAACCTGCCATCGATTCAAATGAATTATTTTCTCTGATTTACAGACTCACTGCATGGACAGTTCACTCCACCGGTGGCTCAGGAATGGTGGTTTCCCAACAATACATTTCACTGGACGGACTGTACAGTATGTGTGACCAAGTTAAGCTGCAGTGCCTTGTGCATAAAAGGCAGAGACGGTGGAGACACACTTGTCGTTTCTGCTGCTGGAGGATTGCTGCAGCTGATGTCATTAATATTTTCCTCATTACTTTTGTATTATTTCACCCAGGAGCATGCCATCCGCTATTAATCAGAATAATCATTGTTATGATCATGCTGTTATTGTGGGCTATTAAACATACAGGGGTGCGCAGCAGCCTTCCTCCTCCTCAGTTTAATGTCGGTGTATTTAGAGTAAAATGGAGACAAATGATAGGACAGAGGATTGAGAAAGGCAGAGGGCTGCTGTTTAAATAGCAATGCGACTGATGCAGGTGCACCTGGCTTTTAAAGTGAATGGGAGAGGATTGGTTGAATTTATATTATGCTAAAACACACCTGTGATTAATTAAGAGACTTTACAACCCGTGCTTTGTGGACAGATTGTGCACCATTTAACTAGTGCCATGGACTTTCATAAGCTTTAGATCATTTAAATAAGGCCCTATTGGTCCTGTATAACTTTTAGACAATGCTCTCAATGTAGGCAGTTACTTGCCTTTTGGAGGGAAAAAAGTTTTTTCTACTAATGTCAATGTCCATGTTAATGCTTTTCCATCCTGCCGGCAAGTTTTTATAAGGGAAAAAAGCTGCCTCCACAGCTTCTTCCAAAATTCCTTAAAACAATCACTGGTTGAGCTGGTTTCCTATCACTGGAGAAAATAATTTAACAATTCAGCCTGATTGGCTGACTTTGACTGAAGTAATTAAACAAAATTGGGGCTCTAACTTAAAAAACAGAGTAGTATTTTCCACCTTAAGGGAGAGGAAAGATGATAAAATTAAGAGATTATTGAGAACAACAGAGGTTATGTAAAGTGAATAATACAGATGGGTGAAGCAGGAAATAACTATAAAGGGAATCAGATGAGAAAATATAGAAAAAAGAATAGTTTAAAGCTGTCTTGAATTCATCATTTAATATATTAATCCTGTGATGACATGCAGATAATCCAGCCCTGTATCAACAGCAAACTTTGAACTCAAATCAATTCATTTTTATGGGACTACAGTGCTTTGCCTCACAGAGGCAAAATGAAGTTTTTGTTTAGAGTGCATTTTTGGTGGTGCAATTCTTGCAAAATGTGTTAGCTTATTTTCTGGTAGCGGCTAAGTTACTTCTGGCTAAGTGGCAGAGTAGAAGACCATTCATATGTGACTGGCATGTTCCTGGTTAGCTTGGCAGCCACATTAGCTCAGTGATTTAGGTTAAATGCTAACATTCAGTGCTGATGCAGAAGGTAATATGCCCTTAAACAGAGACACATAGGTAACATAGGCATGTAACTCATCTGACTTTTCATCATGACTTTTGAGAATGAGACTGGGCTCCAAGTGCTATCCCATCTTAAAATTACAGCTCATCTCATTACTGACCACATCAACAATTTGTGGAATGTTGTTATTGCTAAACCTTAACCATAGTTTATTTCCCATATCAGTAATCTTTGCAGAACCGTGCAGAAAACCAGAGATTTCAAAATGTAACAATGTAAAAACAACAAAACACTCTCATTGAATGGAATCCAGGAAATTATGACTTTTTTGTCTGGCAGGGTTGCACATAACTCATCAGGCTGTGTCTTCAAGTATTTCATAAGGATATTATTAGTGTCACTGTCTCACTCGAAAGAAACAAATCAAGACCAATAATGCCGATTGTAACCCATCACTTAGTTATGGCATTTACGTCAACAGCAAGTGTGATATTCTATGAACCCTCTGAGTTATTTTACTCATTTGCTCCTTCTGTTACTCTATGATAGCCTATAGTCAATGAAACTTCGTTAGGTTCTCCACACTTTGTCGGACAAGAAAAGTCGTTTAAAGACGTGGCCATGGGAGCTGGAAAACTGTGGTGTGTATTTTTACTCATTTCTTTGATTTAATAGAATAGCCTAAATGTTTGATTATTTGAAGAAATAATTATCACATTGCAAATTATTTGTTGGTGTTGCCGTAGCGGCGCTAGAAGATTAATGAGGCTGATACTTAAAGCAGAGGGTCAACATCGTCAAAGGACCCAAAAGAAAGAAGAAGCGATGAGATGAAAGTCTTTATTTGAAGTCCACATCTTTGAGTCAGAAGAAGTTCATTCCTGACTCTGCCCCCATCTAACCATGGCACTTGATCCATCTTTACAAATAGAGTGCCCACGATATCTTATTTATTTATCCATTTTTCACTCTCTCTTTTTGTGGAGGCTGGAGTTTAGTTTGCCTCCTTCCTCAAACATAGACCAAAAAGAAAGACAGCAAGGGGCAGCGAGTGCAGGGAGGGGAGAATAAGGGAGAGAAGGAGAAGGGGAGTGATGGAGGGGGGTGTCGGGGTGGGGTTTGCGGAATTTGGTCTATGTTTAGTTTGGAAGTAAAGGCCCCGGCGCTGGGCTCTCAGGAGGATAATGGAAAAGAGAGGGAGAAGAAAGGGAGGTTTATGGATGTGAGTGTACCCTCACAGGTGGTCAGCACACACTGATGGAGGCCTTTTGTGAGTCAAAAAGTGTGTGTGTGTGTGTGTGTGTGTGTGTGTGTGTGTGTGTGTGTGTGTGTGTGTGTGTGTGTGTGTGTGTGTGTGTGTGTGTGTGTGTGTGTGTGTGTGTGTGAGTCTGTGTGTGTGTGTGTGTGTGTGTGTGAGTCTGTGTGTGTGTGTGTGTGTGTGTCTCTGTGTTAACATCTCTGTGTTAACATGCTCAAAGCATGTGTGTACATTGGTATGTTTATTTGCAGATGTTGGTACAAGACGCGTGTAAGAATCAGAGAAGGAAGACAGAGAGAGGAGGTGAATAAGACATTCCTAAGATGGGGGGGGCAGGGAGCCAGTGGTTAGTTTGTGGTTAGAAACTAAGAGGAGAAAAATGAATGTCTGGTTCAGGGCTGGGCCAAAAATGATACCACAACCAGCCAACGAGCCAAGTGAGAGGAGAGGAGAGGAGAGGAGAGGAGAGGAGAGGAGTGGAGAGGCAAGAGGAGAGTCAAAAAGAACCATGTAAAACAAGTAGGAGAAGAAGGAGACCCTCCACCCATAAGAGGCCTGCCAACATTTGTTCCTTCCGTAATTTTATTTTGCTTCCTTTGTCATCCTTTCTTCTTTTTTTCAATCCTTGGTTTTTCCATAACTTCTCTTTTTTCTTACTCCATTAATTAATGCTTGTTTCCCTGACCTTTCTATCATTATTTGCTCTCCCCCAGTCTTCTTCGTTCCTTCCTACACATACACAGACACTCATGCAGTATGCCATATGTGTGAGCAATACTGCCACCCTGCAGCACAACACTGTGGGTGTAAGGCAGACACACCCACTGACAACAGGAAAGAAGTTTGCTTGACTCTGAAATCCATCCATGATGTCTGTCCAACCTTTAGAGAGTAGCATGATGCAACGAGACTGCAACCTGCACATTGCTGCCGTCACACAAAAACTTTTCACCCTGACCTCATGCATCTCAGAAAACTAAGGAAGGGGCTGAAAAGGATCTGGCTCACCCAAGGGTCCCACCCTGAGCCTGCCTGGCCTCTTGGGACGCTGTAGGGTTTCAATTTAAGTACAAACATCAGTGCAGCTGGAGTTAGGACATTTTTCTAATGCGGAGGAACAGAGGACGAGGTGTCATGATTGGTGATCTGCTGTGGTGTCACAGGGTGGAGGACTTGTGGGATTTGATGAACCAAACTTCTGAATGGAAAAAGGTGAAGTGACGGCTTGGAAAGGACTGTTTATAAGTATATTGATCAGTTATCAAAATTATAGCAGATCCATTTCTTTAGATTGACAAGTCAGTGAGTGACTTAAATGGGCGGTTGTGGCTCAGGAGGTAGAGCGGTCGCTCACAGAACAAAAAGACAGTGGATCGATCCCCAACCCCTGCAAGGCTACAGTCTATCCTTGAGCAAGATACTGAACCCAGGTTTGCTCCCCAGGCGCCTTAAAGGCAGCCCACTGCTCCTCAGGGATGGGTCAATGCAGAGAAAGAATCCCCCTGTGGGATTAAGTATATCAAAAAAAAGAATGGGCCCAGGGCAGACCTTAGAGCAGCTCCATATCAGTAAAGAGCTCATAAGGAGGAGAATATAAACCTTTTCATAATTCTTAAATGTCATAACAGGAAAATGAATGACACAATATTATAGGGCTACATTGGGAATAAAAAAAAATCTGAGATCATGAGAATAAAGTTTATATATTATGAGAATAAAGTCAGAATTAAGAAAAAGTTATAGCCTAATTACAAGAAAAAAAATAATGTTATGTGAAAAAAGTCATAATATTACAGGAGTACTCCTTAAGTTGTCATTTTAGGCTATGTATTAGCGAGGAAATATCAGAGGAGTGTCGGCATAAAAAAAAAATAATCTCCAGTTTTCTTTTTTCCCAGTGTGGCCCTAATACTCTGTTATAAAAATCAAACACATGAGTGGAAAAATAACCACTCTATGCCAAGACCAAATAACTGTCACTGAGAGTAACTTGTGTTAAAAATGTTAATGTTCATTCACTTTAGGGGATGTAAACTTCCTCAATGTTGATTTTTGCACAGGTTTTTGTACATTAGACAGAAACAATCCATGGTACATTGCACTATAAAATTGATTTTTGTATAAATAAATTGTGTTGTTAGCAAATCCGTGGCTATTGAAAGTTCAAATTAAGTAAGCCCCAATAAAAATATGCTATGACAAATATTCAGATGATGTAATGCCAGATAAACGCGTGACACCAACCTCCCTGAGGAGCAGACATTTGAAACCAGTGACAGAGGAGCACGGATAGACTGTTATTGAGAGGAGAAACGGAGGATTTACCTGCCCACAGCCTGTAGTTTAACAGCCTCCTCTGCTCCCTGTTGTCTGTCTGCGGATCCTTTCCAGTCAGCAATAAACACAAACTGAAGACACAAATTACCAAAAATAAGCGAGTTTATACGTTGTTTCCCGTAACATCTTAGATTAATTTATCGGTCGTCTCTGTCAGGGAATCGGTGTCTAGAAACCAAATCATCCCACAGGGGATCGTTATGGAGGAAAACTCGCCTGTTGCGAACGTTCAGTTTTCAGATAAACAAAAGAAAACCTTGTCTTGTAAATAGTTTTCATCAGACTAATGAGAGTTAAATGGGTCACTGACGAGGGTTAAAAACTAAAAGTCATTCAGATGTGAGGGTGCTGGCTCTCCGGGAGGCGCATCGCCCAGTTGCGACGCTGGTCAACTGATTTTCCAGCGGCGGTGAAGAGGGAAGGAAGAGGCTGGGTCGGGGAGAGAGGGTGGAGAGACATTGAAAGAGTGTGAGAGAGAGAGAGAGAGCGCGAGAGAGAAATGGTAGGTCAAACGGCTATGACCACCTCTCTCTCTCTCTCTCTCTCTCTCTCTCTCTCTCTCTCTCTCTCTCTGAGTGTGTGTATGTTTTAATCTCTCTCAAAGTGGAGAAAAGGAAGAATAATCTAACACGTACACTCTTCTAACAAAATACACGCTTCTCATATAATTTTCGATTAAATTAAGTTTATTTATATAGCGCCAAATCACAACAAAAGTTATATCAAGGCACCTTCCAAAAAGAGCAGGTCTAGACCGACTCTTCATTCTAGAGAACCAACAATCCTCCATGAGAAGAACATGGAGACAGTGGAGAGAAAAAAAATATTTATTATTTACAGCTGGTTTACAGTAAAGTCCACAAGTCTCTTTAGAATCAATTAATTGCAACATTTCGTGTTTGTAATATGTGTCTACATAACCACTAGGTGGTGCTGAGAACACAATATAATCAGATCTCTGTTCTCCAGAGCAAAACTTTATGGATCAGTGCAGGATAATTATTCAAAATAAAGTTTGAGTACCATGTAAGTTATGGGAGTTTCCCAAGAGAAACTGGGAAGGTAGGAGATGATCTTGAAATATGGGAGAAACCTGGGGAAAATGGGAGAGTTGGCAAGACTGGAAGTGAATGAGATGTAGAAGAGATGTGAGGATGGGGTGAAGTTAGCTTTTGCAAAAAAATGAAATAAAAAAAGTTCAATCCTACATCTTTCTTACAATGTATATTGATTAATTCATCTTCCTGATCATCAGTGTGTTGAAATGTAATATTCCTCCGAATACTAGGGGGTTGTATAGCAAAGACAAAGGATGGCCACAGGAAATGTAAGTCGAGCATTTGTGCAGAACATGGTGGCTGTAATTGTTTGAACTCTGTGTGCAAAACGTATTGGAAGTAAAGAAAATAAATTTTAAAGAAAGGAAAGAAAATTTAAGAAGTTATGGACACTAGCAAGAAAATAAATGCATTATGATATAAAGTAATAGAAAAGACAGGACTGAATTGTGGTGAAACTATCTGGGAGGGACGCTATGCCTGCATTGTATGTTGGTGATGGGTGGTGGTGTAAGACCCCACCGCTGTTCAGAGACTCCTCTCTCAAACTGTCCTCTCTGTACAGAATGGGACCATTTTTGTCTTCAACAATGACTTTCACCACCAGTCAGACTTTGAACCAAGTGGAACTGATAATAGTACCTATGACTCACATAATGCTCCAGTAGGCAAACATATCCTCAACAACCGTAACGGCCAAGTGCTGGGTGGGTCAACCGTAAATATGTGGCCTGAAAGACTGAATGTGCTAAAAACCTCACAGGAGTTCAAATACCTGAGACTCTTAACCAGTCAGTTAGAAATAAAGATGAAAACAGAATGGGAAACAGAACTGGGATGCTGGGATTGAGCTCAGTATGTCAGTTTTTCAAGTAAATGTTCCTTTATGTGACAATTTTTAGAATGCCGATAAAATACATGTTAAAAAAAAAAGAAATAAAGAGGCTTCTTGGATGAGAGGTGAAGCGCTTTGGATGAAGGTGCTTTGAGGAGGATGTGAACAGGTGTGATCCACCCAGGGCACCAGACCACTGCAGAACTGCCAACTGTAGGTGGCGCCCACATCATCATTCCGAGGCGTGCCACACTTCCTCTTGGAGGACTGGGGTCCTCTTGGGGGACTGGGGTCCTCTTGGGGGACTGGGGTCCTCTTTTCCTCTCTTGGCTTTCTGCCAAGCCAGAGCCCTGGCCCACCATGGGGCGGAGGAGGAGGCAGTGGCATTGGGCCGCTTGGACTCTCAGACTCTACATTGTTACAGTTTGGAGCAGCATCGATGCTCTGAGAGGTCTGGGACAGATGACAGGGAAGAGAAGGAAGGAGAGGAGGAGGAGGTTATACAACAAGAGATATTCTAATAGTATAGAGATATGCCACTCTCAGAACTTCTGGATATGTAGGAGGTAATTCAAAATGAATGAAGCTCTATGGAGCAGAAGCCCTAAAATTAAACGTTTATGGGGGGGGGGGGAAGGTTTTCTGTCAATTTTCATCATATTTTTGATTTGATGGGTTAACACAATAAATATCAGTCCATTAGATATTTTATTGCTGCTTCAATTGTTGTGATATGCCGTTATTTAAGTCGTAGCATCGGTAGCATTCTCTGTTAGCACCACAAACCACTTTACAGCATTAATAGTCGGTGGAATATCTCTGCTACATGAACCAGATCTACATGAACCAGATCTACATGAACCAGATCAATATGAACCAGATCTACATGAACCAGATCAATATGAACCAGATCCATGTGAACCAGATCAATGTGAACCAGATCTACATGAACCAGATCTACGTGAACCAGATCTACGTGAACCAGACCAGATCTACGTGAACCAGATCTACGTGAGCCAGATCTACGTGAACCAGATCTACGTGAACCAGATCCACATGAACCAGATCTACGTGAACCAGATCTACCTGAACCAGATCTACATTAGTCTGTCAGAAACGAAGGTCCTCCTCATCCTCCTTTAGAGATTCATTAGATTTCATTTAAAAATGCCTGTAGACTCCAGGAGACTTAGAGGAAGGGTATCAGGTCTAAATGAGTCATAAATCCTCAACTGACCAATCAGCATTCATTAGCAGAATGCTAGCAGTTTGTGGGCAAAATCGCCTTCCTTGTAAGAAAAGCGTAAGAGCATTGTTGTGTTTTTATTTCACTTCTGATATATAATCAATCCTACATTTACACAAACTAACATAAAATTTGGGCTTTTTGTCTAGAAGTAGGTGAAAATAATGACTTAAGCTATTTAGCTCCATTCACTCCCATTCGTTTAGCACTCTAGGTAAATTGCAGATCTTCATACAACGTAGTTATTAGGGAGTGAACAGGCTTTGTGTTGAAGGGATGTGATACAACAAAAGCCCTTGTGAAGTTCTGAGGTGTGACTTGGTCATTATTGTTTGCTTTGTCAGTTCCTTGTTCTTTGGAAATGTGCTGTCAGTTACAAGGTATTCCTGTAAACCTACTGTTCCTTGTGTAGAGGCGAAGGCGAAGAAGAGGAAGGAGAGGAGGAGGAGGTGCTGAACCTTTCTGCAGTGGTGAGGCACAGACGAACTGACACTTTGTCCTGGCTGGTTGTCCCACAGAGGGCGCTCCTCCTCAAGCCAGCTATTGTCAGCTAGCATGTATACTCCTCAGCAATGCATAGAACCAGAACCAGAACCAGAACCAGGCAGGGTGTGTTTGTGTTCTTCTGAGTCCATGTATGTATGCATGTACTGTATGTCTGGGTTAGATGATTATGTATGATTATGATGGTGATTGTGCATTTATGTGTGTGTGTGTGTGTGTGTGTGTGTGTGTGTGTGTGTGTGTGTGTGTGTGTGTGTGTGTGTGTGTGTGTGTGTGTGTGTGTGTGTGTGTGTGTGTCTGTGTGTGTGTGTGTGTCTGTGTGTGTGTGTGTGTGTGTGTGTGTGTGTGTGTGTGTGTGTGTGTGTGTCTGTGTGTGTGTGTGTGTGTGTGTGTGTGTGTGTGTGTGTCTGTGTGTGTGTGTGTGTCTGTATGTGTGTGTGTGTGTGTGTGTGTGTGTGTGTGTGTGTGTGTGTGTGTGTGTGTGTGTGTGTGTGTGTGTGTGTGTGTGTCTGTATGTGTGTGTGTGTGTGTGTGTGTGTGTCTGTGTGTGTGTGTGTCTGTATGTGTGTGTGTGTGTGTGTGTGTGTGTGTGTGTGTGTGTGTGTGTGTGTGTGTGTGTGTGTGTGTGTGTGTGTGTGTGTGTGTGTGTGTGTGCATGTGTGAGGTCACCGTCATTACATTCATTACATTTTAGACAACTGAAATGTAATTACTGTTATTGATATTGTTATTGATGTTAATGAGAATTACTATGACAAACACAAACAAGTGAAACTAAAACTTTGCCTCTCTTGTTCTGTTCTGATGTCAGTAAATTCCATGTGTGACATGTGGACAAACCTGCCTCTCATGTTATTCTTCTTTTGATCTCAATTGAATTGCCTTTAGAACTTAACAAGCATACAAGCAGTAATGAAAAAAAACAACAGTGAAAATGAAAGTAAACAGAAATTATTCTTAAAGAAAACAATGGGTAGTTGAGCATACGTTTTTTTGACTTAAGATAATACGTTATCACTTCAAGAGGAATGGAGCAGATCTCCAAACAGTCAGGGGATCTGCGTCACCACCTATTAGCCATGTCCAATGTCTACACTGTTTGACTTATGACGGTAATGATTTCCAGGATACTTACAGGAAGGAAACAAACCTCTTGTTTTCTCAAAAACATGAATGACCAACGGTAGTGTTGAGTGGTTTACTTAAAACATGTAACCTCAATGACTCACAGTGTATTAATGAGCACACAGGAGGCAAGGTAAGGTAAATACTGTGTGTGAAACTCATCAGTCAACTGAAGACGTGTCACCTCTTGGATGACAGGTGACACGTCTTCAAACCTTGAAAAGAAGTCAAATTGCTTAATTCAACATTTGAGAACAAACTACTTTGTGTGTTGTTGTTTGGTTTTGTTAAACGTTTTCACACTTCACAGTCAAAGTGGGAGGTTTTCTACAGAAACCACACATACAATTAAAGAAAGAGCCATTTCTCACAAGACCTTATGAGATACAGACTTTGTAAGGGTTAGATGTCACCCAAAAGTTTTTAAAAGCAAATTTCTACCTCAAGTTTGTCCCGTGGACACATTCATATAACTGAATGAATTAAGGGTGGCCCATCCATTCATTCATTAATTCATCCATCCATCCATTCATCCATCCATTCATTCTTTCATCCATTCATTCATTCATTCATTTATCCATTCATTCATTCGTTCATTCATCCATTCATCTATTCATCAATTCATCCATTCATTCATTCATTCCTTAATTCATTCCTTCATCCATCTATCTATCTATCTATTTATCTATTTATCCATCTATCATCTATCTATCAATCATCCATCCATCTATCATCTATCTAACTATCATCTATCTATCTATCTATCTATCTATCTATCTATCATCCATCCATCTATCATCTATCTATCTATCATCTATCTATCTATCTATCTATCTATCATCTATCTCAGGCCGGATGAAACTGACCCATGGTTCAGTTCATTTACTCTGTGAAAGCACTCTTTTGGATTGTTCACACCTTCCTCTCTGACATAAAGGGTGAGAAAAAATCAGGCCCTGAAGCTGTATTTCATTTAAAACACAAAAGCAACAACAAAATGTCATCTCTAAATGCCTGTTGTGTGTCTGTTCCACAAGGCTCCATCTTATCTTTGATTAACGTCATGCCCTCCTTGTGGTTGTATTTTCACGTGTGTTGAGTTGACAGAAGGTGTGGAACTATGATAATACAATAATCTCCCTTCTCTGTCTCACATTTCATCTCATTCCACTGAGCAGTAGAAGTCAGAAGTGTTTTTCAGTAACAACTTCCTGCTTTAATAATCAGTTCATTGTTGCAGCTTATAAAATAGCACCGTTAAAGAATAGGGAATAATTAAGGTCTCGGTAAAAGGGAATGGCAGTAATGGGTGATGAAGAGACTGGCTCAGGTGGGAATGCGCTGAAAAGGTAAGGATTTCAAATGATTCACTTTGATTTGACTTGGAGTCTATAGTACAGACCACCAGCATGTGGACAGAATCAAATTCCTGTTTTGGGCTTTTAATGAACATGATGCACAGATGTACTCTAAACAGGGGAGACTATATCATCTTCAGATGACTCTTGTTTGTCCTGGACCTTGGTCAGTTTGATTATTCACAAGTGCTATTTGTACTACTACAGTACAACATCAAATAAAGTAGTTCCTAACAGAATTATTAGTTCCAGGTACAAACTAAGAGACATGCAAGAATTGTTTCGGCAAATTTGGGGGATGGAGGACAACACGCTTATTATGAAAATGAATAAAGCTGAATTTGGTGACACTATAGTGTATGAGAGTGATTTATTTCCAATTAAAATTCCTCAAAATTATACAAAACACATTTGTCCGAACTATTTCGTGTTGTATAACCACCAGAAGACCCCCAATGGTTGATCTGAATTTGGGGTCTGGTGTCATCGTCCAGCATCCTGGCATAGCACAATCTTGCCATCCATTCGGAGCCGTGAGTATCGACCGGGTGGACTCCTCCAACAGTGTACCCAATCCCAGCGCCATTCAGAAAAACCTTCCCTGCTACGTTGGGGCTCTCCAGCTTCCCTGCCTGATCCTCAGCTCTTCATC
Organism: Chaunax sp. Z400; assembly: GCA_037577475.1. NCBI lineage: Eukaryota > Metazoa > Chordata > Actinopteri > Lophiiformes > Chaunacidae > Chaunax > Chaunax sp. Z400. Next base: position 1,605,048 of record CM075191.1, read on the forward strand.
AAACTAATGCCTTTGGGGTTTTTCTATTTTATTTTTTTATTTTTGTTGAGATACTGTGTTCATCCCACAGGGGGAAATTCTTTCCTGCATTGACCTATCCCTGAGGAGCAGTGGGCTGCCACTACATTGCGGCACCCAGGGAGCAAATTGGGGTTCAGTATCTCAAGGATACCTCAACTTATAGACTAGACTTGTAGACTTGAAGGGGTCGAACCACCGACCTTTCGTTCCGTGAACGACCGCTGTACCTACTGAGCCACAGCTCTTCCTAAGGATTCAGACGCTACGAGCATCACAGATGATACTTCAGACTTGATGTGGTTTGGTGGAAAGACAGCTTATCACTGCAATATGGACGCACAACTTTTATCTAAATTACTATCTGGAAGCTTTTTAAAGTGAAACTTGCCGTTCAGCACACACCTGGTGACATGACCCACCCTACTCTGCCTCTGATTGGCTAGTACTTGTTGCCTTTTTTGCCGTGTTCTCAGTCATCCGCGCTGGAAAGAGAGGAAATTATATTCAACTTTAGTGATGTTATTTATGTGCATTAAAAAATAATGCAAATTAAATTTTCCAGATTAATCACGTTTGTTAACGAGTTAATATTGACAACCTAAATTTTTGGTTGAATTTGTCAAAGTCATGTCTGTCTTCTTCAGTTCCATAGTGAATGAAACGGTCAGCTCAAAACGTGGAAAAGTTGCATTTTACAAAAAAGTGACATTTCTTTCAAGAGTCAGCTTCCCTGTTGCCCCACATGATTCACAGAACGCAACGTTACCATGATCATGGAACTGCTTTTTCTGTACAAAACTGACCACACTGTATTGTCCTGGATGATTTATTTTTCAATGATAATAAGCATCACAAACAAGAAATGTCCAAACCTCAGCAGATTTAATCTCAATCTGTTGTTTTTGTTCATTTTGTGATTTGGGCAAACTGACTCGGCCATTGTGCCCTCCTGATCTGACTCTTTCTCCCTCTTTCTCTCTCTCTCCCTGCTCCTCTCTCTCCTCTCCCACTCTGTTTCCCTGAGCTTGGCTACATCTGACAGTGCCATTGGGATCCAATGCACCTGGCTCTTATCTTCCAATCATCTACAGATTGTACAGTCTACTTCAGTGGTAGTATCTCGTTTAGGCCTAGTAGTAGTTTTGTCTCGCAGTGAATTTCTAATGTTCCATCCTCATTCTCCTTTCAATTCAATTCAATTCAATTCAATTCAATTCAATTCAATTCAATAGAGCCAAATCACAACAAAAGTTATAGAAGAGAAGAGAAGAGAAGAGGATACTTTATTCATTCCACATTGTCAGCATAGAACACATATCAATACACAATAGATAGCAGCAAAGTACAAAGTATGGGCAGGTAAAGACATACTCTGTTAGTAGAAAATTAGGTTAAAGTGACAATTTGCAATACATAGTTGACAATCTCTATGAAATTATATACACATATCAGGCATCTTCCAAAAAGAGCAGGGGTCTAGACCGACTTTTTATTCTACAGAGACCCAACAATCCTCCATGAGAAGAACATGAAGACAGTGGAGAGAAAAAACTGCCTCTTAACAGGCAGCAATCTTGAGCAGATCCAAAGCTCAGGGTGGGTGGAGCCTCTGCTTTGACTGATTGGGGTGAGAGAGATAGAGAGAGAGAAAGATGGGGAGAAAGATTGGTTGAGAGAGAGATGAGGAGATGGATGGGCCTCTCTGCATTGGCTCCCTGTAAAATCCAGAATAGAATTTAAAATCCTTCTCCTCACGTACAAAGCCCTTAATGGTCAGGCACCAACATACCTTCAGGAGCTCGTAGTACCCTACTACCCATCTAGAACATTACGCTCCCTGGATGCAGGGTTACTTGTGATCCCTAGAGTCTCCAAAAGTAGAATGGGAGCCAGAACCTTCAGTTATCAGGCTCCTCTCCTGTGGAACCATCTTCCAGTCTGGGTCCAGGAGGCAGACACCCTCTCTACTTTTAAGAGGAGGCTTAAAACTTTCCTTTTTGATAAAGCTTAGAATTAAGGCTGACTTAGGCAAGTCTTTAGCTACGCTGCTATAGGTCTAGACTGATGAGGAACTTCCCATGATGCACTGAGCTCCTCTCTCTTCTTCTCCCCCTCATTTCTCATTAATTCATGTTACTAACTAATAAACATCTTAAACCTTTATCTGTGTCTGAGTCTCAGCATCAGCCTTAAACCATAATGGACCCTTCAAGAATAAAATCATTACATTAAAATCATCACACCTCCTGACAAATGTATACTGAGCAACAGTAGAGACGCATAATTTTAAAAACCCAAAGCCCTAGCCCTAACCCACTAGACCTATCTACTGCAACAAACAAACATCTGATTCACTGAATAGATTTTTTTAAGTACCCACAACCAAAACATGTTAAATCATGAATAACCATCATTTAGTCATAACATAGAAATAACAGTCATTGGTGCATTTCAGAGTAAACCATGATGTTGGTGAGATTTTTTTCTGCATGATTGAAAAGACCCGGTCAAGGCGATAATTTACCGAGTCTAATTAATGTCCTACTGAAACAACTGATGATGTCACAACTTCCACAAAACATACATGACCAAGCAGTTGGGATGCTGATGATGCTGATGGCCGGAACTTGACAGACATGTGTAGCATAGATGTTACAAATGTTATGGCTCATTGCACAGTGGAGGAAGTCCAGATTTAACTTGCACACAGCTGATGGTCGTAGGCATGTGTATCGTCGTCATCAGGCATCACCTTCATGCATGACAATGCCAGAACCACACGTGGTTCATGTCTGTTAGGAGTAGCCTACCTGGACCAGAACAATGTCGCTGTTCTTCCTTGGCCAGCATATTCACCAGATCTCAACCCAATAGAGCATCTGTGGGACGTTCAGGATCACCGGCTAAGAGAGAGAGATCCTGCTCCAGCAACACATGAACAACTTGTCACAGCTCTGCAGGAAGAATGGCATGTCATCCTACAAGTCCAGATTAACCATTTTATTAATTCCATGCAAAGGAGATGTGACGCTGTAATAAATGCTGGAGGTGGTCACACGTTACTGACTGTTGTTCTCTGTCTCACCATCCACACTTTTTGACTAAAGGGTGAATAAAGATGTGAACCATAATTTACTTTTGATATTTAATATGAACAGGATGGCATGATATCAAAAAATGTGTTTCCACTATTGCTCTATTATTATCATTGTTTGGATCAAAATTCATAAATCAGTTGCCACTGTTGCCTTGAAATCTTATGGAACAGTCTTTTTAGATTTTACAACTCTTCGTCTCTTGAGGAGTAAAGCTGAATTTATATTTGCGTTCAAGTATCTTGTAGCAACATTTTACTTCCTCGTTACATCCCCCAATATGTTCTCACCTGTTTTTTCTTTGTCTCTCTTGCCCTTTTTAGACAACCTGTGGGAAGCCTGTCTCATCAGAAGAAGCCTGTCTATCACTGCTTGTTTCAGTTCCTGCTCCTGCTTTGTCTCGTGCTCTTCGTCTTGTGTTACTCTCTGTCCAGCAGCTCTCTGTGGGAGAGCTTTCCACTTCATGATCACTACCACAGGTTTTTCAATCGGACCAATCAGCTTAATCTTCCTTCTCTTTATCGTGTCAATCCAAAACATGGAGTTAAACCAAATGAAGTCCTTGAAACCACAGAAATACCTAGTGTACCAACTACTGTACCACCTACAGGTATTCAATACCACCAAGGCTATCCACACAACTACCACTTTATTATGGATAACAAAGACGTGTGCAAGACCAAGAATCCTTTCTTGGTTCTGATGGTTCCAGTAACACCCAAAAACGTGAAAGCTCGGACTGCCATCCGGCAGACATGGGGCAATGAGAGCCTGGTTCAGGGTGAGGTGGTGCTTACTCTGTTCATGCTGGGTTCCTCTGAAGGATCTGATGTTGAGCAGCAGCAGGAAAAGCTCAAAGAGGAGAATCTGCAGCACCATGACCTGATTCAGAGTAATTTCATTGACAGTTACCGTAATCTGACCATCAAAACCTTGGTGATCATGGACTGGCTGGCCACACGCTGTCCTACAGCTGCATACGCCATGAAGATTGACTCAGACATGCTCCTGAATGTTGGCAACCTAGTGACCATGCTACGGAAGCCAGACATCCCAAAGATGAGCTACCTGACAGGGGTGATATTGTGGAGCCACCCTGTTGTGCATTCCAAGGACTCCAAGTGGTACGTCCCTGAGGAGGTGTACCCACATTCCAAATACCCACCTTACCCTCTGGGCACGGCATATCTCTTCTCCAATGACCTTCCACATAAATTTGTGAACATTTCAAAATCAATCCAATACATTAACATTGAGGATGCTTACATTGGAATTTGTATGAAAAAGCTTGGCCTTGCACTCACATCACCACCAGATCGCTCCCAGTTCACGATCTATGAAAGAATACATGATCGCTGTAAATTTTCCAAGCTCATCACTTACAGTGTGTGGTCTCTGCAAGAAATGGTGAACCGCTGGGCAGACTGGAAAAAGCCTGAACCACCCTGTTAGAACAATGAGAAACTGATAAATCATTTTGTTGGCAGGGAATTGGGAGATTAATTTACATTTGTGTAAACTGTCATTAATCAAGTTCATGGTAATCATCAAAGGTTGAATCCATCAGAACTTCTGTGCTTGTGTCAACTCCGTCAGTGACAGGGGTGCTGATGTTTTGGTTTGCGTCCTGTCGCTGTGCTTCACTCAACTGATTTGACCAGCTACCTCATAAGAAATATAGATCAATGTGAGGCCCCTGTCTCTTCTCCCTCACGCACCCTTTCTTCCCTTGGTGAATCTTCAAATCAATTACAGATGTAATTAAGACAGATAACATTGGTCACTATGTGCAGCTGGCTGTCAGACAAGAGTGAAGGGACCGTATACAAAGTGCAAATTATATCACACAAAAAATGTAAGAATTTAATGGTTATGCAGTACAGTCTCACCAAAATTATTCCATACATCAATGGAATACTGTTGGTTCTACTACAGCATTATAATAATTTATGGAAAATATGCTTTTGCATAATTTTGGGGAATTGTTATTTGGAAAAATATTAAATACCTTCACTCTTACACAGTTCACTTTACTGAGATTCCCTTCATAAATCCCTGGTCCTCTGTGGGTTATATTACAGTGACTAGTAAGGTCAAATGTGGTTTTGTATAATTTGGGGATTAAATATATATATATATATAATATATAATATATATGGATAATATATATGGATAAAATATTCAATAACTTCAGTCTTATAAGTGTATTGTTACCAGATTCATTTCACACATCACCGGTCATCTGTTGGTTATTTTACTGGAACTAGTAAGGAAAATTGTGCTTTTGCTTAATTTTGGTGAATTCTATGGGTAAAATTATTCAAGAACTTCTCTCTTATATATTGTACTTGTGTGATGTCCTGGGATAAGGCTACTCAATAAAGTGAGCATTTGTATGAAGTCAAAAACTTTAATGTACTAATTAATTGTTCTTGCACTATCTTTGATGAGTACCCCCCATTTTTCAGAAAAACAAATGGTTTCTTTCTTGCCATCATGACATGTAGACCATACTTCTACAGCAATCAGAAAATGTGACTCGTGCACGTTTTCTAATATTGCAGCCACTGAATGTATTAAAGTAGTGTTTGGTCTCAGATTGTTCTCTCTTACCAGTTTGGATTCAGCTGCCTGTCTGGTTTGTTGGCATAATCAGAGAACTAACCAAACATACTGAGCAACTTTAAAAACTAACCCTATACTGCAACAAACAATCGTGTGATTCTCTGAGTGACTTTTTTAAGAACCCAATACCAAAACATGTTAAATCATGAATAACCATCATTTAGTCATAACATAGAAATAACAGTCATTGGTGCATTTCAGAGTAAACCATGATGTTGGTGAGATTTTTTTCTGCATGATTGAAAAGCTCATCACTTACAGTGTGTGGTCTCTGCAAGAAATGGTGAACCGCTGGGCAGACTGGAAAAAGCCTGAACCACCCTGTTAGAACAATGAGAAACTGATAAATCATTTTGTTGGCAGGGAATTGGGAGATTAATTTACATTTGTGTAAACTGTCATTAATCAAGTTCATGGTAATCATCAAAGGTTGAATCAGAAGAAACTGGACATGAAACTTTAGGTTCTGAAGATGTTTAATCTCTTATCCAAGAGGCTTCTTCAGTTCACCTGTACTTCTCATACTAGTTATTTCAGACATGAGACTTAGGATTACAATTATGGAAAGGTTACGGATGAGTCTGGCAGGTGTTGCTGTTTTGCATTTTTAGAAAGTCAAAGCTACAATAAAGGGAATGCAACCCTTAAGTTTCCGGTTCCTAACTTGAGGCTCAGGAACACCTTGAAAACCTTCAAGCACACATTAATATATTTTTGAGTCTATCTCAAATATATGCCGATCTGCACATTAATTTATAGTAAATGTTCTCTACATACTGACAGTAAATTGATTCCTTACATGTTCACAAGTTCTGATTCTGTTGGTAGAAGATGAGATGTTTAGGAATCTAGACACAACCTACTCTGTACAGTGCAGGATTGTGATCAACAAAGGTTCCCAGGTTCACTAAATAAAAGCTAAAGTAAATGCTAATGTGATCAAAACCAGAACAAAGTTTAAAACGGATACTTATGTTTACTCAGACTAATCACTTGATTTGGTTAAATCAGTTTACTGAAGCCCCATACTAGCTTTAGCTGAACATTAGAATGTATTTTTTATCTCAAACCTTTGGAGGCCCTGTTTGTAGCCTACATGCTTCCTGTACTTCAGTCTATTTTGGACAACAGATGTTGTGGGACATGTGTAGCCTGAGGGGAGGGAGCAGTATGAGAGCTGTTTGATCAATGCGGAACAAGAAGTCGGATAATGGTTGAAGGTATGCAGATTGTGTATAGTATTTATTGTTCATAAGACGTCTCCTCTTCATTAATCCGTATTAGGGAAAGTCATTTGAATGGAGACAAAAAGCACTTGAAAGTGATTTTCTACATGTCACCAAACAGAAAGTAACAAATCTAAATTGTTAAGCTCAGGAAGAACATTATTCTCCATGGAGGTCTATTTCTATATTTGTTTTTGTCTTTTTGCCGTGTCTTATCATCCTCAAAATCGAAAGCCTCACATTATAGAGATGAAACGTGGGTGTAGTGTAACCAGGTATATACTCTATCGTGGTCTTGAATTGATTTGGGCAGTGGAGGTATTTTTAGACGTTCCTCAGAAAACAATGATTCATTACATTAGTGGCTCAGAGGGTAGAGAGGTCATTCACTTATCTTACCTTATTTAGGAAGAATATGTTGGTGCAATGATAGCACTTGACTGACAGACACTTCAAATCTATATACAGACCATTGTCAAGGAATTAGTGCACTGTACTCTGAGTGAGGATATTGCCATTTCACTCCAAAGCAAAAGTCATCGCGCTGAACTCGTCCCCAGACGTACACACACAAAAAACACACAAAACTCAAAACTACACATACAGGAAGGAGAAAAGGAAGTATATTAAAAGAGGTAATGTCTTGGTGAAATTCATAAGCTGTTATATGGACAGCTGTTATACTGGCGCTGCGGCCATCCTGACAAATGTATTTAACATTTGTCAGGATGGCCGCAGCGCCAGTAGTGGAGGTTCAGATTTAGTCATTTTGTGGCAGACAGCCCCATCCTGTGGAGCCTTGGAATCATTACATTAATGATTCTTTGGGCCACTTCCAACATCTCCTGAAAATTTCATCCAAATCCATCCATTACTTTTTGTGTTATCTTGTTAACAAACCAACAAACAAACCAACCAACAAACCAACACTGGCAAAAACATAACCTTGGCGGAGGTAATAAATAGTTCATCGACTGCAATCCAAACCTGGATGTCAGGATCGGCACTTTCCCTCTCCCCTCTCAGTAAACCTTCTGTCCTATCTGTCTGCCCTGTCCTGTCGTGTGTGTGTGTCACTTGTTAATATCTCAAAAATCATTCTGTCTCAAAAAGATGCAGAAACATTAATCCATGCATTTGTTTCATCCAGGTTGGATTATTGTAATTCCCTATTATCAGGCTGTCCCAACAAGTCTCTAAAGACTCCAGCTGATCCAGAATGCTGCTGCAGGTGGTCTGACCAGAACTAGTATCAGAGATCATATCTCTCCTGTATTAGCCTCTCTGCATTGGCTCCCTGTAAAATCCAGAATAGAATTTAAAATCCTTCTCCTCACATACAAAGCCCTTAATGGTCAGGCACCAACATACCTTCAGGAGCTCGTAGTACCCTACTACCCATCTAGAACATTACGCTCCCTGGATGCAGGGTTACTTGTGATCCCTAGAGTCTCCAAAAGTAGAACGGGAGCCAGAGCCTTCAGTTATCAGGCTCCTCTCCTGTGGAACCATCTTCCAGTCTGGGTCTGGGAGGCAGACACCCTCTCTACATTTAAGAGGAGGCTTAAAACTTTCCTTTTTGATAAAGCTTAGAATTAAGGCTGACTTAGGCTATACTTTAGCTATGCTGCTATAGGCCTAGACTGCTGGGGGACTTCCCATGATGCACTGAGCTCCTCTCTCTTCTTCTCCCCCCTCTTCTTTATACACTCATGTCTCATTAATTCATGTTACTAACTTGACTTCGTCTCCGGAGTCTTTGTACTTTCTCATCCTGCAGGTCACCGTGGACCAATCTACTGCTGGGATCATGGTTGACGCCCTCTGACATCATTATCATCATCATCATTACCATTATTATTATTACTCTTACTATTACTATCATCATCATTATTAATATTATCATTTTTATCAGTGTTGTTATTGTAGTAATTATAAATACCGCAAACTATAATCTCTCTATTATTATAGCTGTTATTATTATTATTATGGTTGAACATGTCTGTGTCCCTGCCCCCCCCCTCTCTCTCTCCATCTTTCTCTCCATCTCTCTCTCCATCTCTCTCTCTCTCTCTCTCTCTATCCCTCTCTCTCCACCTCTCTCTCTCTCTCTCTTTCTCCACCTCTCTCTCTCCACCTCTCTCTCTCTCTCTCCACCTCTCTTTCTCTCTCTCTTTCTCTCTCTCTCTCTCTCTTCCTCTCCACTTCTCTCTCTCCCTCTCCACTTCTCTCTCTCTCTCTCTCCACCTCTCTCTCTCTCTCTCTCTCTCTCTCTCTTTAGTTTAAATATCTGAAACTCCCCACCAGTCAGTCAGAACTGAAGAAGCCTCTTGAATGAGAGGTGAAACGTCTTCAACCCCTTAACAGAAGTCCAGTTTCTTCAGATTCAACTTTCAAGGACAAACCTCCTACAGTTCAGTACTACATGTTCCACTGACTCCTCCTCCTTACATCCCTCACACTAACCTGTCTGGTGCGTCCCTACCAGTTTGTGTTTTATTTAAAGCACAGTGCCCTAACCTTAACCTCATCAGTACTGTTTCCTCTCGCCTGTGTCCACTACCTACCCGTGACTCTCGTACTCTTTTGGATTTGGTACAAATGTCTCCCATTCTTCTCTCCATTCCACCTTTCTTGCCACATCTGGTTGACGGTCCTCCATATTAAACTTTTAGTCCCTGCTTTATTGATGTTGATTTCTATTTCTATATTTTCTTTTGCCTTCTTTTCTAATTCATCCACCTTCTCATCCCCCCTCACCCCTACATGTGCTGCAACCTAGATAGGTTTAATCTTCCCTCCCAAATTTACTGTTTATGTGACTGTCTGAGGGATTTGGTACAAAATATCTTGACTGTTTGAATGGAATGACCTTATGCTCACCAGGAACGAGGATGAATCTGAGCAAATTAAAGCCTTATTTTGTCTTGTTTTTTCCACCCATTTTAGTGCTACCAGAACTGCTACCATCTCCACTGTGTAGACTGTAGCTCCTTTTTCTGGTATTGCCACCCCAAATCCTGTCACTGCCATTTTTAGCACCATCTGTGTAAATCAGTGTGTTATCATAATATTCCTCCGTTAAATGCACTTATTAAATCAACTTTCTTTCCTTTTTAAAACTAACAAATACTAGTCCACCTCAGGCCATGGAGCTTCCTCCCAGAGTCTTCTTCTTCTGTTTACAGTGGTTAGTAAACAGTTTTGGGGACATTAGCAAAATAAGGACAAAATATTGAAACTTAATAAAATACCACACCACAGTCCGACAGTGAAAATCACAGCAGTTTCTGCCTGACTCTCAGTGATAGAGGGTCAGTTACCGATTTAATTGACTCATAGCGCCACCTGCTGTTGTGGAGGGTGAACAACTCAGGACATATGAGAAAATCCTAACCACAGCATGGTGTGCTCAGGATCATGTGGTCATTGTGCCAAAAGTCAAGAGTGCAGGTTGTTTTAAAAATGTTAACTGGCAGCTGAAGGTCTGATGAGTGCAGCTGGTGTTTTGTATTTTAGTGCAGGCAGCACACAGACCAGTCGGACCGGCCAGTCGTCAGATAGCACGCTAACATCCAGGTGTGAAGACAGATTGAGATCAGAACACACTGGCTGCACCATACGACCTGCGACACAGAGGAAACTGGGTCAACATTCGAACCTGCAGCCTCCTCTAAGCGTGTCTGAGACAACGGCCTCCTCTGTTTTAAAAATCCCAGCATGCATTGAGAGAGACAGCATCCAGGGGAATCAGCTGAGTGTCTCCACTCAAATCCATTTTCCACAGAGCAGTCATACGTTATAAAGAACAAGCTCTTGTGTTCAGGCTGGATTAGGCCTGGTTTGCGTTTTCTAACAGCACTTCAGGACTTTTGGAGCGAAATCCCTGGAATGATTAACATAACATGAACCTTAACAAATTAAAGGTGAGGAAAACCTGAGAATACTTTATAGCTGTAATTGATACATCATCTATTTCCTTGAACATTGATTGGTGGATTATATTTTGTAGGATTTGTTTTTTGTTGTTTGTTTTTTTTCATTTCTCAAAGATATTTTTGTTGATTTTAACAGAGATACAACAATAGAGTCCATAGAGTGCTCATCAGGAAAGGCCATTTTACAATGATGGTTACAAACACTGTTTTGTTTCAGTATGAACAACAATGTCACAGATATGAAAGTTCTGATGAGTACATTCATTTCAAGAAAATAAACAATCTGGAACCCCACAGCCCCCACCCCCCATTAAACCCCCTGGAGCCGGTACCAGAAAAAAAAGGTATTCAAGGTATGCCAACTCTGTAGTATGAAAAGAGGGAAATTAAATGTAAACACATAGTAAATAGGTCAATAAAAAAGATAACAAGAACATAAATAGAGAACAAAGAAAGGTTTATAAAGCAATGGATCTCTAGAAGCTGTGTACTAACAGCAACTATATTAGAGATCAAAAGAGTAAATAAGTCAAGGCCAAGTGTAGCTAGCAGCTCCAGTAATATTCCAAGAAAGGTCCCCAAATCTTTTGGATTGTTGTGTTCGAGTTAATGACTGAGTAGCAAATCTTCTCGAGGTTTAGACCGGACATGATGGCCCTCAGCCACTCAACGTGTGTGGGTAGGGCAGCACTGTTCCATCTCAGTAACACTGCACGCCTGGCCAGTAAAGAGGTGGAAGACAGCACACGACACTTGTCAGGAGTTAGCTGAGCGTCATCCTCTCAAATAGTACCAAAGAGGGCGACCAGAAGGTTAGGTTCTAAGTTGACATCTAGAATTGCAGATAAGGTTTGAAAAACTGCCCTCCAGAATCAGAACATGGGAATAAGGGCAGCCTTTTCTCCTCTACATTTGTCACAGAGGGGGTGAGTAAATACTGGATAATTTGGTTTTGGACATGTGGGCTCTGTGTAAGACCTTGAACTGTAACAGACGATAGATGTTGAATTTACCAGTTTAAAAATGGAATCCCATACTTCATCTGACAGTGAGATGTTTAAATCCAAGTCCCAGGCTGTTTTAATATTCCTGAGAGGCGCGTGCTTTAGACCAGCCAGTTTGTCGTAGATAATGGATATCAAACCTCTGCGTGAAGGATGTAAGCTTAGAAAATCATCGGCGACATTTGTAGCAGGTGCCTCGGCAAAGTTTGGTAACTGAGAGCGGAGAAAGTGTCTGACTTGCAAGTATCTGTAAAAATGAGTATTTGGTATGAGAAACTTCAAACAGAGTTGTTCGAATGATGGAGAGTATTTGTCGATAAAAAGATCTTTAAAATGTTCAATGCCCCCTCTGTGCCAGTCTTGAAATGCAGGTTGGAAGAGATGATTGGGTAGAGTTGGACTCATAAGGGGAAAAAAGACACAAAAACCAAAGTATTTTCCGAACGGAGCCCATACTCTCACGCTGTGCCTAACAACCGGGGTTTCAATAAATTTACATGGGGGGGGAGGGAGTGGAGATCCCAGCAGTGCAGGGAGGGAGGGGTTTAGGACAGAGTTTATCTCCATCTTGACCCACAACGGACACTCAGGTTTCCTATGAAAATGAAGCCAGTATGCAAGGCAGCGTATATTAGCTGCCCAATAATAGAAACGGAAATTAGGCAGTGCCATGCCGCCGTCTTTTTTTTCCTTTTTTTTTTAGATGTGCTCTTTGCAATCTGGGATGCTTACCCTTCCATAGATAGGGTGACATAGCTGAGTCTAGAGAGTCAAAGAAGGATTTGGGAATGAAGGTTGGTATGGACTGAAAAATATATTAAAAATCTAGGGAGAATATTCATTTTCATGGTGTTGATTCATCCCAGCTGGGTTGTGGATGGGAGACTACTGCTTTAGAGACTGTTTTGTATGATCTAATAAAGTGATGAAATTTTCCTTAAAAAGACGCTTGTGCTTTCTTGTAATTGCAATACCAAGATAAGTGAACTGATCATTCACTATCTTGAAGGGGAGGTTGGTGTACTCTGGTGTGGGCGGTGCGCCATCCACAGGGAAGAGCTCACTTCTGTGTAGATTAAGTTTGTACCCCTGAGAACTGGCCAAAGTGGGTGAGTTATGACAACGTAGGGTGTTAAGAGGTATCTGGGCTTGATATGAAGAGCAAAAGATAATCCGCACAAAGGGATACTTTATGTTCGACTCCATTCCTCCAGATCCCTGAAATGTCTTTATAACTACGGAGCGCAATTACTAAGGGCTCTAGGGTCAGATCAAAAAGTAGTGGGCTCAATGGGCACCCTTGGCGAGTTCCCCGTTGGAGATTAAAAGGTTTTGACTGCTGAGAGTTTGTAAGGACTGATGCAATTGGACAAAAATAAAGCAATTTTACCCATGTGATGAAACTGGATCCAAAACGAATTTTTCCAACACTGCAAATAGGTACCTCCACTCCACTTGGTCAAAAGCTTAATAAGCATCTAGAGAAAGGACACATTCGTGTTACACACGTCGTCTAAATGGGTCAAAGCTGTTCATACATAAATGGAACATCTCTTTTTATTTTAACCAAAGAGGAAGACTCGCTACTGCATTAGCATTCTGCTACAGAGCGATGGCACATGTTTTGTTGTTAAATGATTTCAAAATATCACAAAAGAATACAAGCATCATGTTTTATTTTTCACAGAAAACCGAGGAAAGACGCCCACTATGGAGGCTAGAAGAACAGAAGAGGCGGGGCTTCGCTTTCCTTATTTCAGTCCCTCGCGGGAAGCAGCAGGGCATTGAATCGTGTGACGTCAGGGCACTCTGCTGCTGGGACTAGAAAGATGGCGGCAGAGGGGAGCAGGTTGAAGCAGCGGAGTCACAAAAACAGCATCTTCATTGAAGGTAAATAACAACTTACCGAAGATTTAATGATGTTACCGGCGGATCACGTGACGGAGGCTGTATTTTAAATATGTGGCTCCAGCCGTAGTGTTTTTTTCAAGATGATAAACGTGATTAAATGACGCTGCGTTGACCGCTCCGCCTCGTCGAATAATCGCATCTCCTGTCGTTTCGCATCCCGCTGCGTCCCGTTGAGTCCAAGCGGTAAAACATCACTGAAACATGGCGCTAAATGACTCGTGACGGTGTTTGTTTGTAGTGTTTGAGCAAACATCGGCTTCTGATGTCTGTTACGTGTTGTCATGAGTGGCGTCTCTAAGCCGCCAGCTGTCATCCCCTTCAGATGTGTTTGTTGTTAGCAGACCAGCTAACATGTATGCTAGCCTCTTCTGGCTAATTCTTCATTGTTCTGTTGTTTGTGAAAGCTGTCGGTTTGCTGCTAACGCTAGAAACCGTACCTGTCGTAGGTAAGAGGGTGAAGCTCACCTAACCTCTGCTGCTGTGTAATTTTAGGTAGAACACACCTGCAGTGGATGACAGGATGGCCACAAATATTCACTATTGGCTAAAAATGTTAAGTCATAATACAGTAAATTCATGCTACTGTCCTAAAACGCATTAGGTTTAAAAATAAGACTCTTGTTGCAAAGATTCATTAGAATAAATTTTGAATCAACCCATTTTAAGATATTTTAATCATAACATCTGAATTAGGTTTTCCTGACCAGATGATGTTAACTAGCAGCATGAAACAGTTGTTGTTTCCTTTAAGAAGCACATTAAATATGCATATCCTCCATGGTTCCTAGTATATTAATAACTGCTCAGTGAACTGACCATTATCGCAGCAGACCAACTCCTCCCAAAGCTGCCACAGTTGTTTACTGTCTGTTCGTACCTGGTGTTAATATCTGCACTGAGTGTTCTGACCACAAGTAGACTGCTCTGGGTACAGGTGTGGGATCCGACCCCTCAGACCACATTCAGAGGTGGTCAGGTGCCTGCTCACCTGACGTCCTCTGAAACAACCAGAAGAAGCCCCAACAACCGACAGAATGGATTAATCGCTGTCTGATTGACATTTAGTGTAAACACGTCTGTTTCTGCTGATTTCACCATTAATCCAGCAGCTGCAATAGTCCCAGATCCCTTTAACAATAGTGCAGTTTTGAGAGTTGTTCAGTTTAGAGTTGGACTGATGGCTGACAGTCATCCACTTCTGAGTTCTGGCTCTGATTGGTTGACGGACTCAAACCTGCTATGGTATTGCCAGTGGATGGTTCTCAGTTTGGTTCTTTAGGATTCCAAACACAATATTCTGGAAGACATTCAGTGTCCGATTTATAATCCTGGATTTTTTTTAAGTCTCCAAAAAGACGCTGCACTTCACGGCTGGATTCCAAAGGTCTTTGAACATCATCATGGTCAGTTCCTGCTTGTTCTGGACAACAAACAGGAACTCTCTACATGCAGCGTTCACAGCTATTTAACATTGGTAACGTTATGTTGCATACAACATCGTCAACCCAGAGTTCATGTCTATTGTGTCCTGTATGTCAGATTGTTGCTGCCGCTAATGTTAGCATAGCTTGTTTCTCTGGAGATCCAGATGTCTGATGACTAAAATCCTTCATCTGGTGAAAATATATAGCGTTAGCTTAAAGATCTGAACAATGACTGAAACAGAAAGTAGTCATCTAGAAATGTTTTAATGTCCATTCATCCTGATGGAAAACTCTGAGCTAGCGACTAACTTTGTTTATAGCTTCAGTGGCTCAACATGACTAAGTTACAGATGCGATGGAGACAAAGACACTCTGAGGGTCCAGATCATCATCCAGACATGTTTCACTGATACAAACTCAGTAGACATCGGCTAACCCCTGCTGAGTCAGTAGGAACTTCGTAAACTGATAAACAGCTGTGGCGGGGTTTAAATCATTCATGTTATTTTATTTTATTTTTTCCTTTTGTAAATTTGGCATTAAATGCAACACATTACATATTTCTTTCTCTTTGTCTGGGAGTTCCTGCACCAACCTGACTGTGACTCCATGTCTAAAATGCGTCTTAGCTGCAGGTTAGCATGTCTAACTTTACAAATAAAATAAACAGTAAGCAGCATAGACCACTTCTATGTGGCCAGACTCCATCAGTAAAGCTCTCAGTTCTGTGAGTTGTTGTGGAATTAAACTTTGTGAAATACTGTATGATGAACTAGTAATTATGTGGGCCTTCATGTAAATTTGAGTGTTGAATATTGCAGTAAAATGTGTTCTGGCCTTCGGCTAGCTGCTAGCTAGATGGCGGCTGTGAAGCTGCCTGATGATGATGTTGACAGCATGGTAACTGAATATGTAGCTGTTGGTCTGAGCTGACTTACAGTCAGTGAGGGGATATAAATATGTCTGAGTGGCTGTTGATCCATTGAAGCTGTTGAACAGAGGCTAATGAAGCGTTCCTGATTTTGGGCTGAAACATCTGGAGCCAGCTTCGTTACTACATTGACCTGATGTGCGGAGAACAGCCCGCTGTGTTCTTAGACCAAAGCGGAGTCATGTGATGTCGATATAACAGGACTGGTGATGTTCTCTTGCTCCAGGTTCACATATGGAGCTCACACTGCACAAATGAAGAACTGACACTCCATACTGATATACACTGATGCTCATGGACCTGTTGATGTCTGAATCATCCTGAGGCTTCAGGACTGTTTTATTTTTCTGTCTGGTTATACTAGTTGAACACATCGACACATTTTTGACCTTTTACTACTTTATTTTTAACCATTGAAGTCGTACTAGTACTGATGCTAATTAGAGTGTGTATACACCGATCAGCAGTAACATTATAACCGCTGACGGGTGAGGTGACTAACATTGATATATTATATGTTATAACGGCACCTGTCAGTGGGCGGGATATATCAGGCAGCAGGTGAACATTCTGTCCTGAAGTCGATGTGTTGGAAGCAGGAAAATGTTCAACCATAACGATCTGAGCGACTTTGACAAGGGCCAAGTTGTGATGGCTAGACGACTGGGTCAGAGCATCTTCAAACCTGCAGGTGTTGTTGGGTGTTCCTGGTCTGCAGTGGTTAGTACCTACCATAGTGGTCTACGGAAGAACAACAGGTGAACCAGCGACAGGGTCATGGGCGCCCAAGACTCATTGATGCGGGTGGAGAGTGAAGGCTTGCCTGTGTCGTCCAATCCCACAGGAGAGCTACTGTAGCACAAATTGATAAAAAAAAAGTATATCCTAATATATTCATACATGCTATAGGTTGGCCGACAGTGGAAGGCAGTTTGGGTCCTACTGTTACCCCTGTGATAAATCACTGCACATTATGTGAAACTAACACAATCTTTGACTTGTATTAGAAACTGTTGGGTAACTGTTGAATATACGAGCAAAAAAATACATCAATACATGCAGATTGATCAGAATTGCTGTGCTGTCATTTTCTAGTGATTCACAAACCCATTTTTCCAGATGATTGCAAAAAATTGTTCCATTAGAAATGAAATGATGGGAAATCAATGTGAACAGAGGTCAAACCCATGTTCCTTCACAATACCTGAACATAGAAACACAATAAAGGATTTAAACTGGTCACCAGACTGGGGACTTTACTGGGCTGAATGGACATTTTGATTCAATTCAATTCAATTTATTAGTATAGCACCAAATCACAACAAAAGTTGTATCAAGGCACTTTCCAAAAAGAGCAGGTCTAGACTGACTCTTCATTCTTAAGACCCAACAATCCTCCGTGAGAAGAACATGGAGACAGTGGAGAGAAAAACTGACTTTAACAGGAAGAAACCTGGAGCAGATCCAGGACTCAAGGTGGGCGGAGCCTCTGCTTTGACATGGTGGGGTGAGAGAGAGAGAGAGAGAGAGATAACTAGCTGTTGTCACTCTGTTTAGTGGGCTGACTCTTAATACAGTCATGTCTCTGAACTTTTATCAGAAGCTTGTTGTGGCCTGTCTGGAAACAGTCAGAATGTTTTAATGACGATGGTGTTGGTGGAGGTTTGAGCTCTGTGTTTTTTAGTTTCCTCCACCAAGGAGGTCATTTTCATCACCCTGTTTTTACTTAGCAGAACGCAGAAGAGATGATTAGTTTTCTCAGAATATTATCAGTTTTGTATTTTAAAAAAAAGACTGCATTTGACCACAACTGATTATTTTCATTATCAGGTAATTGATCAATGTGGCGTTGGATAAAATATTACCAGTGTTCAAGGTGACATCTCCTGACCAGTGACTAATATTTTATCTGATAGAAACATGAATCCATTCATTATTATTCATTTATTTCTTTGTGTTTATTGATCCTTTCAGCTTACTGGAGAAGTGTTTTTCCTCAGGCAGCTCATGTCCTGGACAGATAACTTGAATTTACTGCTCTTCTTGAAGCACATCATTGTCTGAAGGCGTCCCAAACCGTTTTTATGTGGTCTGGTGCGTTCTTTAGTTCCTCCACACTGATGAGACTCTGTTCTAACCAGTCAGCTGTACGTTGGATCAGATCGGTGTCACTGCTGCCTGCAGAGCTCTCACATGGCACCACGAGCTGAACACTGTCCTGAACGAGGACCCTTCTTCCCATGAGGCCGTGGGCTGATGTGGCCTGCTGATCACAAGACAGTGTCTGAGTGCGCTGTCATGTGACCGCGAGGTCACAGACTGAACAGAAACCTGACAAGGCTTTAGAAGAATGCTGTTTGTATGAATCTGACTCTGAATGTCTCATGGGATTATTGATTATTGTTCTATGGTGTAAACTTAGTCATTGCTGTTGGTAGCCATGATCGTTTTGAGTCTGTCGACCAATCAGATACCCCCAGTGGTCAACCATCAGCAATGCGTGATGCTTTTCATTCATGGGCCCCAACCCTAAAACTGACTCACTGATTTTCAGTGTGTCAGTTGAGGTTGCAGTTGAGGTTGTGCTGACTGGAGATCAGATTATATATTCACGACTGAAGGAATGATTGACGTCTGTTTTTTCCTGCACTAATTTTCACTATCTTACTGTCAACTAAAGTCTGGCTCACATGACAGGAGAATCAGGCTGGTTTTAGGCTAACATTAGCTAGCATACTACTGATGATAGATATGATGAAACCTCCAGTTCTCTCTGAAGGACAGACAGTGTTATCACTGTATTCCAACCATTTCCTCATGTCCGATCGCTACGCAGCACCTGACATTAACACTGGTCCACTGGTCCAGAGACTCATTTTACGATAGGTGGGCCACTTGTGGCCAGTACATGTTTATAATTCGGTGGCCTGCTTGGCCAGTGACCAAAATAAATACATCATATCGTATTTATTGCTTGTAAGCTGTCAAAAACCTGCAAATTCTGAACTTTTTCTTCGCTTTGGTTTTGTACGATGTCCACTGTATTTGTATTCATTCACTAATTTTCACTATCATACTGTCAACTAAATCAATGTCATTACACTCCTCCAGCGGGTATGCTTGTCTAAATGGACCTTCCATTCAGCGCCAGGGTTCTCCACAAGCGCCGGCAGAACGGCCGACTGTTCACCCAGGAAGTGCCGGCTACTTTTTCCTACACATTTTACCAGATATCTGCCATATTTCTGACTTCTCACATCGTTTATTGAGGAAAATACAGAGTAAAGTTTCACATTAAGTAAAATGCATGCATCGCCATTTTCTCTTCCTGCTTCGCTGACCACATGATCTTATTCGACCAATGAGATCACAGAAGGCAATTAAATCAACCTCGTGACCTGATCCGGCCAATCGCTGAGCAGAATTTTGAGTTTGTTTTTGCGAAACAAAAGTTGTTTCTCTTCACCAAAAGACAAAATTATAAGGTAAAAATGCAATGATTTGTTCATTTATAGCTAAAAGCTGCCCAGATGTCCATAGATAAATATATGCTTAGAGATTCTGACTGTCTCTTAGAGGAAATAGTGTTACAAGAATGCTCTAAAGCCTTAGTGAATAGCTCAGTGTGCAGTCAGTGTGCAGTCAGTGTGCGTAGTGACGTCAGTCTGTGTGCTTGTCATAGTATAGGTGTGTGTAGATGGTGAGAGAGAGAGAGAGTCGGATGAATGGAGACGCAGACTGAGAGCATGTCCAGCAAATGAAGCTGGTGAACGGAGCAGGTAGCTGTAGAGCAGCAAATGTACAGTTTTGTCTCATTGTGTTAAATAAAACAACGAGTCTCTAAGAACCCAGCAAAGAGCCGTTCTTGTTCCACCACCGCTGCAAATGAAAGGGGGTTAACCCCGAGGTAGCTCCACTTCAGCCCTGCAGAGATTATGGCTGTTATTCAAAATATTGGCACTTACAGTATATTAGATATATTGTAAGATGTATTTTTTCAGTTTTTGATAAACGATAAACTGACTTTTCATAAATTTTTACAAATTTCCCTTCCAAATTTAAAACTCCTGATGTTTCCCAGACCTGGATGTTTTAATGTTCTCCCTGACTTTTCCCTGACCAGTATTAGGGATGTATATTATTTTTCAATCTTGTCCCAGCTGGTGTGAACCCTGAACTATGACTGAAAGGTATTGGATGAGTGTTGTAGATTCATCTACATACTTAGTTTGTTGTTTGTATTAATTTGATCTGATAATCTGTGATTAGCATATTAATTTTTATATTTTGTAAAGATTCTCAGTTTATATTCATTGTATATATAATATGCTGGATTTGTCAGTGCAATTTTATTTTGATAATTTTTTATTATTTTATAGAATGAATAATTGTATAATTTATGAGAGATTTTGAAGATCAATGAATAATAAATATTCTGTATCTCAGGATATTATTCTTTTGATAAAGGTTCATTTATAAATGGAGAATATATTCAATTTTTGCCCTTCAGAATGCACCAGATGTCACCAAATCACAACAAAATTTTTAAATTAGATTTTTTTTTAAGTTTCACTTTTTAACAATCAGAGAAAGACAAAGTTTATTCAAATCATCTGTGTCATGAGTTCAAGCAAGTTGGACTCTTTCCAGAATTAGTTCTAAGTCAGAGTTGTCATTGTGGCTTGTTTGATAATGTGATGTGGTTTGTTAACTGTAAGTGAAGCTTCAAGTTTTAATAATATGTTTTGAGTTCTTGTGTTGACCACAGTTGAAATATATTATAGAAATCAATGTCATGTCACTAATAATAATTATATCTGTTGATCTCACTTGCAGAGCCTGTGAGGTTTACCTGTAATTCACTTGAGAAGATAAACTGCAGAAAAAGAAATATTTCATTCCAGTGAAGAATTTGAATTGTACAGTTATTAAAGCAGACTACAGAAGTTGTTATATAATTATAAGTGATAGTTGTTGTCATTCTCATACTTACCTATGAATACTTACATTTAGCCCCTTTGCATTGAGTAAAGCTTGTGTTATGTAGATAAGGTGTGGAGCTAATGCATGAAGTACTTGTACTTGATTATATTCACCATAACCAAAAGGAAAAATTAAATTAAGAGCCCACATCAGATGCTACAAAAACACAGGACAGCTTGTTAGATAACTCATCTAGACTACAGGCAGGATGAAGAAAAATACAATGCATAAAGAGGTAAAACATTCATGTTTGATCAGCGGACCAGTGTCAATGTCGAGCGCTTCAGGTCAACCTGCAAAGTTTATTTGAGCAAAAATGACCATGTGTAGATCAAAAAAATTACTTTTCTTCTGATGAAAAGAAGTTGAAAGTGCACCAGAATGCACGAAAGGGTATACCAAAAAAAAAAAATTTCCCTTTTCCCATTGGCGCGTGCAATCCTGCTGCGCGCTGTGTTGTAGCCAGTTGTTCGTTGTGGCCAGTATCTTCAAAAGCTTAAATGTCAAGGCCTGCTACGGCAACGTCATTTGTTTACGTCACACAGCTGCTTCTGCCTCAGGTGAGGCTGTGCATTCACTGCTCTCTTGGACACCAGAGTCTTAATGAAATCCTGTCGTGATGAAACATTATTTTCTAATCTTGTAGTGTGTTAATATTTGATAGTGATTTGATGTGGGAGGCTTCAAGGCGACGTCTCACACAGACAAAATTATCCACCAGAAATATGTTTGTTATATCTGTTAAAAAGCAGCTGTCTGCACAGCCAATTGGCGATTGATAAGAAATATTTTATTCCTTTAACCAAACCTACTAAACTTGGGTGGCTGAGGAGCAACCAATGAAAATGTTGGGTCTCATTTGACAGATTTTTGGGTGCCTGTGTGTCATCATATGGAGGCAGCACTCTGTGATGCTGAGGTTCCTGCTAACTAGCCACATGCTGCTAGCTCTCTCCACCTACATCAGATAAATACTGGCTCAGCTGATTTAGATTAAACTGGTTTAAACTCGCCGACTGGACTGAACAATCCGGAAACTTACCCAACCCCAGCTTCTCCTTTGTCAGTCAGTGCTGGTCTGGTGACTTGTTTCTTTAATCTGATTTTAGATATTACATTGCGAGTAAATTAACAAAAAAAGGTGCAGTTGGGAAGCCGACCCTGACTGTCAGATGGTGATTCCTTCACACAACATATTGACCTGGTGTTTTATTTCTATCTAAAGTCACAGCTCTGCCTCAGATTTCTGAGGACGAGGTTTCTGTTTGTTGTAGCAGAATGTGGAAACAGATCATTTGACCCCAAACCTGGAAATCCACATTTCTGAAATTCCTCCAGTCTCTTGTGAAAACACACCTTTAACCCCTGTGGACCAATAACTCTGGTGCTTAGATGGGTTTACCCAAGTCTGAGGCAGTGGAATATATGAATATAATAGTTGATAAATGTAGAATAAATGTCTAAGAGGAGAGTTGGACCACAATTCTTTATCACAAAGATATTAAAAAATCTCAAACGTGCCAGCTAGTCCACAGACCTCAGAGGGTTAACGCTGATTGGTTGATCCCTCCCAGCTATGAAAACATTAGTTATTTCTCAGGCTGATCTTGTCCAGAGCTGCAGATCAGTGCTGCCATACAAGGAGAGCTTGAAGGCTGTGGTTCACAGGTCAGAACTGACTGACGGCTATATCTATTTACTGTATAACTCCCTGCCGTCCCATAACAGCAGTGATTCCCCTCAGACATCCTCTTCCATGGCTGGAGGAGCTCAGGACCCTTTTTCTCTCCAGCAGCCATGATCACATCTGACAATTATTTATTGACTCCTATGACGAAACTGTGATCAAGACCGGTTGGACCGGAGATAAGATCACATTGATGCATATTTAAAACCACCAGAGTCACGTAACTTAACATAACTTATTTAAATATACTGAGCAACAGTGGAAACGCATCATTTTAAAAACCCTGTAATTTCTATTCACTAGCTCTAATCTACTGAAACAAACATGTGATTCACTGAATAGACTTTTTTAAGAACCCAATACCAACACATGTTAAATCATGAATAACCATCATTTAGTCATAACAGAGTAAACCATGATGTTGGTGAGATTTTTTTCTGCAGGATTGAAAAGACCTGGTCAAGGTGATAATTTACCGGGTCTAATTAATGTCCTACTGAAACAACTGATGATGTCATGATTCCTGAAAGAACTTATGTGAATGGGCAGTTTGGATGTTATGGTCTGAACTCTGCAGACATGTGTAGCATGTTATGGCTGATTGCAAAGTGGACGGAGATCACATTTAGTGACAAGTCCAGATTTAACTTGTAGACAGCTGGGGGGTCGTTAGCATTTGTACCATCACCATGGGGAACGCTATCCTGTCGTATAGATCCAGGAAGTGGATCGTTTCGTGGTGGTGTCATGATGTGGGGGGGCACTGCTAATGGATGATGGTCAGAACTTGTCCACATCCACGGTACACTGACAGCCATCTGTTACCGAGATACGGTCCTAGGTCCACATGTCATTCCCAGGATACAGCAATCAGGCATCACCTTCATGCATGACAAAGCCAGACCACATGTGGCTCATGTCTGTCAGGAGTAGCCTACCTGGACCAGAACAATGTCTCTGTCCTTCCTTGACCAACATATTCACCAGATCTCAACCCAATAGAGCATCTGTGGGACGTTCAAGATCACCAGGTGAGAGAGAGAGATCCTGCTCCAGCAACACATGAACAGCTTGTCACAGCTCTGCAGGAAGAATGACGTCATCCTACAAGTCCAGAATAACATCTTATCCATTCAGGAGGTGTAAAGTAGTGATAAATGCTGGAGGTAGACACGATCGGTAGTGACTATTGTTGTTCTCTGTCTCACCATCCACAATTTCTGACCTGAAAACACTAAGACAAAAACCACTAATCTGCACAAAAATGATTTTTCTGTACCGTTAAAGTGTGAATAAAGATGTGTGAACCATAATTTGCCTTTGATATTTAATATGAACAGGATGGCAAGACATAAAAAAAAAATGCGTTTCTACTGTTGGTCAGTATACTTCCATGTAACGCAACATTAATCAGACATCTCGTTTACTGATAGTTTTTTCACTGGAGCTGATCACACAATTACACGTTTGTCATACCATCTGCACCAGTTTTTAAACCTGTTCACATACTGAGGAGGCTCCATAGAAACTAGTCTTAAAGCTACGTTTCAATTTACACAGGTGACTGGCTAGTTCTGATGGTAACACGTCAGATTTAAGGTATCGGCAGGTCAGACTTTATATAAAAATGATCAGAATGGCTAAGAACATTCCATTGGTGCACCTCTACTTTTAACTCATGGTCTATGTTTTCACCAGATGAAGGATTTTGGTCATTGTAGTCTGGTGAGCTAACGTTAGCAGGCCGTTTTACACAGCCCGTTGAAGGCGCAACTGTTGCTGCTTTATTGCTCGTATGGCTGTCAGCCCTCGGCCCTGCCTTAGTTAAGCCATACAAATACTAACACAGGTTATATCAGCTGTCCTCTTCCCCCTTTAAGAACCAGATAACCAGTAACAGCCAATGAGTGTCGCGCTCCTCCTACTGGCTGCTCGAGGTGTTTCATTCTGAGCCTTCTGGTCAGTCAAACTTTAACCACAACTTTCCCTCGCAGGTGGCCACAGGTTTAAATCAGACACCTACCCCATGAGGTGTGAGGAGGAGGAGGAAGACGACCTGCTGGGCGAGGAAGAGGTGGGCGCGGCCAGGCCGGTGCAGATTGTTGTGGCAAATGAGGAGGAACACTCGTTCTCACTGCAGGAGGAGGTGCTGGAGCGGCTGCTGCTGCAGGAGGAGGTGCAGGACCTCCACGTGGTCGTCGTCTCTGTGGCTGGAGCTTTCCGCAAGGGCAAGTCCTTCCTGCTGGACTTCATGTTGCGCTACATGTACAAACAGGTACGCTAATAATTATTATATTTACTATTTAGATTTATAGAAAATGTTTAATTATTTCTCATCATATATGGGAACATTACATTCAAAGCCGGTGGCCACGTCTGCAGCACACCCAACGGGCACAGCAGCGTGAGGGCCTGTTCACCGCTGCTGGACCTGTAATTTCTTTTAGATTCCACTAAAGGGGGCATTAGGGTTACTCTTATCCAACTGTCCATATGTAACAGGATATTGTCAATCCTGGGTTCCCCAACTGTTGGCCCGTGTGTTAAAACTGGACCGCAAAGCCTTTTGGTTCAATGACTCTCACCCAGACGACCCAAGTTCCAATCTCAGGTTCCCAGGGGTTGCCCTTAAGTTTTAATTAACTTTAGTTTCTATTTTTTTATATTATTATTTACGTTTGGAAAAATAGATCTGTCCGTTTCAAACGGTGTGTCCATCAACGCCCACATACTTCCATGTGTCTTTTACGTTGGCATTGATACATCCACAAGAGGGCAATGAAGAGTCAAAAGTTTTGACCGCAACAAATATTGCGACAGTCGGAGGAGGTAGTGATAATGTCCCTAGTAAATACAAAGCGGAGCTAACAATTAACTTGGCGGTGGTCTGTGAGGCCATTAAATAAATCGAGACATGAGGACGAAGAGTTTTTCACTTCTTTTCACATTTATAGTCATGGCTTGCCAGAATTGCAGCTACACTGCCCTTAACTGTTTCCAGTGGTATTGCACCGCTTTGTCTGTATCCGTAAGCTCTCTGAACACGTGCCCAACTAATAACTACGTACAAATGCGTACGAAATTAATGCAGAAGACATACGGAAGGGTCCGTCCAGCTCCGTCTTTAACGTAGAGCATAAATGGACCTTTAGATTGAGGGACCTCAGCAGGGGAGGAGGGTTGACTTACTGGACCTTTTGTGATTTTAGCTGAAGACCCCTGGTCTATACACAGCTCCTCAAAAACCACTGGACAGAATTAAATTTCACACATGCTCTGTAGGGCTCTAAAGGTGTGCATCTCATAATTGGTTTCTTCAATGTGCTTATTTTTTAGGCGTATTTGAACTTTGGTGTTTTTCATGTCAGTTTGCTCACATTCAGCTGTGATGGAGGTAATGGTCTGTCCACTTCAGCACACACTGAGTGTTTCAAATGCTTCATAGCTAGGGTTGGGCATTGAGAACTGGTTCCAAATTGGAACCGGTTCTGATGCTCCAATTCCATCGGAATCGTTGAAAGGTCTTTGTTTCCGTAACGCTTACCAGTTCTTAAATACATCTCATTCGTGCTCACGTTAAGTTTCCGTTTCCATACTGGTGACATGCAGTGTCCGTAGTTTCCGCCTCACAGGTTAGATGGGTACTGTGAGTCGGGCTCCATCATGGACCACAGCAAACAGCGCTCAAAAGTGTGGCTTTATTTTGCCCTGAATAATGCTGAGTCAGCACAGAGCAACACCTGTGCCAAACTTATTTCCTACAAGGAAGGATACACAACTAACATGACTAAACACCTTCACCTGCATGGTGTACAAATCAGAAAATGTACCGTGGTCCAATGTGCTACACTGGTCTCCCTCACCTGCCTCAGCCTCTACCTCAGTCACCCTGAGCCAACAGCCTGCAGCACCTCGTCACAATCGGTTAAGAGAGAACTAAATAATGTTGTCCTATTCTCAACAGCGAGACAGCAAACAGGTTATGCTTGACCAAACTGCTATAAACTGTGTCAGATGCAAATACTGAAATATATGTTTTGGTAGATGAACGTCAGCAGATTGCTAACACTAGTAGCCACTTTACTGCCGCTAAGCTAGTGACAGTGATCCACGACGTGACACGAACATATGAATGAGTCAATGTGTGTCTCCTCACAACAACACAGACACAACAGGTGTTTACTGTTTGAACGGACTCTTGTCTGCATCCACACCTCAGTAACACCATGAGAACTATATTTGTGAACAAACACAGTGCATATAAATCAATACATGACATGAAAACAAATAGGAATACAAAATAGCATGCAGCGCTAACATAGAAGAAAAGGCAATTACCTCATTGTCTGCTTGTCATGTCAAGTTTTCTTTGTTTCTTTGTCTGCTTCAGCTTCAGAGGTTGACTTTTATAACTTTAATATCTAACAGTAGAGCTTTATAGGAGAGACATCCTTTCACCTAGCCTTGGCAGGTTAACTGACCTAAACAATAGTGTCCATCCCACTAAGGTGCCCCCTTTACTATGGAGATACATTTGTTCCTTCTTGCATTTTAACCTTAACAATTGAATTACTGTACATCAAACCAGAATTTAAATTTTAACATTGCATCAACTTATTTATTTATTTATTACATGAAATCATAAACTCTATCGAAGCAAATATTATTTATTTGTCATAAAGTCATAAACATAGAACATGTATAGAAAAGCACTTACAATAAATAATACATTCTTTATACAGAATGGCTTTTATGAAAATTTGTATTTAAATACATTTTTCTTGTATGAAATTTTTTATTTATCTTTTTTTAAAGAACCGGAATCGAGAACCTCCCAGAACCGGAACCGGGATCAGAATCGTTAAAATCCAGACGATGCCCAACTCTATTCATAGCTAGCAAACGGGGCCAACCAGACCTCCTCGCTAAGATAAATGTTTCCTTGACCAGCACTAGTTCTATTTCTAGTCTGGATAACATGACTCTGAGGCAGCTCTGTGGCACCACAGCGCTTCACTCTAAATGGTGTGTTTGGACACATTAAGCTTCTGTGTTTGAGTGATTTTGATAACCGTTAACTTTTTCAGCCCGGTCAGTTCTTACATGGTCCAGTTCAAGTGTGTGTTTGAAACGGTGAGAGGACTTTATGTGTGACTCGACCTTTTGGCCGTGTTAATCTACGGTAAGCGCTGAGGAACATTCTGGAGGGTTTCATCACACTCTAAAGAGGATTTAAGGCCAGCACAATGCTGGCTCTGTGGCTAGGCCTCCTCAGAGCTCACTGCTTCTTAGTTCACACACAAAGGTAATCTTCCTGGTACCCAAGTCTGGTTACTGGTATCAGTTCAAAAGTGAACGTTAGCCAATCCTGCTTCTCACAAATCATATTCAGTGTTTCCCCTAAAAAACATTGTAAGCCCAGTGGCAAGAGCTGACAGACTATACACGTGCACCAAATGTTGTTTATTGTTTATAAACAAAGGTTGTTTATTTCCATGATCACAAGGAGAGGATGACTCAATAAATTGCATTTATTTCACACTACCACACTTCACTTCACTGGAAGAAGTTACAGCTAATAAAAGAAACACATGGTAACCATGGCCGTATGCAGGGTCTTAGAAATACTGAGGTCCCAAAACGGCACAGGGGCATAATGCTGATCCTATCCTGGTCTCAGTGGGCAGTACCTGCTCCTCCTCTCTCATCTCCATCACCTTCTTTCTTTGTCTCTCTCTCATCATGCCTGTGTCACTTCCTTTCCACAAGCTGAGCTTTGACGACTGCAGTCTTTATTTCATGTTAGTCTGTGTCAGTGTAGAAAGTAAATACAGGATCAGCTGATATTTTTATGTAAATGTTACCGCCTCCACTAATAATCCTTAATCCTACAATGAAAATACGTAGACATAGGGGTACCTCATTTTAACATGTTTTTAAACCCTTCACACAAACTGATTGAAAGAATAGTATTTCAACTTTAGTTTAAGTTTACCAGTCTGACATCGGATGGATGAATTAATGTTAGCTAACGAGCTTGTTAATGAATTCACGTGAAGAAGCTGGCATCATTACAGACAGCTAGATGTAGTGCGACCACACAGGAGCTATTGGTCAGCTGATGTCTGGAGATGAATGGCATTAAACTACCAGCAGTCCACTAGTTAACTTCTGTAGTTACCTGAGTCACGCCTTGGTGGATTCAGCTACGTATCTGTCCGGTTTGTTGAAGTAATTGGAGAACTACCGTGTTGAGGAAAGAAATGTAGTATGGACAAGACCATTAACTCCACCCACCCTAACACACACAAGCAAAATGATGCTGGTGATAGAAGTGAGACAGTAGGTGATCTTGGCGTTGTACGATATCTTTGTAGCAGCACAGCCCTTTTCAGAACAGCGCAGGACAGAGGCTCCGAAATGCAAACGATTATTTTCGAATGAGTGAATATTTAACGATATTTGGCATATATAAAAAATATTTGTTGGCCTGGCGGCCCACCAGGCCTGTACAATGGTAGGGGAAACCCTGATATTCCAAATCATCCATTACTACTTAGGTTGCCTTTCTCTGTAAATGTTCTGCAGGTCAAAGGGTGTCTTCTTAAGGCTGGATCAATCCTCACACTGGATGAACATTAAACAAGTTACTGGTGGCTGTTTCCTGTCATACTAACACAATGAAAGAGATGGGGACATAATTAATATGGACTGTGGTATTATGGTGGACTTGATTCTGAACCAATCCTTTATTGATCACCTTCCAGTCAAATCATCTTTTTTTACCTCTGCCAAGGAGGTTCCGTTTTCCCCACCGTTTGTCTGTTGGCAGGATTCCACATAAACTACCTGATGGATTACCATGGAACTGTGTGGAAGGGTGGGTCATGTGCCATGGAAGACATTTCTTGAACAACTATCAAACTAATAATGATTCCAATATGACCCAGATTCTAGGGGCAGATTTTTATGGTCCAGGAGTCACATGATGAGGGTCACACTATCAGGGGACTGTTGGTTTATGGTAACATCATGGGTAGACTGAGCTGCTTAGGTGGAGGTTTGAGCTCTGAGTGACGTCTCGTCTTTTCTAAGATCTCGTTTTGGAGACGAACCTTCCTCTAAACCTGTTGATGTCCCACCTCAGCCTCCTGTTTCTACTCTAAATGTTCATCTCATGAAGTAAATGACACGCTTCCCTCATGTCATTTAATTGTGGGGCTTGAGATTAGAATCGTCGTGTTGAATTGAAATCGAGTGATGACCTCTCCACTTTACTCTTTTCTCCATCCAGTCATCTGATCTGTGGATCGGCGGCGAGGAAGAGCCTCTGACTGGCTTCAGTTGGCGAGGTGGCTGCGAGAGGGAGACGACGGGCATCCTGGCCTGGAGCGAGGTGTTCGTGGTGGAGAAACCAGACGGCTGTAACGTGAGTTTACAGAGACACCATCCACTGAACTCTGTAAACCCTCCTTAAAAACATGTCCTCTGTTGTTCCTGCAGGTTGCAGTTCTGCTGATTGACACACAGGGGGCGTTTGACAGCCAGTCAACCATCAAAGACTGCGCCACACTCTTTGCCCTGAGCACCATGACCAGCTCTGTACAGGTTAGCTATTAGTTTAACGTGTGCCCAGCTCACAGCATCATGACATCATGTTCTTCAAGTTTTTAAAATGTCTCACTGTTGCATTTAAGGATCTATAGATCTAAAGACCACGGTTAAAGCTGATTATACTGACGAGAACATGATGCAACTCATTTTAAGACAATCAATGAGGGTGAGAAGATAACTGTGGTTCAGAAAATAGCAATGAAACTTGTGTGCCACTTTACACCAGATGTAAGAGACCAGAGTTTCAAACAGGTTTCAGATTAGTGAGAACTTCATGAATGAAAACTATGAAGACACGATGTCATCAAGCCCCATCTGTGACTAAATCAAGACGAAAAAAAAGACAAGACTAAAATGTAGTTTTGAAAATAAAAACTTTTTTCTTTATTTTCATTCACCAAATATTGTGATCATTGGTGGCGTCTGCAGCAATTTGGTTTCCTCTGCTGCTCCGGCTGAGATCCCGGCCCCTCTGGGTCGGACCACCACTGGTCCATCTCACCGCTCCATGTGCGTGGGATAGGACCCTAAAGATGATGACCTATGTCTGGGCAGGGTGGAGCCAGAGGAAACTGGTGGAGGCCCGCAGCGGTCCAGACGTACAAATGGGTGCTCCGACCTGGGCATAGGGGCCAAAGAATAATGGAACCATCTTGGAACTGGTTACCTCTGAAGTTTCCCTCATGGTGGCTGGACCTGGGTATGGGGGTCAAAGACTAATGGAACCATCTAGTATCTGGTCTGACCTGGGTATGGGGGTCAAAGACTAATGGAACCATCTAGTATCTGGTCTGACCTGGGTATGGGGGTCAAAGACTAATGGAACCATCTAGTATCTGGTTCCCTCTGAAGGTTCCTCAGGATATCTGGAGCTCAGAGTCTCAGTTTTATCTGGTAAACCAATGATTAGAGGTTTTGGGGCTGAAACCACCTCAACCTGTTGTCAGACTTTAAATATGTAAGAAGCCCGGCTCGCTGGCTTGGAGCTGGGCGTGGTTCAAAATAAATCAGCCAATCAGAACATGTTCCATGTCTGCATGTATTCCTTAAAGTGACATCATCAGACCAGACACTTTGTGCAAAGCTGCATTCTGAATCAATCAACCTGTTTTTATCAGATCATGATCAGATAAATCTGATGTGAAATCAGAGGAAAATGATTAAAAAAATATTGGTTTGGTCTGAAATGTTAATAATAACCTGATGTCTTAGAAAAGACTCAAATGTCAACACTTTTATTAAACTAGACTAAAATACTGACGGTTTTCTTTGATACAATAAAACTAAAATGTTCAGACTTTTAGTGACTAAAACTGGACTAAAAACAGGATCATGTGACTAAATATGATAAAACTAATGAGGATATTTGACCTACATTAAAACATACAGTAGATGACTAACTTAACACCATTTCAGATGAGATGCATCAGGATCTGTTGTTTGGGATTATAAAGGGTCTCAGTGTGGCGTAGCAGGTTTCTAACAGCTTGACGTCTTGGTTTGGTATGTTTGTGTATTTCAGGTGTACAACCTGTCCCAGAACGTCCAGGAAGACGACCTCCAGCACCTCCAGGTCAGTATCGGCAGGCTGTTTGGGGTTCGTCTCAGACCAGTGGACAAAAAGGAATCCTCTAATAACATGCTAAGTTTAGTTTTCCTTCAAATGAACTCAGCAGAGGATTTCATGGACGACGTCGTCTTCATCTCTGAAGAGGAAGATAAATTAAAAAGAAACAAAATATGGAAACTGTCTCATTTTGAAAGGACTCTGTGACATTAACAAAATCCCACACCCTGATATCGGTCATTTCTCGTCAGGATAACGACACATATCTCAGTATAGCATGTAGAGACATGTTGGGAAAGTCTTATACTGAATGTTTTTAAACTAAAAATACATAACTGTTGGTATACAGTACAACACAATTAATAATTGTTATTATTAGCCCAACATCTGTCTGCTTATAATGTGTTTCAAAACAAGATTTTCTTATTGGTTCTTAGAGCTGTGACAATATGGATTATTTTTCTTACCACGTTAAAAAAATAAATGTATCGTTGTGGTTTTGTGGTCATTACACCATCCTTCACTGTCAGATACGTTTCAAAGATGGCTGTTTGAGAAAAGTTTGGTTTAAACATCTTCTCAGCAGTATGACATGACACCAAAATAGTTTGACATTGACTTGTAATCCGACCAGCAGCGTCTGTGTTTGAGTGAAGAACTCCATATCAGGTGTGTGATGTGTTCAGGTAAGGATTAAGAGCTGATCTGAAGGCAGCAGGAAGCCATATGAGGCAGAAACCTCTTCCAGTGCAGTCTTCTTCTATGTTTGGTACCCAACTTGGATCAAACGGAGAGGATGCCTGCTGCGTTATTCTGAGAAGGAAATTAAAACTTGACAAACCTTCCTGAGCCCAGTTCCTCTTTTTTATTCCAGTAAAATGAGGCTGTTCATAACAATCACATTTTTGTTGCATCACTAATTGAGCTTGAACCTCTCCTCAGCTCTTCACCGAGTACGGACGACTGGCAATGGAGGAGGTCTACGAGAAACCCTTTCAGGTGGGTTCGATCTGGGATCTTCTTGTATTACACCGTACGAGCTGTATGCAGTCATTTTGTATTTTAAAACTAGTCTCCATCTTCTTCAGGTGTTTTAAACTAGTCTCCATCTTCTTCAGGTGTTTTAAACTAGTCTCCATCTTCTTCAGGTGTGTTAAAACTAGTCTCCATCCTCTTCAGGTGTTTTAAACTAGTCTCCATCTTCTTCAGGTGTTTATAAACTAGTCTCCATCTTCAGGTGTTTTAAACTAGTCTCTGTCTTCTTCAGCTGTTTTAAACTAGTCTCCATCTCCAAATCTTTTAAACTAGTCTCCTTCTTCAGGTGTTTTTAAACTAGTCTCCATCTTCTTCAGGTGTTTTTAAACTAGTCTCCGTCTTCTTCAGGTGTTTTAAACTAGTCTCCAGCTTCTTCAGGTGTTTTAAACTAGTCTCCAGCTTCTTCAGGTGTTTTAAACTAGTCTCCGTCTTCTTCCGGTGTTTTAAACTAGTCTCCGTCTTTGGGTGTTTTAAAACCAGTCTCCGTCTTCTTCAGGTGTTTTAAAACCAGTCTCCGTCTTCTTCAGGTGTTAAGCAGAATGCTGTAGCGCTGTTTTACTGTGAAGCGCCAAAGATGATTGGTGGACTCAGAAACACCTGGCTTCCTGTCAACATGGGTTGAGGACATGATGATTTAACTTACATTTTGGCGACCTGTTCCTTTAAAGACTTGATTTCAATTTAAAGATGCTGAACGATCAGATCAGAGGCTCCATCAAAAACCTGTTTTATAAATTTGGATCAAACAAATCTAAAACTAGAATCCAAGGAGTTTTCTGTTGTCCCATTACTGACCTGTGATCAGTCATTGATCCGTTTCCCTGTTCAGACCCTGATGTTCCTGATAAGAGACTGGAGCTACCCCTACGAACACCCGTACGGTCTGGAGGGAGGACGGAGCTTCCTGGACAAACGGCTGCAGGTGAGTCTCACCTATCTGACCAGTGATTGGCTGAAGGTCCTGTCTCTGACTCTGATGCTAACATGGTGTCGTCTGCGTTCAGGTAAAACAGAATCAACATGAGGAGCTGCAGAACGTCAGGAAACACATCCATTCCTGCTTCTCCAACATCGGCTGCTTCTTGCTGCCTCACCCTGGCCTCAAAGTGGCCACCAACCCACACTTTGACGGACGGCTCAGAGGTGAGACACAGCACACATGACCAGTCCACAGTCGACCAGTCCACAGAACTACCAGACCATAGTCAACCAGTCCATAGTCGACCAGCAGCCCATAGTCAGACCGGTCCACAGAACGACCGGTCCGCTGGGCTTTGCTTGTATAGATAGTATAATACTAAAAACACTCTCTACATTGGATGTAAATGGATTTAAACTTGATTAAAAGCTGCACAGGATTGGAACATTGATTTAAAATTGGATGAAAATGTTGACTTCAAATTCTTCAGTTCACCCAGAGAATAAAGTATTTGTATATATAAATACATGTTAGTAGTACTGTGGGCAGTGTTACTGTCTAAGCTGAAAATAAATGAGTTTTCTGGAACATAGTCGTGTGTTAGCTGTTCGTTGTCTTACAGTGTATTAGTCACCTGAGTTCTTTGAATGTAGAGTCGTCAGTCATGATGTGTTTGTCAGACATTGACGAGGAGTTCAAGAAGGAGCTGGTGAACCTGGTCCCGACGCTGCTTTCTCCGGAGAACCTGGTGGAAAAAGAGATCGGAGGAGTTAAAATCACCTGCAGAGACCTGCTGCACTACTTTAAAGTGAGTTCACATCCCGTCTGCACAAAATAAAAAATAAAACAATAACAGTCAAAACAAGTTCAATGTCCTGGACAGATGAAGTTCTATCAATACAAATGCAGCAAACCATTTGTCCCATTTACGATCCTAGTAGAAAGCTGGAGAAATGCCTAGTAAGCTGCACCTGAGTTGTTTTAACAGTTTCTTCACTGATCTCTCAGATCACATTCAGATCTCTTAAGACTTCCTCGTGTTACCTACTGGTTGTTTTCAGGCCTACATGAAGATCTACCAGGGAGAGGAGCTCCCCCACCCGAAGTCCATGCTGCAGGTCAGTACACCTCAGATAACAAAACAGCTCTCCCTGCCTGACAGTTTACGTCATGACATTAAATCCAGTCCCTCCACCAGTCCCTCTCTCCATCTCCTCGCTGCGTCCCATCCTTTCAGTAAACATGGATACATGCGTTACCATGGAAACAGGGAGACCTTCTCTTTACAGAAATATCTTCCATTTAAATCACTGTGACCAATCAGAACCAGGACTGTCATCATTTACACTGAACTGTGACTGAGTAGCAAAACATTAGGATGTTAGCAAGATGCTAGCACAAGACAAAACAGGTTAGCTTTCTGCTATCAGACTAAGTTTAGTCTCAGTATACCCCCATAAATATGACTTCATTATTTATGATTTTAGGCACCAGCTGAAATACTGGATTGGCTGGCACAAAACCAGTTGTTTTTAACAAGCTAGCCTGTTAGCATTAGTTTGTTTTTAACAAGCTAGCCTCTTAGCATTAGTTTTTTTCAACAGGATCGCATATTAGCATTAGTTTGTTTCAACAGGATAACATGATAGCAGTAGTTTGTTTCAACAGGATAAAAATGTTGGCATTAGTTTGTTTCAACAGGATGGCATTAGCTTGAGTCACTCTAGTCTTTGTCAGTAGTGTTTTGAGACTTCTATCCATATTTTACCAAAAAACACAATTTAGTGAGTATTTTATCTCCAGCTGATGAAATCTATCAGAATGTAAAGTAAAAACGTCCTTTAGTGTCTCAGAACATCATCTGGTCTCCATTTGTTGGCTGTGGCTTAGGGGATAAGAGCGTTCATCCACTTATCAGAAGGTCGGTGGTTGGATCCCCAGTTCCCCCAGTACATACATGTCGAAGTATCCTTGAGCAAGATACTGAACCCCAATCTGCTCCTCGGGCGTTGTAATGGCTGCCCACTTCTCCTCAGGGATGGGTCAAATGCAGAGAACCAATTTTGCTACATTGCACTGTGTATGCTCTATGTGAAAAATAAAGTTTCTTCTTGATGTGTCCATCTGGAGTCTCCTAAATGTCCCTTTTGGAGCTCCTGGACCTTTCCATGAAACCAACCCTGTTGAATGGTCAGACTATGTTCTTCACATATGACGCCAGTGTTCACTGATAGTGTGTCTACAAACCCATACTGTCCTTCTCTAAAGGATGGGTGACTGTGTCTCAGGAGGTAACCCTCTACTTATTGGGAGGCTGGCAGCTCGATCCCCGCGCCCTGTAGTCTACATGCCGAAGTATCCTTCAGAAAGATACTGAACCCCAATTAGCTCAGAGATGGGTCAATGCAGAGAAACAATTTCCCCCATGGGATAAATGAAGTATCTGAAAGGTGATTTCCTTGTGCTCAGACCTCACAGTTCAGAAGATCCAGACAATTTAATTTGGTTATTTTAGTGGGTTTTTTTGCTTTGAAACAGGAGTGGAGTGGTTGAGATATGGAATGTTTCAGTCGTGCCATAATGTATCCTGTCCAGACTCAGGTGTTGGGCTGCATGGTACAGGCCCCTGAAACAAAGAGGCCCTGCAGATTCCACAAAGCCTGACTCAGGCCTACATCTATCTACAAGAGCCTGATAAGACCAGAAGAAGCCAACCTGTAAGACAATGGAGCACAAAAGACTCCATTTTCCAGGCTGCCATGCTGCCATGCTGCCTAGGTGTGAAATTCCTCCACCAGACTCTTGGCTGTCATTGGAGGATACCCATGAGGAACCACAGGGGTCCCTCTGAAGTCACCAGGAGTATATAAGTGGGAATTTCTCTCTGCTCTCGCTCTTCTCCTGCTCCTGCTCTTCACCTGGCTTCCAGCCACATCTGCCTCCCAAGGGAGCACCTTTTTCCCTCCTCACCTTACCCGCTCTGTACTCCTGTAAGGACCTGCGCCGCTCCATGCAAGCAGCAGTCCGATCGTCTCCTTGCCAGTCCCATTAACGATCCCTGTATAACGCACGGAGTGCTCCCGTACCGCTCTCATCGAAAATAAAAAGGACCTAAGATGACCCCGTGTTTCATCAGCCACATCAACCCTGCTGTTTTCCTCCGCTGCACTGCGAGAGCCAACTAAAGGTGCTCTGAACGCTGTCCCGCCGAGAATCAGCTGAATCTCACGGCAACAGAACAACACAACACTTCGTCAGGACCCGCGACTCGAAGGACCGAGCCGGACTGCAAAGGACGAAAGGACCTCTTCGCCAGCTTCCCTTCTTCTACAAAGTAAGAGGCTTAAGTCTGAGCAGAGTAGATTGTTTGTGTATTGTTAAACTTGCTGTTTTTGCTGCTTTAAACTGTTAGAGCTAGCTTTTGTTATTGTGCGCTGACAGTGTTAATCACCGATTAACACTGATTGTACGCTGATTGTTGGGATTTCCTTCTCTTCCACCCACTCTTTTCCTCTACTTCTCTATTTCTTCTCTTTCTCCTTCTTTCTCTTCACACACACACACACACACACACACACACACACACACACACACATACACTCATTCAGGTTTAAGAGCTTGGTGAGCCCCGGCGCCATTTGCAAGTGTTCAAACTTCGTGGCCATCTCTGAGTACCTCCTCCTCTCTCTTAGATCCTCCCCACACACACACACACACGCATACATACATACACACACACATACACACACACACACACACACATACATACATACACACACACATATAAGCACACACACATACACACACACACACACATACATACACACATACATACACACACACACACACACATATATAAGCACATCCACACACTCAGAGACATACACACATCCACACACATCCACACACACATGCTTGCTTGTACCTGCATGATTGTCAGTAGTAGTTGTAGATAACTGAGTTAATTAATTGAAGTGTGTTGACTGAAGGTCGATATTGCGAATTTTAATAAACTTTGTTATATTTTAAAGAGAAGTTGTTTGTATTATTTTGCATTAATACTGTTTTAAAGGCTGGTTGCGAGGGTCAGTGCACGTATTCTTCCCTTCATCGTTCATGTGAGACTGAACAGAGTTTGGTTAATTGTTTCCCTGTTTCCAGGGTGGTGCCCCGTAGTTATTATTAATTTTAATAATAATATTACATTCAATCGATCATTGATGATCGTTTTTCCCTGTCTCCAGGGTGGTGCCCCGTAATCATTATTAATTTTAGTAATAACATCAAATTCATTAAATAATTAATGATCATTTTTAATAATCATTAATTACACTCTATTAACCAAATTCGCCCTATTGATAGCCCCAACATTCTGGTGCCCTGTGTGAGGCTCTTAATATACCAGCTTTATTATAGTGTTTGTGCATAATAATATGAATTGATAGTAGAATTATTATATTATAATATAATGATTATAATGAGGATAATTCTCCTAAACTCTTAATTTTTGTTTTATAATCAACTACTTTGTACTTGCCAGGCATATATGCAGTTGTGGTTCTGAGTTGTTTCAGTGTGTCAGTGGTTAGAGGAACCTTAAAAAGTTTGAAACTAAGTTTCTGCCCTAAGGAGTAATCCTTAGAGTTCTCCCATTCAGAGCTGTTAGTCAGAGGTGTTGAGCTTCCTCATTCGCATCTGAATAGGACAGGCTGCAGGAGCGAGAGCAATTAGCATTTCAGCTTGTAAGCCACAGGTTAGAGCTTCTCACCTGTGCATACTGTTGGTTTTATAGCAGCTTTGCTATAATAAATCATTTTAGCCACTGTGCACTGAGCATCAACTACCCAAGTAGATGTTTGACCAGGCACCCCACGTGGCTGGAGCTAAAGCTCCACATAGGCCAAGCGACACAGACCTGCAGAAGGTGATCGCTGCCCTCCTCCCCTCCTCTACAGAGGATGTGGAGAACTTCAACAGCTGCAATGTCAGCAGCTGTGACAGTAAATTACAGGAACTGGTTGACTATGTCAACAACCCAGTCAGGCAGAAAGAGCATGCTGTCCCGAGCCTGGTGGGCCAAATGTTCCAGCTCCTTCACAGCAGAATCCAACTGCAAACTGCAGCCTTTCAGGTACAGGCTGCCCAGCTGCAGAAGGAGCTTTCAAGCCTGCGCGCGCAGAACCAGACTCCCCAGCAAAGGGTAGAGGAGCGCGAAGAAACCCAGGCTGGTCAGGTTAGTGGAGCTGTCACCCAAGAGAAGCACAGCACATCCTCTGACCTTGAAGAGGACCCCTTTTTAAACGTGGTCCACCAAGAAACGTTCACTAGGAGCCAAACGGCTTCCAGTGGTACGGTTTCTGACTTCCCCTCCGGGGACCGCTACCAAGCGCTCCCAACAGTCCACTCTTTGGCCTCATGTGCCCCATTCTCCAGGGCAACACATCGGTCTATTCCTGACCGACATTGCGAGCCCTCTAAACAGGTTGATGTCCCACCACAGAGGTGGAGACACCCGCTGCCCAGTGAGCTGCAGGCGTCATGCAACTCACAGCCCTGCTTTACCCGGAGTCCATCTCCACCATACTGGGGAAACTTCAGGCACCCGCTGGCCGGTGAACTGCCGACATCACGCAGTTCGCGTCACCGCTATGCTCACACTTCTTCCTCACCACAAAGGGGGAACCTTGAACCCCTATCTTCCGGTGAGACACATGCATCATGGAGATCGCACCCACACTCTACCAGGACTCCCTCCCCACAGAGCAGGAGGAGTCATCGACTTCCTCACCATGGTGACTTGAGCGACTATGGGACCTCTGATGACTCCGACGGTCCCCGCTCACACTGCCACAGAGGTTTGCGGATTCGACAGCTAGAGTCCCTAGCGAGTGACATAGAGTAGTCGAGATTCAAATATCGATGACTACCTGCGGGAAGTCGAGCGCTGCCTCACTGATCTGCCTGATGCTTCGC
>CM075191.1:1652500-1737500 GCA_037577475.1 Chaunax sp. Z400
GTTTAAACACACAGTACATAACTTCTACCACTAGAGGGCTCTCACTCAAAACCTCACACTTGGTTTAGATGAACCATATTTATGATCGTTTCCTTGTAAATTGTACACAATTCACGTACTATTGGTTTGGCTATGTGTTGAGGCTAACGCTAGTAAAATGCTAGGCTAACATCATCCAAGACAGTGGAAAAAAGCCCACTCATCTCCAACAACAACTTATCCAGTGAGGTAATTAATGACAGGATGATGTCATGAAGTTGTCTACGCCTCACTTTAAGTTGTCATGGAGGGTTCAGCTCTACATGAGCGAAGCAGTGGCCAAAACATTACATCATCAACTATACATTGTTTTTTTGTTAGAATTTTAAATCGGTTCTTTTGGAAAACGACTCTTTTCACCCTGGACTCTCTCTCTCTCTGTTAGACAATAGTTAAAACTCTCTTGTTTGTCGTCTTTCTTTTCATCCTCCTCTTCATTTCTCTCTCCATGCCTCCAGAGGACTCCTCGAAAGGTGAGCACTGACCAATCACCTGCTCCGCTGCTTTTGTCAAACACTTACATTATTTATGATGTCAGACATACCTGATAGGACCACAGCTCCTCCTAGATAATGACATCAGACCCATCAGTTCTGTATTTATTTATTTTGAACCTTAAAAAGGTGATTGTTTTTTTAAGAAGAGGAGT
This sequence comes from Chaunax sp. Z400, assembly GCA_037577475.1. Taxonomy (NCBI): domain Eukaryota; kingdom Metazoa; phylum Chordata; class Actinopteri; order Lophiiformes; family Chaunacidae; genus Chaunax; species Chaunax sp. Z400. Next base: position 1,653,189 of record CM075191.1, read on the forward strand.
AAATGTCCTCAGAGGGTTAAAAGTGAAAAACAGTATTTTACATTGTTACTCGATCTGACCACCTCCTCCTCTTCCTCCTCCTCCAGGTTTTCTCCAAACTCTTTGAAGTGGTCCGGAGTCGAGTCCCGTTGGGAAGCCTGATCCCGGCACCACGGCCCCGCCTCATCTCCAACAACAACGTCAAGAAGAAAAACTAGCAGCCATCGGTTTATCCTGCGGTTGTTTTTAAGACATGTTCATCCTTTTGTTCTGACTGTAGACGATGGTTCCTTGCCGTGCTGGCTGCAGGTTTAAGGACCAATCAGTGTGACGTATTTTATTATCTGTCAGTGGGTGGGGTTATGGTATTTATTGGTGGGAGGGGCCATTCTATCACTGAGTGATGAGTCAGCGTTAATGATTCCCATTCACGTGAATGTAGCATGACCACAGATCCTCATCATGGTTCCCCTCCTCTCCTCCTTTATGTCGTCTCTGTTGGCGCCTCCAGGAGGAGTCATGACCAAAGTTCACAGCGATACTCGTAGAGAATGGACTGACAGACTGGAGGCGGTTCAGTTTCAGGGAAACTGTTTTCAGAGGACAGGACCTACCTCCTCCTGGAGGACCGGACCACACCGGACCTACCTCCTCCTGGAGGACCGGACCGGACCTACCTCCTCCTGGAGGACCGGACCGGACCGGACCTACCTCCTCCTGGAGGACCGGACCGGACCGGACCTACCTCCTCCTGGAGGACCGGACCGGACCGGACCTACCTCCTCCTGGAGGACCGGACCGGACCACCTCACCTCTCAGTGAAGCCAAAACCTGACGATGGTGACATCGTTGGACTGAATTCTCTCTTTCTTTCCTTCGTCATCGTTCCATCTTCCTCCTCTCCGCCATGTGTCTAAAATCTATACATATATAAATATGAATTTTTTAGAACTTTTGTAGCTGAAGAAGATTCAGACGCTTCACAGTCTGAAGATGGACTCTGCTCCCTGGATGTAAAGGAATGCTCTCGTGATTTGTGGATATGTCTAATAATAAATTCCTTTTTTATAAATGTATATTTGTAAATTTAATCTTACATTAGCACTACGACAGACCCACCTCCTCACCCCCACCCCATTTTTAAGATATTTAATTTTTTCGTTGAACATTAAACCAAACTCCAACAACAATCAGTAGTGGCTCTTTATTGTGCTCATCTGGGTGGCTTTAGATCCACCAGAGGGCGCTGTTCACTAGGTCCACAGGCAGAGAACCAGTTCAGGGAGGAAGAAAAAAAGTTAGAAAGAATAAAGGTTAAAATCTTTAGATCAATTTATTATATATAATATATTTCATAAAGAGCCAAATCACAACAACTAGAGAGGGAGAGACCAAAGAGATGGAGGAGAGATGGACAGAAAGGGGGAGAAACTGGTGAGATATGGAGGGAGAAGGGGAGAAATTGGGGAGGGATGGAGGAGAGATGGACAGAGGGGGAAACACGAGAGACCGACTGAGAGGGGGAGACTGGTGAGATGGGAGGAGAGATGGAGAGAGACGTAAGATGGTGGAAGAGATGGAGGGAGGACTCTATTATAACAGCTGTTTTTGCTCTTGTGGTCGAACGTGTGTCCCTCTCTCTCCACCTTTCCTCATCTCTCTCCCCATCTCTCTCTATCTCCCCATCTCTCTATCTCTCTCACCCGAATCAGTCAAAGCAGAGGCTCCACCCACCCTGAGCTTTGGATCTGCTCAAGATTGCTGCCTGTTAAAAGGCAGTTTTTTCTCTCCACTGTCTCCATGTTCTTCTCATTGAGGATCGTTGGGTCTCTAGAATGAAGAGTCGGTCTAGACCTGCTCTTTTTGGAGAGTGCCTTGATATAACTTTTGTTGTGATTTGGTGCTATAGAAATGAATTGAGTTGATGAGATGGAGGGAGGGGAAGAAATTTGTGATATGGAGGGAGAAGGGGAGAGATGGACAGAAAGCGGAAGAGACTGGTGAGAGGGAGGAGGGGAGAGTGGTGAGATGGGAGAGAGATCAGTTGGTCTCCACATCACAAGTCATCAAGGATGTGTCAAAAAAGTGCGATCTGTTAAAGAAAGTGGAATGAATTCCTGGCTCTGCCCCTTTTAATGAGTACTTCCTGTCATGACCAACCATCCTACCAAGTTTCATGAAACCAGCAATCAAGTGAAAACAAGCTGTCTGTCTGTGAGAGAGTCAGGTGTCACAGTTTGAGTGATCAGCAAGGTTGGTTGAGATTCTCTGGTGTTACTTGCTCAGAGCTCATGTTGATGTTGTGCAGTGTGTTAATAAAACACGTTAAAGGACAAGTCAGCTGTGTCTCCAGCAGTTTGTCTGACAGAAGCATGTGGTGGATGGTGAACAGGGTCAGATCAAACAACCAACTGTTGCAGAGTCAAAAAGAAGGTCAAAATCACACAGCTGAAAAAAGAGAGATGGAATGGTTCCTAAAATTCAGAACATGTTTTTATAACCAAATATTCTGCTTCTGTCCATATTTGTTGGTTTTTAGCATTAAAAACAACATTTTGACTGCAGTCAGAAACTGTTTGACACACAGAGGAAAAGTCTCACCTCCTGACTGATACAACGCTGACATTCAATTAAAGATGGAACAAATAATTCAACCATATCTGCATCAAACAATATAATGACATTAAATTACATTTACATGTTACAACATATAAATATAGACTATATCCACCATCAGAGGCAGGCCTATACATTATGAAATATATATGTGCTGATATGTGTTTTACATTCATCTGTGTTTTTACTTCTGACTCAACTTTATTTAGTGATAAAACCATCGAGTGTCTCTGATTCTGACTCTACAGCAGGGTGAAAGTTTACGTAGAAATCTGAACCTTTTTCTCTATAAATACCAACGTTTGTGGTGAAAGATGTTTACACACATTTCACCCTGTTTACACTACTTTTTGGTGTGTAGCGACCTTAAGAAATGAGGCCCCTGGACAAAACTAACACAACTGTCATCAGCTGCACAATCCTTCAGCCAACCAGCACTCAGCTTTCATCTGAGGGATTCAGGAAGTTCAGAATAGCTGTTAGCTTGTGAAGCTGCAGCAGTGAATTGTGGGAAATGTTGTGAAGGCATGTTTGGATCTCAGGTGAAACTGTTTTTGACTTGAACTGGCCATCGACAGATGGAAATTCTTCGCCGCCTCCTCCTCCTTGAACCCTCCCTCCATGCTTTTCATGCTCGTAACTTTTCATTCTCCTCGCTGGGACCGAACCTTTCCGACTCATGGCTGCTCTAGTCGACCATTGTCCCCGGCGCGTCATGAATGGCCAATCACAGTGGCCGCCTCCACACAGCTCTCAGCATGGAACCATCTGTTGGTCCAGCCCCCTGCGCCATCTGAAAGGGCTAATTGAGTGCGGAGAATAGAGCCAGGGGTTTCACACCACATGTGCCCCTCAGCTCCATTCAGCCCCGTTCATCCCATCAATTAGCACACTCAATTAAACCCTGACAATCCCTTTAAAGCCTCCGTCCAATGCCACGCCCGCCATGGAGAGGTGGCAACAAATGAGACTTGAGTGACTGGAGGGAACAAAGAGAGTCCTCCAGCACTGGATGAGGATTGTGGCTGCAGCTGGCAGCGTGAACCAGCTCTTGGCTCATTGTTCACCGATTATGAGCTGCCTTTTCACTGCAGTGTCACAATAAATTCAAGGCAGCTTGAATGGAGTCACGCTGGAAGAGGTCTGTGAAAACTGCTGAATGCCACCGGTGTCACAGATTTAAAGCTGCTAGTTTAATCCCCATTACTGCCGCATGAGCCGGACTGATGTGGATTTAACAGAGAATAAAACTGATATCCTGTAGACGTTTATCTGATTAATATGATTTCTATTAAATTCAGACCACATGTTCATGAGCTGTGGATTAATCAATACTAGAAATCCTCAGCAGGGAGGCTGAAAGACCCGATCACACCCAGGGTGAGGGTTAGGGATAGCCTAAAGGCCCATTTATGCTCCCTCTACGTATGTAAACTGATACGTCCAGCCACAAATTATCAATCTGTCGACCCCTACATACTTCTGTACGTCCTTTACGTCGACATCAATACAACCACAGGAGGGCAGTGAAGTTTCAAAAGTTTCAACAACAAATATGGTGACGGCCGGAGGAGGTTGTGATGACGTAACTAGTAAATACAAAGCGGTAAAAGCGGAGGTAACGATGGTCTGTGAGTTCATTAAATACATCATGACTTGAGGACAGAGTTTTTACACTTTATTGTGTCACTTTGTTCTTCTTCATTGTTTCTGTACACATTTGTCCTGCCTCTCTTGAGTTGTAGTTACACTGCCCCTAACTATTTCCAGTGTTATTGCTCCATTTCATATGGTTCGTCTGTATCCACAAGCTCTCCGAATATGTGTCCGATTACATACAGAATGAATGCAGAAGACGTACAGAAGGCTTGTCCAGCTCCGTATCCGTCTTTAACGTAGTTAAATGGGCCCTAAAGCCGCATCTCCACCACATAAGTACCGACTCAACTCAACTCGACTTGGTATCGGATACTTTTCTGCTTGTCGTTTTCCATTACGGGATGGTACCTCCTCGGGGTAAATTGGGGCTGCGCAACACTGCAGTGGTGTAGTCTTCAAGGCGACACACATCTGGTCCGCCTCTTGTGATTCTCTCATCAGCTGTTTAAGACCGGAACGTCTGAACCTGCTCAATATAGTGGCTGCAATTAAAAAAAGTTATGGTCTCTAAAGTAGCTTTGCTGTTTAAGTGCGGCGGCCATTGATTTGTGCTGTGCAGGATGTGTGCCAGGCATTAACCAATCAGTGGTCTATAATGTGTCACGTGACCTTTCAGTATCTGCTTGGCTTACTTGGAACCGCAATGGAGGAGGTACTAAAAAAGTAGAACCAGGTACTTTTTACCGAATGGAAACGCAAAAAAGGCGAGTAGAGTGTATGCAGCTTCAGAACCAGCCCAGAAACAAAGTGGAGACTGTGGAGCAGGACTGGGTCTGAAAGGAGGCGATCAGATCTCATAGTAAAAACATGTTGAATCTATTTCTATGTTTAATGTTTTTTATGTTTTTGTTTTAAAGCATCTACAGGCATTTACGCTGCTGTTTTACTGAGAAGCTCCAGAAACGTTTTGAGAACTTGACTTTCATCAGCTGAGAGGCGAGTAGATTATGACTGACATCACATCTCAGATCACCTGAGTATTGACTCATTATTATTATTATTCAGTCAATTTTCAATGTGGTTGGTCACTATTGAACCAATACTGTTACCTGTAGTGACTAAAATAAAATGTGACTTATAAAATCAGTCACCAAATAATTTTTAACACCGCCTCCAGAGGAGGAATCTGTTACAGATCTGGGATCAGCTGGAGAAACTGTTTTTACTGTGAACTCTTTACTCAACCTGACAACTGGACTAACATGAAGAGACTGATATTAATGATCCTTTACTGAGCTGATATTCATCAACCAGTAGAGGGCAGTGATACACCATTGTGTCTAGTCTGTCTTATCAAAGAAGAAGAAGAAACAGCGACATCACCTGTCTGTCATGTTGTTGTCACTACCACAGTGATTGAATACTTTAGTATTTCCTGTAAATAGTACACAGTTCATGTACTATTGGTTTCATCCTCAGGTTTCAGACATGCTAAAAATCTCACAGACTATTTTAGCTACAAATTAGCATGTTGCTAAGGAAGTTCAGATGGAGTCAGTGGCTGGCTGTGTGTTGAGGATAATGCTAGTAAACATGCTAAGCTAACATCATCAAGACAGTGGAAAAAAGCCTAGTTATCTCCAACAACAACTTATCCAATTAGCTAATTAATTACATGATGATGTCATGAAGTTGCCAACGCCTCACTTAAAGTTTTCATGGAGGGTTCAACTCTACAGGAACAAGCTAACGTTACCCGCAGCTGCTGCAGACGTGCTAACGTTACCTGCAGTGATGGCTTCAGACATGCTAACGTCTTTTTGGTGTTTAGAACCTGCTGGCAGACGCCGGATGTCATAGGTCAACTTATGATTGGTGCTGATGAAGTCAGCTGCTGCTGCAAAACATGATGGTATTGGAATGCAGCGAAGAGTAGAGGTGAGGACTGTTGGTTTGGCAGTCCAGGATCCAGTTCCAAAGGTGTTGATGCGAGGTGAGTTTGGACGGGATGATGGCGTCATCTTCTCCTCAATGCTAACAGTAAAGATTGGACAAACATCTGACATCAGAGAAAAGACCTGTGATACGACAAAAGCTGGAGAACCGTCTACACTGCTGAGAGTCAAAGGACACGGAGTTGACCTCTAAAACCTGGATCTTCTAGAACTGGATACCGTGTGCCTCGTCTCCTGTCCAGCCAGATCACTGCGTCATTTCAGAGCATAAACCCACAAAACGGAGCAGCTGAAGTTTACAGACCTGCCTTGATGCCCTGGGGGTCAAAGAGCTGCCACGACAGCCAGCAAGGTAATCACCAGGTCCCGCTGCCTTTAAAAACGGTTTGATGGCTGCAGGTCCCCAAAATAATGGAGAGTGGATGGTAACGTCCGTCTGAACCGCCTCATTAAAACTAATGTGTCTCAGATCTCCAGCCCCTCCTGAGGAAACAAGAGTCTGCAGACGCACCAGCTGCTTCCAGCCAAATGCTAATGTTATGTTTGCTCTTTAATTATTTGATGAACAAAACCATTGGAAGCAGCAGGAACTGGTCCTGTGGCTGTTTTCCAGGGTCTCCCCTCGGCAGTTAGCAGTTAGTTTAGAATCAGTTAACATCAGGCGGCTCCTTTGCTTCAAAAATACAGTTTACTGTGCTGCTGCTGCATCACTGACACCTCAGAATCCCCTTGGGTACATGCCAGTCAAAGTGGGTCAATACGGTTCGCCTTGCTGTCAGTTGACGTGACGTCCTCTGAGGATCGGAGACCTTTTCAGAATTCATCTTAAAGATGCCGTTTCTACACAACTGTTTGATGTTGATGCAACAATATGAGACCTGATGAAGTCCAGAGGATGTCCTCCTACGTCCTCAGCATCACCCTGCGTCCTCCTCCAGTGTCTTCCTGCTTCCTCATGTGTTCTCCTGTGTCCTTTTGCATTCTCCAGTGTCATTCTGTGTCCTCAAGTGTCCTCCAGTGTCCTCCTGCATCTTTCAGTGTACCCCTGCATCCTTCAATGTCCTCATGTGTCTTTCTGTATCACCCAGTGTCATCCTGTGTCCTCCAGTGTCTTCCTGCATCCTCCAATCTCCTCCTGCATCCTCGAGTGTCCTCCTGCATCCTGTGTCCTCCTGCATCCTCCAGTCTCCTCCTACGTCCTCTGGCATCCTCCTGCGTCCTCCAGTGTCCTCCTGCATTCTTCAGTGTACCCCTGCATCCTCCAATGTCCTCCTGTGTCCTCATGTGTCCTTCTGCATCATCCAGTGTCATCCTGTGTCCTCAAGTGTCCTCCTGCATCCTCCTGCATCCTCGACTGTCCTCCTGCATTCTCCTGCATCCTCCAGTCTCCTCCTGCATCTCCTACATCCTCGACTTTCCTCCTGTGTCCTTCTGCATCCTCCAGTGCGATCTTGCATCGTCCTGCATCCTCCTGCGCGATCCTGCATCCTCCTGTGTCCTCCAGCATCCTCCAATCTCCTCCTGTGTCCTCCTGCATTCTCCTGTGTCCTCCTGCGTCCTCCAGTGTCCTCCTGCATCCTCCTGTGTTCTTCTGTGTCGTTGAGCATCCTCCTGGGTCCTCCAGTGTCCTCCTGCATTCTCTTGCGTTCTCCTGCATCCTCCAGTGTCCTCCTGCATCCTGCTGCGTCCTCCTGTGTCCTCCTACGTCCTCCTGTGTCCTCCAATCTCCTCCAGTGTCCTCCTCCATCCTCCAGCATTCTCCTGTGTCCTCCTGCGTCCTCCAGTGTCCTCCTGCATCCTCCTGTGTCCTTCTGTGTCGTTGAGCATCCTCCTGGGTCCTCCAGTGTCCTCCAGTGTCCTCCTGCATTCTCTTGCGTTCTCCTGCATACTCCTGTGTTCTCTTGCGTTCTCCTGCATCCTCCAGTGTCCTCCTGCATCCTGCTGTGTCCTCCTGTGTCCTTCTGCATCCTTCTGCATCCTCCAGTGTAATCCTTTGTTCTCCTGCATCCTCCAGCATCTTTCTGCATCCTCCTGTGGCCTTCTTCATCCTCCTGTGTCCTCCAGTCTCCTCCTGCATCCTGGAGTGTCCTCCTGCATCCTCCTGCATTCTCCTGCATCCTCCTTTGTTCTCTTGCGTCCTCCTGTGTTCCCCAGCATCCTCCTGTGTCCTCCTGCGTCCTCCTGTGTCCTCCTGCGTCCTCCAGTGTCCTCCTGCATCCTCCTGTGTCCTTCTGTGTCGTTGAGCATCCTCCTGGGTCCTCCAGTGTCCTCCTGCATTCTCTTGCGTTCTCCTGCATCCTCCAGTGTCCTCCTGCATCCTCCAGCATCTTTCTGCATCCTCCTGTGGCCTTCTTCATCCTCCTGTGTCCTCCAGTCTCCTCCTGCATCCTGGAGTGTCCTCCTGCATCCTCCTGCATTCTCCTGCATCCTCCTTTGTTCTCTTGCGTCCTCCTGTGTTCCCCAGCATCCTCCTGTGTCGTCCTGCGTCCTGCTGTGTGCTCCAGCTTCCTCTTACGTCCTTCTGCATCCTCCACTATCATCCTGTATCCTCCTGCATCCTCCAGCGTCCTCCTTTGTCTTCTGGTGTCCTCCTGTGTCCTCCTGCATCCTTCTGTTTCCTCCTGAATCCTCCAGTGTCCCCCTGTGTCCTCCTGCATTCTCTTGTGTACTCATGCATCCTCCTGCGTCATCCTGTGTCCTCCTGCATCCTCCTGTGTCCTTCTGCATCCCCCTGTGTCATCCTGTGTCCTCCAGCTTCCTCCTCCATCCTCCAATCTCCTCCTGCATCCTCGACTGTCCTCATGCATCCTCCTACATCCTTTAGCGTCCTCCTTTGTCCTCCTGCATCCTCCAGTGTCATCGTGTGTCATCATGTGTCCTCCTGCATCCTCCTGCGTCCTTCTTTGTCTTCAGTTGTCCTCCTGGGTCTTCCAGTGTCCTCCTGCGTCCTCCTGCATCCACTTGCATCCACGACTGTCCTCCTGCATTCTCTTGTGTCCTCATGCATCCTCCTGTATCATCCAGTGTCCTCCTGCATCCTCCAGTGTAATCCTGTGTCCTCCAGCATCCTCCAGTGTCCTCCTGCATCCTCCTGCGACCTCCAGTATCCTCCTGCATCCTCCTGTGACCTCCAGTATCCTCTTGCATCCTTCAGTATCCTCCTGCGTCCTCCTGTGTCCTCTAATCTCCTCCTGCATCCTCCTGTGTCCTCTTGCATCCTACTGTGTCCTCCTGCGTCCTCCAGTGTCATCCTGCCTCCTCCAATCTCCTCCCGTGTCCTTCTGCATACGCGTGCATCCTCCTGCATCGTTCTGTGTCCTCCAATCTCTTCCTTTCTCCTCCTGCGTCTTGCTGTGTCCTCCGGTGTCCTTCTGTGTCCTCCAATGTCCTCCTGCGTCCCCCTGCATCCTTGCGTGTCCTCCTGCATTCTCCAGTGTCTTCCTGTGTCCTTTTGCATCCTCCAGTTTCATCCTGTGTCCTCCAGTGTCCACCTGCATCCCCCTGCGTCGTCCTGTGTCCTCCAATCTCCTCCTGCATCCTCCTGCATCTTCGAATGTCCTCCTGCATCCTCCTGCAGTCTTTTAATAAAACTGCATGTAAGAGCAACAGACGCCACACCAGCTCCATCCAGAGGGCTGAAGACACAGCAGAAATATGTTGTCACTCTTTATTATGACCTGAAAGGTGAGCCGTCCTGACTTTTAGTCCCTTTTTATGCTGTGTTTAACACCATGGTAAACTAGGGAATACCAGTCTGAGCTCCTCATCCTTGTTTCCTTTCCTGGAGCCTATTCCAGCTGACTTTGGGCAGGAGGCGGGATTCACCCTGGACAAGTCACCAGTTCATCACAGGACCACATAGAAAGACAAACAACCATTCATACTTACATTCACACCTACGGTCAGTTTAGAGTCACCAGTTCACCTCTACTGCATGTTTTTGGTGGTGGGAGGAAGCTGGAGAACCTGGAGAGAACCCACACAGACATGAGGAGAACCTGGAGAGAACCCACACAGACATGAGGAGAACATGGAAAGAACCCACACAGACATGAGGAGAACCTGGAGAGAACCCACACAGACATGAGGAGAACATGGAGGGAACCCACACAGACACAGGGAAAACACACACAGAAGTCCCAGGTCCTCAGGTGGATTTAAAACCAGGACCCTCTTTCTGTGAGGCAACAGTGCTACCCACTTAGCCACCATGCCGCCATGACATAAATATAAAAAAATAAAATATTTAAGCTGCTTCTGGTTCTCTGGGTCAGGCTCTCTGTTGCTTGTTTTACTTCTGCCTGATTCTGGTTCTGGTTCTCTGGTTAAGGTTCTCTGGTTCAGGTTCTCTCCATGGCTCTTTATCGTGATGATCCATAGAATCAGGTTTGGTGACAATGATGACATCAGACTTCAAGTTCATGTCTCTTCTTGAAGTCAAACATAGGAAACTGTTGGAGGACAGGAAGGAGGATGAAACAGAACATAAAGGTCCTCCTGACCCCAGAAAACTAAAATTGATCCCAGCTGCTTTGCTGAGGGGCACATCGGCAGCAGTCCATGAAACTGGGCCTGTGTGTTCAGATTGTTCCTCGTTCCCACGCAGTTGACCATTATGTGATTCCTACCGGTAGGAACCGCGTCACAGAGTTGTTGCTTGTGTCTGCAGTCACAGTGCATTCTGGGAAGGATACGCATACCTAAGGAGGACAGAAGGTTGATTCTCTCCTATTATTACGTTAACATTTTTATGCCTGTCAGACATAGTTCAGGGATTAACTCCATTGTAGTGTCCCAAATCCCATACTTCCGTTCTTACTTCCTTGCATAGTGCATGAATTTCAACAGTGTAGGGTTGTCTCAAATCGGATACTGCCGCTGTGTACTAGCTGGAAATGACAGCCGCAACATTTGACCGCTAACATCACTGGGTCTGAATACCATGGGTCGTCTCACTAATATGACGTTTGTTGTTGTTGTTGTTGATCAGATGACTCGTGTAAAAATGTATCAATGATCACATGTCTGCTGTTTGGAGGACTGATGTGTTCACATTAGATCCAGATACAGGTCACTGGGCTTATGGACCGTCAACAGGACCACACCTGATCTGAGAACAGAGACTGGTGGTGTGAACGCAGCCTGACTGCACTACTGTATTTATGAGAGTTATCATAACTGACAAAAATGTCTAAAACTGAGAAATTAATTAGGAAATAAGTTGTAATAAATTTGCTCTCAGCACTTCCTCCTCTAGTGCGGCGTGTGGTGATGTTCCATGGCCCAAATACATCTACACCAACCCGGGTGAAAGGTGGTTCGATGGAAAGTCGATCGGCAAGTAGGTCTGCCATTTTTTGCTCCTCTGTCTGTCCTCGCAGTTTACGGCACATTATGCATTCATGTATCACATTAGAGACCAGCCTTCTTCCTCCAATAATCCATACTCCGGCAGAACGAAGGGCTCCTTCCGTAAAATGTCGACCTTGGTGGGCGACTCCTTCGTGATAATGACGTACCAGCAGAGTGGATACATGATGCTTCTTAGGGAGGATGTATGGGTGTTTTTCATCATCTGGAAGATCGGCTGAAGATATGTGACCCCCAATCCTTAACAACCCTTCCTGGTCAATTATAGGGTTCAACCTCCACGAGGGACTTTTTTTGGAGACCTTTTGTTTGTTTTCTAATCTTCTGATGTCTTCTTTGAAGATTTCCCTCTCCACACATTTGATGACCATGATTTTTGCTTGTGACTGTTCATCTTTACCAATCAGGTTTTGAGTTTTGGAGTAGGCCCTAGCAATGTATATGAGTCGTGCTATGCCTCGAATCATTAATTTCCAAGAAGAAAAGCGCTCAAATCTGTGTGAGCCGAGATGTTCTCCAGACACCTTGGTTGAGAAGGTAATGACTTGTGGCCGAATCTCCACGTCTGTCTCAGGCTCCACAAGCTCAAAGTTGCTCACCATCTCAACTGCAGAGTCCCTTGTTTTGTCTTGTTTGAGGAATGCAGCACCATGGAACCAGTTGGTTTGTCCCAAAAGACTTGCTGGAATAGGCCTAGTGGCGTGGTCTGCTGGATTGTGATCCGTTGTTACATGCTGCCACTGGTCAGGGTCTGTGAACTTTCGGATCTTGGTGACTCTGTTGGCTACATAGACATAAAATCGCCGAGTGGCATTGTGGATGTAACCCAACACAATTTTGCTATCTGTATAAAACTTAACAGTGTGTATGTCAAGCTCTAGCTCATGAGAAATCAGCTCTGCCATCTCAACAGCAAGGACAGCTGCACACAATTCCAGCCTTGGGATGGTGTGTGCTGGTCGTGGTGCTAATTTGGCTTTTCCCATCAAAAATCCAATGTGACATTGTCCTGCAGAGTCAACTATTCGCAAGTAGGCTACTGCTGCTATGGCCATGACAGAAGCATCACAGAAAACACAGATTTCTCTGTGCTGTGCTGAGGACAAGGACACAGAGACGTAGGGCCTTGGAATGCAGAGCTGCTCTACATCCTTTAAGGACTCTTTCCAAGCTCTCCAGTATTGTTCCTTTTCAGGTGGAAGGGGATCATCCCACTGGCACTGCTCAGAGGCAAGTTCTCGGAGTAAAACCTTTCCCGGAGTAAAACCTTTCCCTGCACAATAATGGGAGCCACAAACCCCAGAGGGTCGTAGAGGCTGTTAACCGTCTACAGAATGCCTCTCTTGGTAAATGGTCTTTCTTCCCGTGACACTTTGAAGATAAAACTATCAGACTCCAGGTTCCAGCTTAACCCAAGACTCCTCTGGACAGGTAAGGGATCTGCTCTGAGATCTAAATCACTAAGATCCTTTGCGAGATCTTCTGGAGAAAATGATTCCATGACAGCGTGGCTGTTCGAAGCTATCTTATGAAGATGTATGTTCGATTCAGCCAACATTTCATTTGTTCTCTTCAGGAGATCAACAGCCTCTTTCTCAGTGGGGAGTGAGATCAAACCGTCATCAACGTAGAAGTTCCTGATGACAAACTCCTTTGCATCTGTACCATGCTCCTTTTCCCCAGCGTGGGCAGCTCTCCTTAGCCCATATATTGCTACGGCTGGCGAGGGGCTGTTTCCGAAGACATGGACGTTCATTCTGTATTCAGTAATGTCTTTTTGAAGATCGTTATCCTGGTACCACAGGAACCTCAGGTAATTCCGATGATCTTCTCGGACAATGAAGGAGTAAAACATCTGCTGTTTATCAGCAGTTATGGCTATGAGCCATACAAAGTGCTCCTTCATTTCTGGCTTTTTATCCAATGTGTGCTTCAGTGTCCAAAGCCGTTTAAGAGCTTGGTCTCTGTTATTTGGCAGTCGACGGCTTGAGGTTTTAAAAGGTAAGGGAGCCACCCATTTGTTTGAGCTATCCCTAAATACTTCTCCATCCATTATGTTAAGGAAAGTCTCATCTTCAACAGAGGGGGCAGGCCTATCATCATCTTTTGTCCTGTTAAAAACTGTGGAGCCGAGACTGTCGGTATTCTCTTCTTGGCCTTGGCTGTCATTACAGTGCTGATGAAAATGGCTTGGCTGATGTGTCAAGTCAGACAAGGTCTCCTTGACATGGATGCTGTTTGAGCAAGGGTTGAGGAATGATGACCTTCCATTAAGCAGCAAGTTTGTCTTATAGACTGTCACACTGGCAGGCTTGTGGGCCCGTCCCAGACACACGTCTCCTATTACAACCCACTCCAGGTCGAGACATTGAGCATATGGAGCGTCATGTGGTCCATTATGTTGTTCTCTCACTTTATGAAGTCTCAAAATATCTCTACCTAAGAGCAGGAGGATCTGTGCCTGGGGGTCAAGTGGTGGGATTTTGTCAGCCACAAGTTTTAGGTGGGAGTGATGTCTTGCCACATCTGGAGAAGGGATTTCTGACCTATCCTCAGGAATTAGATAACACTCCAACAGGGTGGGAAGAGATACCTTGGTGCGCCCATCAAGGGATTCTACCATGTAGTTGTGTGCTGCTCTCCCTGAGGTTTCCATCGTACCTGAGCACGTCTTTAAAGTGTAGGTCACAGAGCTTCCTCTTATGCCAAAAATGTCAAAGAAGTCGGACCTTGCCAAAGACCGATTTCTCTGATCACCCATAACCACATATATTTTGACTGCCTTTTCAGGATGTTCTACAGGATAAACTTTAGCGAGACATATTTTCGAGCAAGATCTTGGATTGCCTCATTTCCTTCACAGATCTCTGTACACTTAGATGTCACTGCCTCTTGCTCCCCGCCATGCTGTTCCACCATTGCAGAGGGCTCTATTTTTACAGGAGCAGGGCCAGGATGTAGAGCTGTTATGTGCCTGTCACTATCACATTCTGCACACTTACGTGTCATTTGGCAGTCCTTTGCCATGTGTTTAGTCGAAGCACAACATTTGAAGCAGTAGCTCTTCTCTTTGAGGTAAGCCAAACGTTCATTGAGTGGCTTGTTTCTGAAGCTACGGCACTTATTGAGGGGATGTGGTTTTTTGTGGAGCGGGCAATGTTTCTCTGCGTCTTCTTGTTTCTTCTCTGTGGGGCTGGCATAGTTGGTAGTAGATTCACTCTCCACCTCTGTTTTCCTCACAGAAACTTGTGCTCTATTTTTCACAGGTCTTTCCATCCTCAAGATGTTTGTCAGACTGAATGATGAGAAAGCAAAGCTTGGATCATTTCTTGTCTTGGCTTGGTTGCGAACAAATTGTGAAAAGAATGCAAAGGGTGGAAAGGCAACATTGTGTAATTCCTTGTATTGTGACCCCACAGTGACCAACTTTTCCTGTAGTCCGTATGGCAGCTTTTCCACAATTGGATTGATTCCTCGAGCTGTGTCTAAATATGCAAGTCCAGGTAAATAACCTTCCTCCTTAGCAAGCTCCAGCTCCAGAAGTATGTCTCCAAGTTCCCGAAGTTTCACATTATCCTTGTTAGAGATTCTTGGAAAATCTTCAATTTTCCTGAATAGGGCCTGTTCTATTGCTTCAGGGGCTCCGTACGTTTCCTCAAGCCGTTTCCACACTATATGGAGGCCTGCTGCTGGGTTGTGAACATGTGCAGAACTAATGCTCTTCGCCTTTTCAGATGACTGGGGCCCCAGCCATTTAACCAGAAGATCAAGTTCCTCTCTTGGAGACAAAGTAAGGTCTTTGGTGAGACTGGTGAATGAAGATTTCCATCCCCAATAGTTTTGTGGGCAGTCATCAAACTTCTGTGGGCCTGTGGCCACTATTTCTCTCCGAATTAGATATTTGACCATATCTGGGATGACAGGTGTCTCTTTTGAAGGGGCATATGTTTGCGATGTCTCATTACACTGCTTCAGAGTAGGCTGTCTTGGTTAAACAGTTACTTTAGATGATTGAGTGCATGCTGGAAATTGCTGGCTGTATGGCAGGGGCTGAAAGCTCAACTCTTCATGTTGAAATGAATCAGCAAAACTTAGATGCTCGTAGTTATTATGGTGAACAGCTGGTCCTGTTATGAACTGTTCTGCAGGCTGTGGTGTGCCTATATGCCCTGTCTCCAGGTTTTCGCTGATGAGAGAGTTGGAGTGTTTTTGAACATACTCATAGGTACGCTGTGCAGGATCGAGAGAAGACGTAGGCATTGGTCGTCCTCTAATTCAACAGCAGCCTCAAAAACACCTGCTTCTGCTGAAGCAGCAGCTGCCACTCTTTCTAGCTTTAAAACATGCAACTTTGCTTGCAACTCTGCTTCTTTACATGCTGATTGTGCAGCAAGTTTCGCTTTCTCTTTCATTACATTTGCTTCTTTTTCAGCATAGAAGATTTCTGCTCGTGCAGCCTCCGCCTTTGCTCGTGCCCGTATAGCTGCTGCACTGGCTGATGACTGGCTAAAATTCCATGAAGCTCTGGACTGTGAACACTGCGACCGTGTTTTGAATGACAGACAGTCTTCTGTGTCCTTATGGCGTTGCATCTCTTGTGTTTTGCCATTCGGTGAAGAAGACATGATTTATGCAGCTATAAAACACTTTCTTGATGGTAAAGCCCGTTGCGTTGCCTTAAAGCCTTTTTACTATTCTGTCCTCGCCTAACGAGTCAGTGCCAGACTAGACAGATAGTTAACATAGTGGATCCAATAAAGACGTGAGGCTTGAATGAGTTTAAGCTCTTTACTAGGTGTCCTTAATTTTCAGCTTTATGACACTTGTATCCTCCTTTTTTGTAAAACTGAAACAGAATATAGAAACAACAAACATATGCACAACAATAAATAATCATTTCTTCATGACATTTTCACAACAACCACATTGTCAAACAAAACAACTGTTAACACATTAAAATGAAGAAATACAGTGTTCCCAGGCAGGAAACATCAACTCAACTCAAAATGAACCCAAGCATGTGACTAAATAACCAGCAAGTTAACTAAAGTCCTAGAATTAGCTAGCAGGGTATTAGCTCTGCTAAACATTTAAAATCACTATAGAAACAACTCAAAAACGATGAATCTATCATCCAACCATCATTAACAAGCAAGAAATTAAATACTCACAGGCTTATATTTACAAAACTTCACCGAGAGAAAATGCTGGACTGCTGACTAGCTCCATTCGTGCAGCAACTGAACTTAGAGGCTGATGCAATAACCTTACGTAACTTAAAATAACCACCAGGGGGAGCTCAAACCTTGAAATTAAACCTGGACTTGGACCAATGATATTAATTACCAGCGCAGGTGGTAAGAGCAGTCTTCCACTTATCAGAAGGTCGGTGGTTCGATCCCCAGTTCCCCCAGCCCACATGTCGAAGATACTGAACTCCAGTTTGCTCCCCCGGCGCTGTGAAGGCAGCCCACTGCTCCTCAGGGACGGGTCAAATGCAGAGGACACATTTCTCAACATTGCATTGTGTGTATAATTGTATGTGACCAATAAAGCTAATTCTGGTCTGCTGCCGCTGCTGTTTACAGAGCTGCTTCATTTAACAGAGCAAAGAGCAGCTCCATCTAATTACATCTCCCTCAAACAAACTCAGGCATCTGTCAGTAAACAGACATCAGTCTGCTGGAGGAAGGAGGTCCCCACAGCAGGATTAGAACTGGGAGCACGGAACTGGACATGGATCACCTCAGCTCCAGTTTGGTTCCAGGGTTTCAGTGGTGGAACCGTTATTCAGTATCTTAGTTAAAAGACATTTTTCAAAACGCGTCCTCAGTTGGATGGAATGATGCTGAAAGCTTTTGGATATTGTGTGTTTTATTTAAGGGATTTAAAGTCATAACACAAGATTTTTCCACCAATGATAATTAAAAAGAAACTAAACAAACTAGGCTTACACTGTACGACATTAGAAAACTAGTTTAGTTCCCCTCATACTGTAAGAAACCATCTGTTAGGTGACGCCAAAGCTCAAGTTTTATGTGACCGTACGTCAACCATCAAACCACGACCCGTTGGGCCCTATGGACTGGTCTGGTTAGCGGTAATTGTCAATAAAGATTGGTTTGAAAGGTAGATGTCTGTTTACCAGAGTCGTCGTGTCATCCTGTGAGCTAAAATGTCTAAAGAAGAGACAGTGGCGAATACGGACTCACGGACTGGTGGCCAGGATGGTTTTTCCTCTGCAGAGAGAACTGGAGCTAAGCTAGCTAAGTTTCCTGTATAGCATGTCTGTAAGAAACCGAATCAGATCCCAATAATCAGCACAACAAACATCGATCGACGAAGCTCAGACTCGGACTCTAAAAATGAGCCATGCTGCTCAAAAATCATGTCTGATCCATTTTTTCCAGTTGCTAAATATCTTTGGTGTTGAGTGGCAATGAGCACATCTCCAATGAGGTCGACCACAAACATAATCCATGCACGATCGAAGTGTTAGATATCATCTGATTCTAAAAATTAAAACTTAGAATTTAGTCTCAAAGAGCATCACCTTTTCGTTCAGCGTTTTCAAACCAACGGAACCTGTTTATCGTATCTGCAAGCTAAGCTCTATCTATGATGGCGAATGGAACCGAATGCATGTGATCATTGACGTGTCATTCAGACCCAGTTCTTTTGGGGTCGAGGAACGATCTCAGCTCGAAGCTCATTGGTTCCCACTGAAGATGTTAACAACTCATAAATATAATATTGAATTTGTTACTAAAGGCTCAGACAAACAGGGCTTTTATTGAGGACTATGACAAAGAAGAATCTCTTTGAAGAGGAGGAAAGGTCTTTCCTAGAAGCTTCAGCCTGCTGTGGTCCAATCAGATGCGTCAGTTCGATGAGGCAGCAGAGCAGCTGGTTAACCTCTGTGGTTTCAATGACGTGTCGCTTTCGAAATGCTCTGTCTCTGCCGACACCATCGGCCTGCAGGCCAAAGACGGAGGAGGGTGGAGGTGTGGGGATCAGAGCTGTTATTGATTGAAAGGCTGAACCGCTGTCATGTGACCTGGGTTTATTCTACAACCATCATGTAACCAGAGAAACGTACAGCTGGATGATTTCTAGGTCATTAACTAAACTACAAGCAGAAAAAGCTCCAGGGTCAAAGGTCAAGAAACATGCTCAGTGTGGACCAAATCTCAAATTACAGGTGAATATGAAGCCGGACAGATATTAGAGTTAAGAAAAAACACCAGAATAAGAAGGAAGAAGATTTTTAATGTAACAGTTTAAAACAACTTCATGCAGAACCTTTAATGAATTTACTTTTGAATTTAATTTAAGAAGGACCAAATAATTAAGAATTTGTCATAGACAGAGTTTCACCTGCTCACTAAACTGTATTAGTAAAATATGTTTACTGTCAGTAAATCTTTATAGATTTGGTGTAAATCAGTGTAAACAATTCCAACAGTTCACTTTAGATTCTAGACATTTTAGACAGACTGGTTCAGTCATTTGACACTTTTGTCAAGGAAACAGCTGAATGTGTTGATTTAACACCATTTAACAAAGTTTATTACATTTCTCGTGAATGAGTAAATGACTCTCCAAATCTCTCCGTCCACATTAAATGGGGATCAGACAGGGTTTAATCCATTCACTCCGCTGCTTCCAGTTTCTAAATATCTCTGGTGTTGTGTGGTAGATGTGAGAACATCTCCAATGTGATCGACCACAAATTATTTATCCCTCTAATTCTTTAACAATTTCAAAATTCTAAAACGTTTTCTCACAGTTTAATCACCAAGAACATCACCTCATTTTATCGCCTCATTTTATCAGCACCTGATTTTATTATGGTCTCATTTTATCCTTCTCATTTTATCATCACCTCATTTGATCAGCACCTGATTTTATTATGGTCTCATTTAATCATTCTCATTTTATCATCACCTCATTTGATCAGCACCTGATTTTATTATGGTCTCATTTTTTCCTTCTAATTTTATTATCACCTCATTTGATCAGCACCTGATTTTATTATGGTCTCATTTTATCCTTCTCATTTTATTATCACCTCATTTTATCAGGACCTGATTTTATTATGGTCTCATTTTAGCCTTCTCATTTTATTATCACCTCATTTTATCGCCTCATTTTATCGCCTCATTTTATCAGCACCTGATTGTATGGTCTCATTTTATTATCACCTCATTTTATCACCTCATTTTATCTGCACCTGATTTTATTATGGTCTCATTTTATCCTTCTTATTTTATTATCACCTCATTTTATCAGGACCTGATTTTATTATGGTCTCATTTTATCCTTCTCATTTTATTATCACCTCATTTTATCTCCTCATTTTATTGCCTCATTTTATCAGCACCTGATTGTATGGTCTCATTTTATTATCACCTCATTTTATCATGATCACATTTTATCCTTCTCATTTTATTATCACCTCATTTTATCACCTCATTTTATCTGCACCTGATTTTATTATGGTCTCATTTTATCCTTCTCATTTTATTATCACCACATTTTAGTATCACCTCATTTTATCATTGCCTCATTTCATCCTCATTTTATTGTCACCTCATTTTATCATGATCTCATTTTATCCTTCTCATTTTATTATCACTTCATTTTATCATCGCCTCATTTTATTATAGCCTCACTTTATCATACTCATCTTATTCTCATCTCATTTTATTTCTCTTTATCTGTACAGTGTATATCCGCCAACTCAACAACCTATAAATTGGACATTTTAAGGGAATGTGGTCTGTGGTCACTTCTTTATATCAGTGTGTTCACAAACATCTGCTGCTTACCTGGGCTGATAAGAGCCCAAACATTCATATTAAATGTAAATCAGACGGTGTGATCCTCTCAGTCTGATGATGAGGCTTTGTCTTGTTTCAGATGATGTAAGCTGAGTAAGCAGTCCTTCAATGTGATCCAGACTACTCAGATCTTGGTCCAAGGGATCGGATCTCAAGTGCACAGCTCTAAATACAGATGTGAATGCACCAAGACACATCAGGGACACATCTGAGATCTGAATCACAATGTGGCCATTTCACGTGGTGTCACATGTTTAAATGGAAGTTAGCAGTCAAAGTACAGGAGCCCGGGAGGGACTTTGTTAAAACTGCTGCATCTCTGGAGTACTGATGTGGGTTTATTTGAGGAGAGAGGACAGAAGGAGAGAACGAGAGAAACAACATCTGCTGTTTATGATCACAAAGAGAAACGAGGACATCACATCTGACGCTCCAGACACTCCATTATTAAATCTATACTTCTATTCAAAGACATTATATAACCAACAATATACTTAATATACAAAATAAAACGAGTCTGACTCAAGTCGTCTCTGCTGCAGCGCCGCGTTCCTCCAGCTGCCAAACATCTCTGTTGTTGGGATCAGTCAGTCAGTGTCAGAAACCCTTGGTCAGCACCGGTTTTGATTTGATATTAGAAATGTTTAAAGGTTCTCTGAGAGGAAACATGAGGTTTTTATATATTTTACCTTTTACATGATTTGATCCATTCACCTCAAACATTTCATCATCTGACACCAAGTGAAAATGTCTGGACTTCAGACCTGGACCTCATCAGGCCCTGATCCTCGGAGGGGGTTTGGTGGGTTGGGGTGGGGCTGCTTGTTAGGCGGTGAGGCGGTGTTTTGTCTCCCTTTCAGTGGTAGCAGTCCAATAATCTATTCATGGGGCTCCTCCAGGGAAAAGAGCCCAGCTGCTCTACTGAGAGGATAAAGAGGAAGACACCTTTGTTCTGTCGCTCAGGCTCTATTTCCTGAGACATTACCCTCCTCCCCTCCTCCCACCAGCACCTCCCCCACTTCCAACTCCTCCTTTCATTCCTCCACTCCATGTTTGACATGTTTGGATATTTGGCTCTAAATTTACATAATCTTTGGTCACAATCTCATTTATTCCTACAGCCTTTTGTATTTTTACTGATGTTGACAGCTTTAAGAATTAATTTATGTGTTCATTTCATATTTTCTTAATCATCCTCCAGACATTTTTGGACATCATGTTTATGTAATCTCAAAACGATACATAAAAACAGTTAAATATACCATAAAATATAAATATTCTGTGTACCTTCCTCTGTGTCTTATCGTTCGTATTTCAGTGTTGTTGCTCAGTAAACTGTTATATGTTATGTATACATGTTATATGTGTTATATGTGTTACATGTGGGAACAGCTGGAGAGGAAAAAAAGTTTTATGAAGAAGAAAAATAAAACATCAAATGAAGAAGAAATATGAAGAAAAAACATGACAATAAAAGAACATATGTTCGTAAAAATGTGTTTATGAAAGTGATTTTAAAGACAGATGATGATGATGATGATGATGAAGGTGGTGGTGATGATGTGGCATCACCAGGCTGCAAGAATGTGTGGAAGGTTTGTTACACTGCTGTTCAATCTGACGACTAGAATATGCTCCTCATGTCACTGGTGTCCACATACTTTTGTCTACAAACTGTAGATAGAGCGAAAAAAATAAAAAATAAAAACATTCTTTTTACAAACAAACATGGGTGATTATTATTATAATCAATAATAAGAATATAATTTTGTAAATGTACTTTATGTCAACTTGCAAAATATACACTTCATTTATCAACAAGGCAAATAACATGATTAACCGGAAAACAACAAAATAATTTATATAAACACATTTTTTTAAATTGTTATCTTGTTATGCAATTAATTTTATAAAGATAACATTAAAATAAACTTTTTGTTTCATTTAAGTTTTCTTTTTTTTGTACATTAAATCCTTAATGTACTTTTTAACTTTTTAAAAAACCAAATCCTTGGTTTTTTAAAAAGTCAAGTTAAAGTTTAAAAACTTTTTTTAAATGTATTTCTGTTGTTATTTTTATATATATATATATATATTATAAAGCATATACTTATATTTTCATATATCTGTACATTTTGGATTTTGTTGAGTTATTTTTTTATTTCAGTGAAAGATTGTTTTAATATATGTATTTTTAATTTTTTGTACATTGTGATTTTGGTTGAATTGTTTTTTGTGTCTATTAAATGTTGTTTTTTTAAAATAATATTTATGTTTTTTAATATTTTTGTACATTTTGATTTTGTTTTTTTTATTCATTTCAGTGTTGTGTTTGAGCCTCCGTACAGTTGCACCATTACTTCCTGACAAAGTGACAGAAAACATAAAAATCTCAGAATGTAAATAATTCTTACATAAAGTAAGATTTTCCCCTCTTTCTTATAGTCTCTTATCGTCATTAAACATGTTAAACTGCTCTCAGGTCAGTTTTGGGGGTTATCATCCTCCATGTGTGAAGGCACTTCTTCACCTCTGTGTGAAGTGACTGTAAACAAACCGCGGCTCATTAATATGCACCGTGAGGGGGCATGCCTGGAAATGACACGCCCCTCTCTGGTTGATATTACATAGCCTGCTCCGGCTCCTGTCTGAGCACCGTCCACCTTCCAGCTGCAGCTAGCGGGCTGAACGTGTATCGGGAGCCGACAGAGGACAATAGCAGACAAAAGCCTCGCCCCCACCCTCTCTGGAGGGAGCACTTCTTTTGAAAGAGAAGCTGCCAGTCGGTCTCCGCCCGTGTATGTACCACCCGGAGGTGTAGGAACCCGGAACGCACCGACAAGCCCCGAGATCGTCCACGCAGCAGTCCGCCGCCGTCATGACCGTCCTGTGCGCTGCCTTCAGCCTGCTCCTGGTGCTCTCTGCCCGGCTCCAGGTACACCAGACTCCCGCTTAATTCATGTCACTTCACGGAAAGTTGGATAGAAGTTATTTCTATCCTATAAGAGATTTTAAAAAGCTGTATTAAAACTTTTTATAATCACAACGTGATTTAGGACATTTTATTAAATTCACCTTTTTAAAGTCATAAAGTGTTTTATATCTGATCTGAGGCTCCTGCAGATGTGGGCAGAGATAAAACACCTTCACTCATGTGGAGGAATTGTTCTGTCATGGCTTCAGGTTGACAGTAATATTTAATAAAATAGTAGATATGTGTAGAATAAAATAATACATTTTATAGAGTGTTTATCCCTCAGCATATAATGCAGGATCTACTATATCTGGATGGATCTGTCCTTATTTTTTCATGAAACTTCTCCAACCAATCAACCAGATGCTGGAGTACTGCCTTATGCCATTTAGAAATTTTGACCATTTTTATTTTTTGTTTCCATGGCAACAACTTTTTGAGAAAAGTGAGGTTGTTTTTTTTGAAGAGCATCTCATGAACTTTGTTTTCTTTATTTGATTAATTGTTTATGTCCACCAGGAATGGTGCAAAATTTATCTTTAGCCAAATTTTGCATTTTTATTTTACATTTCCAGGGCAACTTGGTGTTGGTCATGACCTCAAATGGGTTTGTTTCCAGAGCAGATCGGAAAAACGGCAGATTTTTCCTTTAATTTTTACACGTATGTCAGACAGATGTTCATGAGACTTTTTCCATTTAATAGTTGTTTTATGTTTAATTTATACATTTCCATGGCAACATCAGGTGCAGCATCAAGCTGCTATTGGCCAATGATACACCAGTCTTCTAGTGGACATGACTAGAACTCGTGGATTGAACCCTATGGTCAGTTTACTGGTCAATTACTGGTCTATGAGTCAGTTTAATGTTTTAAACTTCAATAACTTGCTTGATTTTTATGCTGATGATGTGATTTTTCCAGTTTTCATCAGCTGACTACTGACACATTAGAGGGAGGCTGGAGCTCGCGTCCTATTGGTCGCTGTGAGTCTAATGTCTGGTTAATCAGCTGATTGATTAATGGTTTAAGCTGATGCCTGTTTTCTTTGGATTCATGTTGTATTGTCCAAACTTTAAATATTCGTGGCTGAATTTGTATGTAAAACGTTGAATAAGACGTTCAGATGTGGAGCTTTAAAGGGTCATTTCACCAGTTTTAGACAGGAAGTTCAGTTTACAGCTGAAACCACTCAGCATGGAAATACCCCCGATGATGTCATACTGATGTCATCTCAGCTTGGCCTTTAGACAACAGATTTAAAACTGAAAGCCTGTGTTGTGAAGTCTGTATGATGAGGGTACTTATCAGCGAAGGGGGAGTGTACCAAAAGATGTTGAGTTGCATTGTGGGAAATGTAGTTTGACTTAAAGTAAATCTCTGCTGCCTCAACCTTTGTCCATTTCTGTAGTTTTGGATGCCGGTGGTCACATGATGTGCATAAATTAATTTTCAACAGAACAGAAATATTTCTATATCAGACCCACAGACCTGCTATTTCGTCTATTAAAGGAACAGTTCACCTAAAAATCTCATCATCTCCTCTCTTTTTTGATGGAGAGTCAGGTGAAGTTTCTCAGTCCACCAATCATTTCTGGAGCTTTTCAGTAGAACAGCGTAGCAGCGTTCTGCTAAACACCTGAGGAAGATTGACACTGGTTTTATAAAAAGACTCCTTAAGCTTGTACGGCGAGAGGATCCCAAACTGATCTGAGATGTTATTTACACCCTTTTTATAATGAAATCTGCACTGTAGCCTCTAAGATAACAACATTAGTATGTCAGGATTCACGACCTCTGCTTACTTCAGTTTTTAGCTGCTAGCCTGAAGTTACATTACGTCTCTTATAGCGCATGGACATGCATTGGACCTTTAGCTTAGAGGCTTTAACATGTTTTGGGACCTAAGCTAAAAGCGTTAGCGTGTACCAGGATCTAATTTTTCATAAATTTTTGTTTTTGTGACTAAGATAAGATAAGATAAGATATCCCTTTATTAGTCCCACAGTGGGGAAATTTACACTACTGAGGTAAACAGAGTTCTCGTCTAGAGGCACGTTTACACGTTTGGGCTCCTAGTGCTAATGCTCCTAGCTTAGTGGCTAGAGTGAAGATTTCAGCTTAAAGAGAGTAACGTCTTTCAAAGACAGAACTTCATTATGGAGAGCAGATGTTGACTGACGTTTCATTTTTAGGTGAACTGTGCCTTTATTGACTAGAATCTTGTTTTGGTGGATCTACCTGCCGTGACCTCACCTGTCAACCATCTCTGCAGGTCTCTTCAGCTTCGGGACACTTTGAGCTTCAGATCTTGTCCATGCAGAACGTCAACGGGCATCTGCAGACGGGCGCCTGCTGCGACGGATCCCAGGACACAACAGAACGGCTGTGTACAGCGGAGGAGTGTGACACCTTCTTCCGTGTGTGTCTGAAGGAGTACCAGCTGAAGGTTTCCTCGGCTGGAGCCTGCAGCTATGGCACCGCCTCCACGCCCGTGCTCGGTGGGAACACCTTTTCTGTACGCCACACCAAGAGCAACAGAGCAAGGGTCACGCTACCGTTCAGCTTTGCATGGCCGGTGAGTTCATGTGTGCTGAGGCTACACATTCTGTTAGCATTGCCACTGTGAGAAAAGTTAAACGTAGCATACTCCCAATGCTAACATGCCCACAATGACAATCAGCCTCACATGTACTAGTGCTAATTCTGTGTGCACAGACTATTCTTCGTCATATTTATTACGCATTATTATTATTATTATTATTATTATTATTATTATTATTATTATTCCACTTTTTTGCCACATAACTAGTCTCGCAGCGTTGCCAGCACATGCACAAGACACATCAAACCATGCAGCTCAATCGGGAATAGTCTGCTATGACTTTTAGTAATGATTGGCAAAACAGTTTTCGCAAAAATCGCAAAAAACTGCGAAGAATGTTCCCATAAGAAATTATGGGAAAAGATCTCAAACCCACCCCACTTTGAGGCTCTGTAAGTTCACCCCCCCTTCACGTAGAAACGTCATTCAAAGTTTAAACAAGTAACAACAATTGGGACGTTATTCTTCTGAGTCAGCATTTTGATATCTAAAACGGTTTTTACACAATCACAGTTTAAGTTTGGAGTAGTTTCTCCTCCCTTTCAGATTTTATAATGAGTGTGTATTGCACACAGCTAGAGTTTGGTCACATGACCTTAGAGTGGAGAGCAGATGACAAGTCATCTAGAAATTTCCCAAACAACTCTCCATAAATCCCACAATCCCAAAACCGTAGGAAAATGTATGCTGCTTCATTTAATACCAGAATGGAACCAAACAACCTTATCGTTGGGGTGCAGAGGACCTAGAATGCCAGGTGGTCCACCAAACTGCTCCATTGACTTCCACTATAAACTTGAGTGATGACTTTCATAAAATCCCAGAATCTCCAGGCTTTTTAACTCACTCTAAAGTTAATATTTCTTAACTTAATCTGGACAAATTATATACCAATGTTTTCAGCAACTTCTTGGGATCGCCATCGTGCCATCGATAGTGATACGACCTACGTTTCAGCCAGAGCCTCAGTTGTTCGGAGGTTGGTTGTTGGTCAGTTTACTGTGTGTCTGCTGTCTAAACTGCAGGTGTTCAGTGACACAGCTGGGTCTCCTGCCCTCATGAATCTATTTTTAGAACATGCAGTAAAGACAGAGCCAAAGACATCATTTCTACAGCTGCCATTTATCATGAATGGAAAAAATTAAAAAGATAAATTAGCATAAGCAATATTAGTATGATCGATATGCACCAAGCACAGGCACACACATGCAGACAGATTGAAAAGAAAGAGAGAGAAAAAGAAAAGAAAAAAAGCATCAAATTGTTTTCTGATCAAATGTGAAACGATTGATTAGTTGTGATTAATTATCTCTCTGTTTGTGTAGAGGTCATACACGTTGATCGTGGAAGCCTTGGATTTCAACAATGACTCTTCCTCCGGCAGTGAGTATCATCATCATCTTCATCATTCGTCCCGCTTTCACTCGTCTCGAGTCGAGTCCCGGTCTCAGTTTGTTGTTGAAACGTTGAGTCATGATGTAAAATTTAAAAAAAGATAACTAGGGCTGCAACTAGCAATTATTTTTTATCGATTAATCTATCCATTACTTTTTTCCCGATTAGTCGAATAAGCTATTGGGGTTTTTTTCCCGATTAATCGATTCATCTATCGATTATTTTTTCGATTAGTTGATTAATCTATTGATTATTTTTTCAATTAATCTATTCATTATTTTTTCCATTAATTGCCGTAGATAATGTCGAAAACGATTTCCTTCAAAGGCTAGAGCCAATATGAATATTAATATGAAATGCACTTGTATTTTTTTATCTGTAAAATGTTGCTTCCACCCACACTGAAGAGAAATAGAAATGCTGAGGTCCAAAACCTGAGCTGGCTAAAGGGGATTGTGGGCATGCCCCTCTGAAAAAAGTTTAGATTTCCATGATCTGCACTTAAAGACATTTGAAGGGCAAAAATCTGATAACAATAGCTTTAAAATCATGTCAGTGAGCAGAAGCATAATTTAAGTAGTAATGCATGAGAATCAGGTTAAATGTTGCAGTGAGTGATCCATCCCTTTGATTTGTTCTCTCTCTCCCTCTGTGAGAGGGAGAGAGAGAACTCCTTCACCTCCTGTCCCTCCATCTGTGACTCCTCACTGGTCTCTCCTGTCAAAGCATATTAAAAATAATTAAGTGAAATTGTATAAACCTTATTTATTTCATCTTTGTGTTTGAGTTTGCATCATTTTGGATTTGAATTATAGAAATGTGTCTCAAACAGTAAAACAGTGTCACTTCTTTTCCCAAAGCTGAGCTATGACTGCTGCTTCTCTTCATTTTAGTCTGTCAGTGCAGACAGTGAACACAGGGTCAGCTGATATTTATATGTAAATGTTACAAACTCTAAGTTAATCCTGCAGTGAAAATAAAAAATAAAAATGGATGCCTCATTTTAACATGCATTTAACCCCTTTACACAAACTGAATTAAAAGAAAAGCATTTCAACTTTCATTTAACTTTGACATTGTACGGATGAATTAATGTTAGCTAACGATCTTGTTAATGAACTCATGTGAACCAGCTGGTGTCATGACTGACGACCACTGTCTAATGTTGTGTGACCGTACAGGAGCTATTTGTCAGCTGATGGAGAAGAAGAAACTGTCATTAAACTACCAGCAGTCAACTAGTTAACTTCTGTAGTTACCTGTGTCACAGTGGATTCAGCTACCTGTCCGGTTTGTTGACGTAATCTGAGAACCACGGTGTTGAGCAAAGAGTTGTAGGAAGGATCATTCACTCCATCCAACCCGACACACACACACACAATGATGCCGGAGACCCCATGAGACAGTTGGTGATCTTAGCACTTTCTTTTTCTACACACTCTGGAGCAGGAGCAGCCGTTTTCATTAAGGAGGAACGGAAACAGCACGACGAGTCAACGCATTCTGTGTAAATTGACGTATTTACGAAGTCGACGTAATCGATGATGTCGATGCGTCGTTGCAGCCCTAGAGATAACAAAGTCCTGGACTATGAAACTGGGACGTACGGTCATTATTTTTCTGCTTCAGTTCTCAACATGTCATGAAACATTTTGACCAGCAGTTTTTTTTAAGCATACAGGCTGTTAAAAACCTTTTTCAAGTTGGTCAGATGTAACCAGTTCCCAAAAACTCATTCTACATAACTGGTCTTAACTGGAGACTTTATGGTTTCAGCCCAGGACTTGTTGGTCTTGATCTGGAACTTAACATCACTCTTGTTGTTTGACTCGTCTTGGGACTAGTTGATTTTAAATCAGGATTTGTTGATATTAAGTTAGAACTTGTTGGTCTTGACTCAGGACTTGATTCTGGACTTGTTGGTCATGACTTGGGACTTGATTCTTGACTTGTTGGTCTTAACTTGGGACATCAGTACATCGAACAAGGCACTAGCTTAGCATTAACCTGTAGCAGGAGCAGCCCACAGAGAGAAGACTACCATTGTTACTGTCTGGATGTTAAAAATCCACTATGGGTGGACTGTCACGATATGGAACCACTTATTCTGATCCAGACATAGAACATTAAATGTTTCTGTGTGGCAGGTTTGTTCATTTAAGACATTAAACTTGGGTCTTTATGACTATGAAAAAACTGCCTGTCCCGTGCTGATTTCTGAAGGTCCCCCCCCAGGAAGCCCTTCTTACACCAGCCTGTGGAGGTCTTAACATGAGTCCCATTCAGAAAAGCAGTTGCAAAGAGTGTGAGGAGAGACTAACTCACAGCTTCAGTCTGAGCATCTGTTTATCTCCCAACAGTCAACGAGAGCAACACTGTTGGCTCGGTGCTATATTTGGTGTCCTGCAGGGAGCCATTATAGGCCCAGTGTGTAGTTGACTGACCTCAGTCCAGGTGGGTTTCAGTGGAGGCAGGGCTTGGGGGGGAGGGGTGTAGGGGTCTGGTTTTAGTCCAAACGTGGAATCAAAGAGCTACAACGCTGAAGCTCCGTGTGAGATTTGGTGGGTTTGTTCAGAAACCTCCAGCAGAAGATCAAATATTGACCCTCTCAGTTTAGCATCAACAAGCTAAGCGTCTCAACACAGGGCCTGTAAGAAACACCTGCTTCATTCTGTTACTGTGTTCAGCTCAGGGTGCATCCAACCTTCTCTGATTGCTAATGTAGGGCGAATGATTACTTAGCTTAGCAGTAGCGGCAAACTAGAGCTGATGAACTCACAGCATTAGCAAGCTGACTGTCTTATCCAAGAGTAACTCTGCGTTGTCATGCGGGTGAGTTTTAACCGAGGTTTGCTGTCATGGCTGCATCTCTAAACGCCTGTGAGCAGGTGATCTTTGTGGTTAAGTGGATGCTTCATTCAAACAGGTAGCCTTCTAGCCTAGCTGATACAGGGATTCATTAGACGTATTACCAGTGAGTGTAATCCATGGCGGCTACTGCCAAATCTCTGGGGGCTAACTGTTGCTATGATGCTAAGGTGACCTGTTCAAGTAGTAGCTAACTAGCCAACTAGATCACGGTCACATCACATTGTGCTAGTTAATCAGTTACGAAACTAATCACATGGCATTGATCAGTTGTTTTTTTTCTAGGCAGCTCAGACAGTAATACCACCAATAACCACTAGATGGTAGTATTCAAAGATTTCTGTTTGAGCTACATTAAGATAAGATATCCCTTTATTAGTCCCACAGTGGTGGTCTGTGGTCAGATATATGCAGGAAGGAGTTCATTACATCCACCAACGAGGTTATCGTCGTTTGTCTGCTGGCAGGGTGACACCAAAACTATTTAGATGGAATTTTTTTTAGGATGGTTGGGCATATCACAAAGAAGAACTGGATAAAGGGCCAATGTTAGGAATGTTGTAAACTCTTTTGAACATTGCAGATGACTCTTACTGACGGATTACTGTGAATCTGGGCTATCAAACTAATAATGTGATTCCGATTCTAGAGGTATACAAATGTCTGTAAACCACCTACCTCTGAAGAAATGTTTGTGCGGCCAGAAGCCCCACCTCAGTGTTTCCTCTAAACTGTTTCCAGGCGTCGGCGGGGCGCTCATCGACAAAGCCGTCCACTCGGGGATGATCAACCCCAACCTGCAGTGGCAGAACCTGAAGCACAACGGTCCCGTGGCTCAGTTCCACTTTCAGGTCCGCCTCAGCTGTGATGAGCACTACTATGGCTTCGGCTGCAACAAGTTCTGCCGTCCGCGAGACGACTTCTTCGGCCACTACGAGTGTGACCACAACGGCAACAAGACGTGCCTGGAGGGCTGGTCTGATCCAGACTGCAACACGGGTCAGTTCTGAGGGTTCTGTATGGGTCTGTTTGTCTTCAAATGAAAGTTCTACAATGGCTCCACATTATATTTAAAGTTTTCACCTCAACTACTCTAAAGAAATTATATTCAACAAAATGAAAGTTTAATCTGATAATGTTACTTCCGACTGAAAAAGTTTCAGATACATACAGACTAAAGGTGGTGGAACTTTACTGTGTTCTCAGAGGTACTTTCACTGTCCTCAGTTACTTATAACGTGTTCTCAGAGGTACTTTGACTGTTCTCACAGGTACTTTGACTATTCTCTTAGGTACTTTTACCGAATACTCAGAGGTAGTTGGACTGTTCTCTGAGGTACTTTAACTGTTCACTGTGGTACTTTTACTGTTCTCAGAGGTACTTTTACTGTCCTCCGTGGTACTTTTACTGTTCTCAGTTACTGTTCTCACAGGTACTTTAACTGTGTTCTCTCTGTAGCGATGTGCAGACAGGGCTGCAGTTCAGAACACGGATCCTGTAAAGTTCCTGGAGAATGCAAGTGAGAACCACCACACACAGAACACCCCAAGGAAACTGACCTTTGGTTTTTTTGTCTTCTTGAACACATTTAAAGACCAACACACTGAAACTGCCAAAAACATGTGGTACCTGAAACATGTGGTGCCTGAAACATTTGATGCCTGAAACATGTGGTACCTTAAATGTGGTACCTGAAACATGTGGTACCTGAAACATGCGGTGCCTGAAATATTTGATGCCTGAAACGTGTAGTACTCAAAACATGTGGTGCCTGAAACATGTGGTACCTGAAAAATGTGGTGCCTGAAACACGTAGTGCCTGAAACATTTTATGCCTGAAACATGTGGTGCCTGAAACATGTTGTGCCTGAAGCATTTGATGCCTGAAACATGTGGTGCCTGAAACATTTTATGCCTGAAACATGTGGTGCCTGAAACATTTGATGCCTGGAACATGTAGTACTTGAAACGTGGTACCTGAAACGTGGTGCCTGAAACATTTGATGCCTGAAACATGTACCTGAAACATGTGGTACCTGAAACATGTGGTACCTGAAACATGTGGTACCTGAAACATGTGGTGCCTGAAACATTTGATGCCTGAAACATGTGGTGCCTGAAATGTGGTACCTGAAACGTGGTGCCTGAAACATTTGATGCCTGAAACATGTAGTACTCAAAACATATGGTACCTGAAACATGTGGTGCCTGAAACATGTGGTACCTGAAAAATGTGGTGCCTGAAACACGTAGTGCCTGAAACATGTGATGCCTGAAACATTCTATGCCTGAGACATGTGGTACCTGAAACATTTGATGCCTGAAACATGTGGTACTTGAAACGTGGTGCCTGAAACATTAGATGCCTGAAACATGTGGTACCTGAAACATGTGGTACCTGAAACATTTGTTGCCTGAAACATGTGGTACCTGAAACATGTGGTGCCTGAAGCATTTGATGCCTGAAACATGTGGTGCCTGAAACATGTGGTACCTGAAACATTTTATACCTGAAACATTTGATGCCTGAAATATGTAGTACTCGAAACATGTGGTGCCTGAAACATGTGGTACCTGAAACATGTGGTGCCTGAAACATGTGGTGCCTGAAACATTTTATGCCTGAAACATTTGTTGCCTGAAACATGTGGTGCCTGAAGCATTTTATGCCTGAAACATGTGGTACCTGAAACATTTTATACCTGAAACATGTGGTACCTGAAACATGTGGTGCCTGAAACATGTGGTACCTGAAACATGTGGTGCCTGAAACATTTTATGCCTGAAACATGTGGTACCTGAAACATTTGTTGCCTGAAGCATTTGATGCCTGAAACATGTGGTGCCTGAAACATGTGGTAACTGAAACATTTTATACCTGAAACATGTGGTACTTGAAACATGTGGTGCCTGAAGCATTTGATGCCTGAAACATGTGGTGCCTGAAACATTTGATGCCTGAAACATGTGGTACTTGAAACATGTGGTGCCTGAAACATGTGGTACCTGAAACATGTGGTGCCTGTAGCATTTGATGCCTGAAACATGTGGTACCTGAAACATGTGGTGCCTGAAACATTTGATGCCTGAAACATGTGGTGCCTGAAACATGTGGTACCTGAATCATGTGGTACCTGAAACATGTTATGCCTGAAACGTGTGCTGTATGTCTACATTTACATACCGTCGAACTGAAATCTTCTTTTTTCTGTATTATTAGATAAAGAATCACTGAAAAGAAAAGGCGTGAAAGAATTCCATCTAAGATTAGCGATCCACTGATAACGCATTTTTCAGACATCTCCTTTTTTGGTTTCCGTGATTCACTGATCACAGGTGATCACAAGTATATCATAAGACTTCTCGTCCCTACTTGTGCACATGAACTAACCATTGCTAACAGCCATTGCTAATCACTATGGTATCACCATCTATTGTATTCTTTAGTACATACATGCTGTTCTTGCTATTAGTACTGCTTTGTTTACCCTCGTAGTTACCTCTAAGATGGCGGCTGTTGCATACGGCCCTCTCATGTGACATCATGTGAAGAGGGTCTCTATTGCTTGACAGAAATGGATTAATTGTGCCCAGTTTGGTGTCGTCCAGGTAACTGTAGCTGTGTGTGTGTGTCAGGTGTCTGTATGGCTGGCAGGGCGAGTTCTGTGATCAGTGTATTCCCCATCCTGGATGTGTTCACGGCGGCTGTGTGGAGCCCTGGCAGTGTCTCTGCGACACCAACTATGGAGGACAGCTGTGTGATAAAGGTATGTGTCACAATAATAAACATGTTCCACTTCACCGTGTATTTTGTCCTGTTGAAATGTGATCCTGATGGTTTGCCATTCGCTGTGTCTTTGGCCGCAGATCTGAACACATGTTCGACGCTGCAGCCGTGTCTGAATGGAGGAACCTGCAGCAACACGGGACCGGACAAATATCATTGCTCCTGTCCCGACGGCTTCTCTGGGGTCAACTGTCAGAGAGGTGAGCTCCGGTTTGACGTATTACAGGATTAACATGTAAAAATAAATGTTGAATAACTGTTGCTAACGTTGAATATATTTATTTCAGCTCAAACTGTTGACTGTTTCAAAGTGTCTTTGTCTCCATCATGTCTGTAACTTATGGGATGATTTTACTGGTTTCAATTACAAGCCAAGCTAACATTTGAACAGTGATTTTTAACGTTAAACTGGTCAAACTTTGTAAAATAAATCCATAGTTATAAATCTGAAACTGAATATCTTCTGATTATTCTGTGGAGAAATTGTTGAAACAGTTTTTATTGGTAGCCATATAAGACACAACAACCAGATTTCCTTGAAAATCCTGCGTATATTAATGATCCGCAGAGGATAAATCTTCATAAGCAGTGAGCTGATGTCAAACATCTGTGTGTGTCAGCGGACCACGCCTGTCTGTCCAGCCCCTGCTTGAATGGTGGAAGCTGTGAGGAAACTAGTCAGGGTTTTGAGTGTCGCTGTGGCCCTGGTTGGACCGGACCGTCCTGCTCCATCGGTAAGAACTGCAGAAACCTTCACTTTCCATCAGATCCTCTCTGAAGCGCCAGTGAAGCTTCATGTTCTTCTGTGTCCCAGATGTGGACGAGTGTCTGATGAGCCCCTGCAGTCATGGTGGAACCTGTCAGGACCTGGTGAACGGATTCAAGTGTAGCTGTCCTCCTCAGTGGAGCGGAAAGACCTGCCTCATTGGTCAGTGCTGCCTCAGCGTTTGACGTTTGACTGTTTTTTAGACGTCTTTTAGAAGCGATTCGCAAAGCAGTTTTTGTGAAAATGGCAAAAAAGCGCCCCTTAATAGAGTGTGTCCAGAGGTCAGCCCCGCCCTTCTTTGGGGCCATGTTGCTTCACAACACCTTAACATAGAAACATGGTTAAAAGTTTAAACTGGTCACCAGACTTAGGACTTAACTGTAAATGGACATTTTAATATGGTTTTCACGAAATCCCAGTTTATGTTTCATGTAATTCTGTTAGCATGTTCTGGGTGTTGATGCTTATAGCAGGTATGATGTTAATACTATTCGCCGTCTCGTTTTAGTGTGTTAGCATATTAAGAAGCTCTCCGTGATTATGCTAATGGAGGGTATAATGTTAATCATATTCTCCATCTCAGTTTAGCATGTTAGCCTGCTAACGTGCTCTCAGTATATATGCTAATAGCATATATGATGTTTATCAAATTTGCCTTCTCAGTTTAGCATGTTAGCCTGCTAATGTGCTCTCAGTAACGATGCTAATAGCATAAATGATGTTTATCATATTCGCCATCTCATCTTAGCAGGCTAACATGCTCTCAGTAATGATACTGATCGTTTGCGGCTTTGTTTCAGATGCTAACGAGTGTGGCGGCAACCCCTGCGTCAACTCCAACTCCTGCCGAAATCTGATTGGAGGATACTTCTGCGAGTGCCTCCCAGGCTGGACGGGCTCGAACTGTGACACCAGTGAGTGAAATGCTGCATCAACGCAGGAGGATAACAATATTCCTTATTTAGAAAATATATCCTATATTTTGTGTTGCTCCTAAAGATAATTCTTAGATGCATCTCTGTTTTTTATCAATGAGCAATGATGGCTGCTGATTGGTTAAATCTGGTCCATCTGTCCGGTCATAAATTGTCACAATCCCGTTGGTAGTCCTGTCAGACGATAGAAAATGTGTATATTAATATCTTTGTAATCAAATGTTGTAGAAATGTGGTTTAAATATTGCTGGACTCTGTAGACTCTCCTCTTCCTCGTCCTTATTCTCATGGCTCATATGTGGCTCACAGCGACCTATAGGGTTCAGAGAAGAGAGCTGGATGCGCTGGTCATCTGACTCCTTGTGTGTGGATTAGTAGTATGGAATCATTATTCAGTCCAATTTATCGCCAACATTCGCTGAAAGTAGAG
Source organism: Chaunax sp. Z400 (assembly GCA_037577475.1). Classification (NCBI taxonomy): domain Eukaryota; kingdom Metazoa; phylum Chordata; class Actinopteri; order Lophiiformes; family Chaunacidae; genus Chaunax; species Chaunax sp. Z400. The sequence goes on from CM075191.1 coordinate 1,689,311, forward strand.
ACAGACAACACCTCAACTCAAATACTACTAAATGTCACTCTAGGCATTTATTCTCCATTTATCTACTATTTTATGCTAATATTCCGCTGTTGCTGTCAATCTCAGACTTTAAACCCATTTAAGAACCAGAACTATTGGCCCACAGGAGGAAATGTGTTCTTTTTTATTTAAAACATTTAACTATTATGTTGTATGCAAGCATTTAAAAAGGTGAACTGAAGAAGAGATGTAGAAAATGTCCTCACATCCTGAGCATTAATGCTTATCTTCATGATAGACGTCAATATGTTGTCTTTCTGGACACTCAATGTATTAAATTGTCAAATTGTTTTTAATTTTCATTAACAAATTAATCTCAAATGTGCTCAGAATGTCTTTTGTTCATCTTTATGCCGATACTGTTATTTACATCTCTGATATATCACAAATCCAGAATTTGTTAGTTTTATTTTAATTGTAAAGCTGTTGTATGTGTTTTATTTTGTATCTACTAATACTAATAGTACTACTACAATTACAAAATTATACTACTATTAATATTTAGTACTGACAGTATCAGTATCATGATACTAATTTAATATTTTTTCCAGCAAGCTTTAAAAAACTTTCTTTTTAAACCAGAACATTTCTACAGCAACCTGACAAAATGACAGAACCAATATGGAATAAAATATCTATAAAATATAGAGAGGAAGAAGGCAGACGAACAGCAGCAGGTAGTTTTATCTCCAGGCTAACTGTCCTTGTTATGTTTTATGTCTAAACTCATGAGAAACTGATGTTTCTGCAGATATAAATGACTGCCGAGGACAGTGTCAGAACGGAGCTACGTGCAAGGTGAGCTTTACACGATTCCTGGTTGGAGGATCGTTTGTTTTCTTCACCAGAGAAGAAAACAAGCCATTCATGTAGGGCGGAGATATATCTGTGTCTCCATGACAACAGATCAGATTTTTCTAAACAGAATGTAAACAGTCTGTCCTCATTCTTTTCAAATGCTCTGCTAGTTTTTTCCACCATTTTTCTTCTCACAGTGGTTCTTGATGCGGAGAGATTACATTACAGCTTTAGTGATTGTAGCTGAAATTAGATAACATGACAGAGAACAGAGCCAACAACAAATTATCCATATAGTTTACCATATGACATCATGATGATCATGAAGTTGTCGACGCCTCACCTAAAGTTTCATTGACGGTTCGCCTCTCCATGAACGAGTGCAGCGCTGTTGCAGACATGCTAATGTTAGCTGAAGCTGCCGCAGTCGCTTTGGTTTTCAGATTGTTAATTGTTGCCTCCTGTTTTAAATATACTGTGAAGCCTGAAAGTATGTTAAAGACTCAAAAAGGAAAAAAACACAATACAGAGGAACATTTTACTAGCTTGTCTGCTACCGCTCAAATATGGTGTATTAGCTGGATGCCAACAGGATTTGTTGTGATTACACATTTTAATGTTGAACATTTTAGGAATCTTGCATCCTGTCCTGACAGTCGTCTCTTCTTCTCTTGTTTTCTGTTAACAGATGTTTGCAGTGTCGCATGTTTTAGCCTGTTAGCTTTGTTAGCTTAATCAGATACATTGCAGTCTTGAGGACTACCAATTGTACCTACCAAATGCTCAAACTAGCATGTTGTCATGTCATGTCTTCCATGCTCTCAAATCTTACTTACATTAAAGATCTTGCCAAATCTAAGCTTGACTGTGATCTGATATTATGTACAGTTAATTTTAGAACTTTGTCATGGTTTCTCTCGCATTCAGGACCTGGTGGACGGTTATAAGTGTGTGTGTGCTCCGGGTTTTGGCGGTGAACACTGTGAGAAAGACGTGGACGAGTGCTCCAGTGGGCCGTGCCTCAATGGCGGCCATTGCCATGACGAAGTCGACGGGTTCAACTGCCTGTGTCCTCATGGTTTCTCTGGACGACGCTGTCAGGTGAACCATAATGAAAAATTCACATCTGAAATTTTCATTTGTAAAGCGATACTAATGTGCTAGTTAGATAATGTTGGCTGATTTTCCAACTACCAGCTGGGAACAGTTGCAGCATTTGGCAGGTAAAAAATAATTTCCAAATACTGAAAGTTTGAGAATCCAACAAAAAGTGATGATTAAAAATGATCCGTATCCAGAGAAAGACTCATGTTGATGTAAAGAGTAGATGTTTGGAAAAGTGATCAGAGCTCATGGTAGAAGTTCATTTAGGATGTTCAACTCCATGGTGCTCGTTCAACAGCGCAAGACTCAAAGGGGTAGTCTAAATTATTAATAGGTGTGTTTTAAAATGAATCAAACCAATCAGAGTTCATCTCCCATTCCCTTTAAAAGCTAACCTGCACCTTTAAACAATGTGGCCATGAAAATGACAACTGTGTATATAGATAGATCCTGTGATTGTTTTTATAGGCTGCCACCTAGGAAAAAAACATTACTGACAGAGATCAGGTCTCGGTGACGATGACATGAGAAATGCAGAGGCCACACATCATTTATTATCCACATACAGCCTTTAATATCAGCTGTAAATGGGGGGTGTGATGGTGTGTGTTGGTGTGTGTTGGGTGTGATGATGTGTGTCACTCACATCACATCTTTAAGAATAGTTTGATATGGATCGATATGGAGATAAACAAATCACACGTGCTTCTCACTGCCCTTAGCATCGCCAAGAAAACTATCCTCATGAACTGGAAGTCTAGAAAGAATTTACGTTTAACCCAATATAGAAACCTCGTTAGACCACATCTCCATGGAGAGAATGTCTGCTACTTCCAAAAATCAACTGAATGATTTCCACTTAATCTGGGCCCCACTAATTAAGTCTGTCACAAAAGCAATAGTGGGTGGTCGTGGCCTCACTGCTCGGCCCCTTATGCGGGTGGTGGTGGGGACCCAGCGGCCGTGGGTGCCCGGTGGCCAACTGGAGCTGGTGGGCCTGTGTCTGCTGTCTGTGGGTGGCTATAGGTCTGTCCTGGGGGGGTTGGTGCAGGGGACGTACTGAGTGCTTCCTCATTGTCGTGGGGGCTCTGGGGAGTCGGGGGGTGACTGGGCTGCCTCCTGGGTGCGGGTGGGTATGCGGCTCCAGGCGCGGGGGGCCCAGCACTGTCCCTGGGCGTGAGGGCTGTCTTCATGCGGGGTCCACCCTCCTGTGGGGTGGGGCGGGGCCAGACCCCCTTGGGCCAATGGCATCTGCAGCTGCTGTCATTGGGTAGCTGCGGGCCCGTCCTGGGGGATTGGTATCTGGGGTTGTGGTGTGTTTTGTTTGCCTGGGTGGCTTTGGGGGGGTGGGGGGACCTGGGCCTGGACTGGGTTGCGGGTTGGTCTTGGTCTGGGGGGGGTTGCGCTTCTTCGGGCCTAGCCCATGGGGGTGGGGCGGTGCCCGTCTCAGTGCTCCGGTGATGCTCCGGGGGGTTCTGGCATGGCCCCCTGGGCCAAGTAGGCCTGGGTCCTCCCTGACTGGGGGTGCTGACAGTGGGAATGAGTGTGGGACATGTTGCGGAGCCCCACATCTGCCAGCAGTGGGGGGTCCATGTCCCAACTGCCCCCAATTTTAATGACAGCACCTTAGCAGCACCACATACCACATATCCACCTAACTACACATGCACACACCTTCCTACACACTCAAGTCAGCACATCATGTACACAGGAGGAGCGGGGAGGGGGGCTGTCACCCTCCTCAGGTGGTTTAGGGGTCAGCGGCCTTGGAGGAGGCGTCGGCCCTGCCCCTGGGGTGTCGCCAGTGGGCCATGGGGGGCACCGTCCTGCTCCCTCGGGGGGTGATGGTTGGGAGGTCCTGGCCTCTCTGGTGTGTGGTGGGCTCCGTGTCAGGGGTCTGGGTGGGTTTTCGGGGATGTGGGCTCCACTCGCGCTTTGAAGGGGGCTGGCCTCTGGGCCAGCTCTTGACTGGGGCGCTCCCTCTGTGGCCCCTGGCTGGCTTTCTCTTGGTGTGGGTGTGTGGTTCGCCTGGGGCCACATAACCTTGGGCCCTTCACGCTCTGTGGGGCCATGGGGTGCCATGGTGGTTCAGGTCCTTCTCTGCCTACTGTCGTCTAATTAAATAATAAATAAAATGCAGATTATGCAACAGGAGGAGTATGATAGATCCTCCTTTGCAGAGCAAAATCTGTCTGGCACTGTAAGGCACCCAGATCGTCATACTGCATGCCGAGGTGGCCGTACAGGACAGGTTAAAAAAAAAGAAAAAGAAAAAAAGAATAGATTGAATCAGGAACATTTTGAGCTCCGTTTGATGTGCTGGTTGTTTTGGCCTCTCCAGGTAGATGGTTACCGTGGTGATGAATAAGAGGGTATCATTTTTCAGTGCTGAACCTGAATTGTTCTCTCTGTCCACAGTTGGATATTGATTACTGCCTCAACAGTCCGTGTCAAAACGGCGGCCAGTGTTTCAACATGGCAGACGACTACGTCTGTAAATGTCCCGAAGACTATGAGGGCAAGAACTGCTCACACCTGAAGGACCACTGCCGCACCACGCCCTGCAAAAGTCAGTCCACCTCCAGTGACTCAAATTACTTAACGTAGCCCCACAAACTGTACATCCTACTGGGTTAGCCAGCGTCCCACATACATCCCACCGGGTTAGCCAGTGTCCTACATACATCCTACTAGGTTAGCCAGCGTCCTACATATATCCTAGATCTTTAGCTAACGTTGTATCTTTTTACCAGATGAATTTTAGCAATGACTCAATGACTGTTAGCAATGACTCATAGCCCAGAAATGCCTGATAATTCAGGTGTCAGTTAAAACCTCATGAATGATGAACACTGAATGAATCCTAACCTAGAGTCAAGCTAAGCTAACATTAGCTGCAGCAACAATCTGACATACTGGACACTATAGAGGTTAACTCTGGGTCAAAGATGTTGTATACATACAACACAACGTTACTAACGTTACATATATGTGAATGCTGCTTGTCGAGACTTCCTGTTTGTTGTCCAGAAGCTAACCATGATGGCATTCATTGTCCACCGCAGTGTGATTGGATCTGTTTGGAATCCAGTCCTTGTTGGTAGCATCCATCGAGGTGTCACCTGCTCATCAGGAGCGGTAACCATTCACACAACAATGGAAAAATTGGTGTGTGAAATTGGGCTTCAGTATGTTGCTCAAGGACACTTCAACATGTAGACTGCAGGGGGCCGTGGTATCATCAATCAGCCCAAACCTAACTTGGTCTCCTCCTCCTCAGTGATAGACAGCTGCACAGTGGCGGTGGCCTCCAATAACACACCAGGTGGGGTGCGTTTGATTTCATCCATCGTGTGTGGCCCTCACGGGCGGTGTCTGAGTCTCGTGGGTGGACAGTTCAGCTGCGAATGTGAGGAGGGATTCACCGGGACGTACTGCCACGAGAGTGAGTACAAACGGATTTTTGTCTCCTTCCTAGCATCTCTTTATTAGGGCCCGAGCACTGAGGGTGCGAGGACCCTATTGTTCTGCAAGGATTTTTTGTTTCCCGAAATTAATCGCCTTTTTGGGCAAAGTGAAAGTCGGGGCAAAAATTTACACGTGATATGGTGATTGGAAATGGGTGTGGCAGAAAAAAGTTTCTTGGAGCAATCCCTTCAAACAAACAGGAGGTAGCCATTTTGATTTTTGTGGCCATTTTTTGCAATTCACACACTTTGTATTTTAACAACTCTTCCTAGAGATTTTACCCAATCGACTTCAAATTTGGTCAGTACTATCCCCCATGAGGATGAAAACTTATCAAAATCCTTAGAGTTCGTTGAACGGTGTGGGCATGACCATGCGTCAAATTTTGTCAAATTTTGATGTTTCGCCATGAAACACCATTGTCTCAGGTCCAATCTGTACAAAACTGCACATAAGATAAGATAAGATATACTTTTATTGTCCCCGAGGGGAAATTTGTTCTGGACTCCGTCCAACTACAATTTCACAGAGGATACAACAAGTAGGCATGCAGTGAATTCACTGAAACCAATATCACACAATACACGCTCCACACATAACATTCACACATAAATACACAGCACAAGTACCTCAGTGTCGAGTTTAAATAATGCACAGCTTAGCAGAGTTATTGCACAAGTACTAGTATATTGCACAGATAACATATTGCACATGTGAAGGTGCACATAATGCTAAGTTGACTGAACCTAGGAGCTACTGTTGAGGAGCTTAATGGACCTGGGTATGAATGAATGTTTGTAGCAGATCAGTCTGCATGTGGGGACCCTGAATCTCCTGCCAGAAGGTAAAAGTTGGAACTCTAGGTGGAGAATATGAGTTGGGTCGGACACGATTTTCTGTGCCTGTCTGATAACAGACTGGTTTTTAACACCCATGGTCTTCATGGCAGTCTGCACCAGACCAGAAACCTGTGACCTCAACTGCACTGTCAAGCTGCCGTACCAGGCCGTAATGCCGTATCTAATGATACTCTCCAGTACAGCCTGGTAGAACAGCAGCATGACCTCCTGCTCCACTCTGTAGACCTTGCGACTGCATAGAAAGTACATACACTGTTGGGGTTTGCACATGCACCTTCCAGCTGAGGGTGTTGTCAATGTGGACCCCAAGGTATTTATAGGAGCAGACCTGGGGACATTATTAATGACCACAGGCCTGTGGTCGCCCACTGTCCTGGGGTCAAACACCATTTCCTCGGTCTTCCCCACATTCAACACAAGATGGTTGTTGTCACACCACTGCACAAATTCCTCTATTTCAGAGTGATAGGCCGACGGGCTGCTATCACTGTGCAATAGGCCGAGAATGGCTGTATCATCAGAGAATTTAATGACACAGGTTTCCGGGTGGGTACTTGTGCAGTCATTGGTGTACAATGTGAAGAGGACCGGGGAACTGACACAGCCCTGGGGGGGCCAGAATGTCCCAGTCACCTGTGTGGACTGTGGTTCTGAGAGGATGCCATTGACCCTAACCTGCTCGGTGCGGTTGGTCAGGAAGGAGAAGTTCCATCCCAGAATGTAGGGATTTACATTCAGCTGTTTCAGTTTGCTTATAAGCAGGTGTGGCTGCATGGTATTGAATGCTGAGCTAAAATCAACAAACAATACACGTGCGTAAGCTTTGGGGCCTTCAGGGTGTTTAATAACTAGGTGTGTGATGCTATTAATAGCATCATCTGTGCCCCGCTGCTGCTTATAGGCAAACTGAAAGGGGTCTAAAAGTCCCTCTACCTCCTTCCTGAGTATCAACACCATCATCCTCTCAAAACACTTCATGACAATGGATTTCAGAGCCACAGGCCTGAAGTCATTATTGACCTTGGGGCATGGTTTTTTGGGGACAGGTGTTATTATTGATTTTTTCCAAAGGGAGGGCATGACGTGAGAGTCTACTGATTTCTGGAAAATAGGGCACCATGCTGGTGTCAGCTCCTCAGCACATGCTTTGAGGAGGACAGCAGGGATGCAATCAGGACCCGTAGCTTTCTTGGTGGGTGTGTGTTCGAACAGAGACTGGACACTATGAGGATCTATCACCAGTCTTGCATCCTGCTGAGTTACAGAGATTGTCTCCCAAACGTCCCTACACCCTGAAGAGAAGTCCTGGGTTCCAAATCTCAAATAGAACTCATTCAGTTCCCTCGCTTTCTGCAGGTCGTCGGGGGAATTGAGGCGGTTGTTGACGTGTTGGTGATTTTCCTCATAGTGTCCCACAGCTTCCTGGGGTTGTTGGAAGCAAAATCCTGCTCAATGATCTCCCTGTGTCTCCTCCTGGCTTCCCTCAGCATTTGGTTCAGTTCACTTTGAACAGTTTTTAATTGCATTCTGTCCCGGTTCTTGAATGCTATTTTCTTGCAGTTTATGCAGTCCTTAACCTCCTTGGTTATGTATGGTTTATTGTTCGGATATACAGTTATTTCCTTCTGAGGAATCCACACAGAAATTAATGTAATCCGTCACAGCCTCAGTAGCATCATCCACGTCCATCCCATGGAAGATATTCCAGTCTGTAGCAGAGAAACATCCTTTGAGGGACTCCACGCTGTCACTGGTACAGACTCTTATGGACCTGGTCTGTGGTTTGCCGCGTTTGAGGGCAGTTTTGTAGGTGGGAATGAGGTAAATAGTGTTGTGGTCCGAGTTTGCGAGGGGGGGTTTGGCTCTGCTCGCATATGCCTTGTCCACGTTGCCATAGCATTTATCCAGAATTCTGTCCTCCCTGGTCCCACATTTAACATACTGTTGAAAACCTGGGACAGTTCCAGTTTGCAGTGGTTGAAGTCCCCTAGGATGAAAAGTGGGGCGTCGGGGCTGTGTGGTAACTATTGCTGTACACAGTCAGTGACGTCAGCAGCCGCGCTCACAGCGTTCCCGCTGGGTGGGACGTAAACGGCGCAGAGGATGATGTTACCAAACTTCCATGGCAAATAAACGGGGAAACTCAAACAAACAAGGGGTTACAGATGTTACGGTACTCTATTGTGCAGCGTGTATTGTCTGCACCAGTTGTTATTAATGTGGACACAAATGCCCCTACCTCTGTTCTTCCCCGACGTCTCATTCCTGTCAGCGCGAATAAGAGAGAACCCCTGCAGCTCACAGGGAGGGTCGGGAATGTCCTGGTGAAGCCATGTCTCCGTGAATACCATGAGAGACGAGTCTCGATACTCATGGCAGGTAGTGGTGTAGGTCCGCAGCTCGTCCATTTTATTCCTTAAGGATCGTACATTGCTGAGTATCATGGAGGGTAGCGGCGGCCTGTTGTCTGATACCCCCTCTCCGTCCGCTTCTCCAGAGATGTCTCTTCAGGGCCGTAGGTCGTATGTCCTCAGGCAGATTGGGGGGTGGTGAGGCTCCCACAGCGCAGAGAGCCAGCAGCGCTTCCCTGGAGTACTTAATCGCCATGTTGTTTACTCCTCCTGTTGGTCACCATGGCTTCCAGGATATCGACCGAAGAAAAAGTTTTGCGGGGTCGGCATTGTGCTGTATGCACGGACACACTTACACGCAATGGAGCAACACGGAATAGATATAAAATAAATGGCATAAGGAAAAATAAATGCGTGAAATTGCAGAAACGGACAGAGCTCGGGGTCGCAGACGTGCTGTGCCACCGGGAACCGGAAACTGGAAGCCAATAACACACTGATTAAGAGTCCCACCCTTGAGACATCCACATGACAACATTTAGCTATAGTCATAGCGCCACCTACTGGCAACAGGAAATGATTCAAATTTGATTCTCAAATTCAGTGAGAACAGCTATAACAAGTTGGTGATGCATGTTTGTGAAGCTGGTGCATTTTCGTGCAAAGTTATAGGCGTAGCTGTGCAGCGAATGTTGACGTTTCGCCGTGAAGCAGGAAGTTGTTATAACTCTGCTGTCAATGGTCCAATCTGCTCCAAGCTTCACACATTTCATAAGAGACCCGCCCTGAACACATCTATATAGTTAAATTTGGTAATAATCACAGCGCCACCTAGTGGCAACAGGAAGTTATATACTTTAGAATTTGATGTGCTACTATCAGGCCGTTGATCACAGTCACCTCAACTTTGCTCAGTAAAGCCATAAGGCCTTGATGAAGCATTATTGTAAATATTGTGAGTTTGGATCCCATTGCGGCGCAGCAACGGTTGATGTTTCCCATCAAACAGGAAGTTGGTGTTGAGAGCCCAGGGAAGTTCAGATGCTCACCAAAATTGACAGACTTGTCAAAGGTGGTAGTACTTATGATCTCATATGGTTTACAGGATCAGTTGTGGCAAATTGGCCTCACAGCGCCCCCTGGAAAAATTCAAATAAGCACCCCCAGTCTGTGTTTAACCTACATGTATGAAATTTGGTAGACGTGTATTATATCAAGATCTACAAAAAAGCCACTTGAATCCATGATCTAAACGCAACAGGAAGTCTGCCATTTTGAATTTGGTGTTAATTTTTCTGCGATTTGCAGGTGTTATACTTTAACAAACTCCTTGGGATTTTGTTAGATCGATTTGAAATTTGGTCAGTAATATCACAACATGTTAGTGATAAAAAGTTATCAAAGATTTTTGGATAACTCAAAAGGTGTGGCCATGGTGGAGTGGCGAATTTCTATGCTCAACGTACACGAAAACTCATGAAAATTTGCACGCTCTTCAGAACTGGTGAAAATTTTAATATTTTACCGCAGTCAGGATTGGGTGTGGCAAAATGACTCTACAGCTTCCCCTTGAAAATTCAAAAGAAGCAGCCCCCAGATGACGTTTAACCTAGACTTCTGAAATTTGGTAGACATATTAAGCAAATGGCAATCTACCAAAAAGCCTCTTGGTGCCATGCCCTAAACCAAACAGGAAGTCCACCACTTTGAATCCAATTTTTTTCCGTTTCCACACAATGGAATGTGACTAACTCCTCCTAGGGCATTACCCTGATCAACTTCAAACTTGTATAGTAGAGTCTAAACAAGTCAATGATGAAAAGATTTGAAAAGCTTCTGCATAACTTTAAAGGTGTGGCCATGCGGGACGGCGAATTTTGATGTTTTCTCCATGAAACAGGAAATGGCCCTGAAGATGTCCACATGTCAAAATTCAGTTCACTCACTCACCATGAAGGACGAAATTGTTGTTATTACGAAGCCAGAAATGCTCGAAACTTCTTGAGAATTGGTAGATATTGATGTGGAAAAACAGCTCTGGTACCCCCTGGAATGCTTCAAATAAGCAGACCCCACTTTGCGTTTAATGTAGAAATATGAAATTTGGTACACGTGTATTACATCAAGATCTACCAAAAAGCCTCTTGGTGCCATGACCTCAACTAAACAGGAAGTCTGCCATTTTGAATCAAAGGTCGGATTTTGTTCCATTTCCAAGCATTGGAATTTTATGAACTCCTCCAAGGGATTTTGCTCTATGGATGTGAAATTTGGTCAGTGAAATCTGAACAAGTTAATGATGAAAAGTTATCAAAGGCTTTTGTGGGGCGGCTGTGGCTCAGTAGTAGAGCGGTCGTCCATCTATCAGAAGGTCGGTGGTTTGATCCCCAGCCCCTGTAGTCTACATGTCGAACTGATCTTGGGCAAGATACTGAACCCCAAATTGCTCCCAATGGCTGTTCCATGGGTGTGTGAGTGTTTGTGTGAATGGTTACTGCTCCTAATGAGCAGGTGGTTCGTTGCATGATACAAATGCCACCACTGTATGAATGCTGGCTTGTGTTGCGCTTTGAGTGGTCAGTCAGACTAGAAAGGTCCAGTCCATTTACCATTGACCATTTTGGATAACTTGAAAGGTGTGGCCATGGTGGTGCAGCGAATTTCTATCATTCGCCATGAAACAGGAAGTTGTTATATCTCCACTGTTCATTGTCCAATCTTGGCCATACTTCACATTTAGGATGACGGCCCCACCCTGAACACATCCACATGGATGTTATTAACATTAAGTTTTTGTCACAGCGCCACCTGCTGGGAACAGGGTATGTCATATTTTATACATTTATGTACTTGTAATAGCCTGTTTATCATTCTGACCTCAAATTCAGTCAGAAGAGCTTTAAGACCTTGATGATGCTATAATGTGAATATGGTTAGCTGCTGTTAAACTGTGAAGGTGCAGCCTCTTGGTGAAGGATACAGGAAGTTGTTATAACTCTACTGTTAAAGCTCCAATCTGGCCCAAACTTCATATGTTGAATAAGAGTCCCACCCTTAAGACACCTAAACAACAATATTCAGTCACAGTGATAGCGCCACCTGCTGGCAAATATAGTCTTGTGTGACACATTTTGTTTGTTTTACTTATTGGGTGGTCATCAGAGGATACAGTCAAAGAGAAGGTAGATTACTAGGTGCTCTCTACTGTCACAGAGTGAACAAAAAAAGTTAAATCACAGTTATTCCCTCAGTTTTCATAGTGCATGCAAATACAGAGTCCTGTTTATCTAGAGGAGAGGAGTAGCGAGGCCAATGCTGGCACATGCCCTGACTTGCACAAACTCCGACAAGCGCCAGAGTGCGAGGGCCCGTTCAATGCTGCTTGCAGCTTTAATTATAATTCTTCCACACAAACACATTTTTGGGGGGCTTAACATGCACAAAAACTCATGAAAATTTGCCCACTCGTCAGAAGTGGTGAAAAATTTAATATTTCACCGCAGTCAGAATTAGGTGTGGTAAAATGACTCTACAGCGCTCCCTTGACATATTCTAAGAAGCAGCCCCCGGATGACGTTTGATCTAGACTTCTGAAATTTGGTATGCTTATTAAGCATATGGAGATCTACTAAAAAGCCTCTTGGTGCCATGCCCTAAACCAAACAGGAAGCGCGCCACCTGCTGGCACATATAAAAATGTCTTGTGTGACACATTTTGTTTGTTTTGTTTGACCACCCAAGTATTCATTGGGTGGTCATCACAGGATATAGTCAAAGAGAAGGCAGATTACCCAGTGTCCATACCACATGCAAATACAGAGCCATGTTTATGTCTAGGTGTACAGTAGCAAGGCTGACGCTGGCACGCGGCCCAACGATTGCACACCCCAATGGGTGCACGCCCCGACAGTAACGGGGTGCGAGGGCCCATTCAACGCTGCTTGCAGCTTTAATTTTGTGTTGTTTCTTTTGTATTTAGGGTTCACGCCCTGACCCCCAACGCCCGACCCCGGCTCATAATAATAATAATAATTAAAAATAATTATCTCTTTCCTTTGGTCTGTCAGATATCAACGACTGTGAGAGCGCCCCCTGTCAGAATGGAGGAACCTGTATCGATAAGGTCACTCAGTTTCAGTGCATCTGTGCTGATGGCTGGGACGGACCTACCTGTCAGAACGGTGAGAACGGTCCCTTTGCTGTTTTTTTGTTGTTGTCCATTTTTAGCCAAATTTTAGACCTAACACCACCAGGTGAACCCCAGGCTAGTTAGCCACAAAACAGGCCTGGCTAGGTGTGTTGACATAGTTGAGGTTGAACCAGATATTGTGACTGGTTCAGGACTTTATGCCATCTACAAAAGGTAAATACATGTTCTGTAGGTGTGTGTTTCACTGCACCAGTTCCATGCAGTCTAATTGTGATTAGAATGTTAGCATGCTAGCAACATTAATATCACTTTCAGTGAGGTAGCAGTCCACATCAATGCTAACCGTTGGCATGTTAATTACATTTAGTGTCTAATGATTGTTAGTATTAACATCCTAATTTGATGCTACTTAAAATACATAATGTGGACAAAAATGCACATATTTAGTATTTTAAAGGTAAAATAAATTACTTTTGTTAGGTGTCGTGTTAGCATCTCAGACTAAAACAACTCGCTGAAGAAAGCTCATCTGGATACATCCATCATGGATTTCGGATCAAAAATGAATTAGCACTATTTCTCACTTCAAATATTTGATCAGAACCAGATTTTAGCATTAGCGCTAAAACCATTTTATTACAAGGAGCAGCCATTTTGTGTCCTGCTTGTAAACAGAGGCTCAGAGAACTAAAGATCATCAAAATGTTCTCACAATCATATTTGAGCGTTCTTTTGAATGTTTTTGACCAGTTTTTTTGTAGAGCTCGGATCCAAAGAAAAGTTTAACACACCTTTTTTTTTTTAGATGCCGACGACTGCAGTCTTCATGCCTGGTGAGTTTCACACACACTCGTCTACATTTAACATAAAACGTCAATTGTCTTTTTTGGCTTCAGTAAATTATATATTTCTGACGTCATATTTTTGAAAGGTTTTTCAGATCTGTCTTAAATCCTCCTTTCTGCCTCGTCATCATCGTTCTGTTCATCAAATCTGGAACCAGACGACTGATAAATATCTTTCTGTCTGTGATGAGATAAGTCAGCCATGATGGCTGTAGATGCTTAGATCAGATTGATTTAGAGGATCAATTATTTATGATGATTATGATGTGATTGGTCACACCAGCGGTCCTCTGTGTCCTCCTGCAGTTATAACGGCGGGACGTGTGTGGATGGAGACAACTGGTACCGATGTGAATGCGCTCCAGGCTTCGCCGGCCCAGACTGCAGGATCAGTGAGTATTGACGTCTTTTTGCCTCGCTCTTCGTCTCTCGTCTGAGCCTCTCAGTGTGAGATCCGATCCCTCAGACATTCAGTGGTGGTCTGGGTCACATGACTTCATTCTTTTAGCAGTGTGAATGCTGATGTGTCCACAGCCTTAGGTCCTGTTTGCAAATGGCCAAAATGTAACAAAACGTTACCATTTTAGGGTAGAACCGTCATTGTGATAACGGCCCCGAGGCTCAGGTCTTCAAAGAAAATTCCAATAAAATATCTGCTGAAGTTTGTCAAGGGTGGGATTTTATGCAGACTTATCAGAAGTCATGCTGTTCCTGCTCACACAAAGAAAAACCAGCGTCCAGCGACAGCGAACACAGGAACAACAACAGATGAGACCCTGGTTTATGTTACACATCTAACACACCTAATGCCACACATCTGAGGGATGAAGCAGGAGGAGGAGAAAATCGACTTCAGGATGAACCAAAACAACAAAACCCAACAAAAAATCCCCCTAAACAGGAAACAGAAACAGAAATGGCGGTTCACTGCTCCGTTTTGGGCTAAATCGTTAACAGTACACTGATGACTCTTAACTAGCCTGAACCTCTTTAAAGCAAAATGTCGCCACACCATTTTGTCCTTACTTTTGGTTCAACGGTCCTTCGTTATGGTTGATACAGGAATGTATAACGTCTGGAGAAAGACGGACGTATCCTAGAATTAAGTTCTCCAAATGTATGAGTTTACGTGATACGTATTCACCCGTACATTGTAGTTACATATACGGGTTTTAAAACTCACCCCTACTATTTACAGGTCTATACGAGGGTTGCTTATCATTTCTCTGGAAGCTAACACTATCCTAACACCATTAAATCCACAAAACTACACACAGAAACGTTAGTGCTAGCAGTTAGCTAACAGATGTAGGGATAGATATGGAGCACTGCTGACAGCGTTGACCGTCGATGTCTTAGCTAAAGACATCTAGCCTTCGAAACAGCCAATTAGCAGCAGCGGAGCTCAGGAACCGACTCCTGTCAAATGACACAGGAATCCTTCATTATTTGCACCTTTGTTTAAATTTGGATCATTTCTTTGTTTGTGTTTGTCCCAGTGATGCTTATATGTACATATAGAGAGGAAGTGATCTGATTACTAGTGTTCTCGTGTGGAGACGTGTCGTAACACCAGGTGTGAACAGGCGGGGTCAGACTAACTAAACTAAACTAACCTGTCATCTGTCTCAGAGATCAACGAGTGCCAGTCGTCGCCCTGCTCCTCTGGTTCCACCTGTGTGGACGAAATCAACGGTTATCGCTGCGTCTGTCCTCCAGGAAGAGGCGGTCCACGCTGCCAGGAAGGTAAAACCTGCCATCACATGGTCACCAATCATTCGCCGTAGCTCAGCTGTGTCACTGTCAGCTGATGTTGGTGCTGGTTTTGTGCTGCAGCATCTGGGAGGCCCTGTGTGGTCGGAGGTCTGGTGGCTCTGGATGGAAGCAGATGGGACGAAGACTGCAACAAGTGCCGCTGTCACAACGGGAGAATCAGCTGCTCGAAAGTACAGCTAGCATTCACACGTTCACCGCTAACGTTAAAGGAACATAAATCTTGTAAAGTTTCTTTTTATTCTTTTACTTGATTTAAGGAAAAAACAACATGTTTGTAATCCATTGGCTACAACAGCTAACATTAGCATTCCCAGCTAACATTACTGTTTGATCAAATCCAGTGTGTTTTATTTCCAGGTTTAAATAAATGTGTGCTGATTTTTCAGAATTAATTAATGCCTTTCCTATTTTGTAATAATTAGTTAGCTCGGAATTGTTTGAATGCTAACTGTTAGCATTCAAGAACTGTGTGTCAGATTTCCTACATTTATATGAGCTTGAACACAGCAGAAAGACATTTGAGCCTCCTGCCCTGAGCATAATGTCAGAGGAAAGTGGTCACTGTGTGAAAGTATTAAGAAGCCAAATATTCAAGTACAAGACCCTGAATTGAGTAAATTCACCTCATCACAGTAACACTGAGTAAAATTGTTGTGTCGTGTCTCCGACAGCTTCGCTGTGGACCGACACCCTGCAGCCTCAGCGGTAAGACGCCAGGCTCTGAGTGTCCAGCCGGTCAGACCTGCGTCGCCGTCCCTGACCACAGCTGCTTCATCACGCCCTGCTCCAGCCAGGGTGAGTGCTGGAGCCCCGCCAACCAGGCCCCACCCACAACCAGGTGTCGCCCAGAGAGCAGCTGCGCTAACGTCACCTTCACCTTCAAGAAGGACGTCATGACAAAGGTCAGTTTGGCGTCCATGTTATAACTTAGTTTGCTGATCACAGATGTGGTTGCTGATGTCACTCCTCTGGATCTACAGGGTGTGACAGTGGACCAGGTTTGTCATGAGCTCAGGAGCCTCTACATCGTCAGGAACCTGTCCTCAGACTCCTCCGTCTCCATCAGCTGTGAGGCGTCGCTCAGCTCCAACAACGAGATCCACGTAGCCATCGTGAGTCACGTGTGGTCTGAAGAAACAGTCCACCGATCAGCTGATTTAATCTGCTTCTGATCACATTTACATTGACCAAAGTCTGGAAGTAAAATCTGGAAGAGGAGCAAGAATTTGGAGATAAAAGCCCCAAAAGGAAACAACACTGTTGCTGAAGCCAGAAAATAAAAAGCTTTGTGGGGAATGTAAAAGCTTTTCTAGCCTACTGTGCATGCATCAGTAATTATATGGTACCAAAGTGAGCTTGTACTTAGACTGAAATGTCAGACAGACCACAATATTCTGTTCAATGTTTCAGTGGACAGAGGAGCAGAGGCGAGGCTTCGTCAAGGAAATCACAGACAAGATCATGGACGAGGTCAGCAAGAGGGGCGCCAACAGCAGCATCATCAGCGCCATAGCCGAGGTCCGCATCCAGAGACGACAGAGCCCCGACACCAACGGTGAGCCGCCGTGGAATCCACACTTCCTGAACTCACGGTGCACTTTCATTTAGGGCGTGGCCAACTGCCTTTTCTTAGGACGGCAACTCATTGGTGAAGAAAAGACATCGGTCTGTTTCACTGATGAGCTAACGAGGTTCCTCCCACTGCTGGCCTTTAATGAATAAATCTAATTTAAAATAATTATTGTGTAACCAGCAGAGTGTAGGTGTGTCACTAGTGTTTAAAGCCCCTTTCTCACCAATGCGTATTTCAAAAAGTACATGGTACGTTCCTGACGTTTATTAAAACGTGGAAGAACGGTCATGATAGTCAGAAAAATAGAGTTAGTAAAGCGAATATGAGAAGTAACTGACAAGTACCTGAAGTCCTTGTGGAGTTCTGTCAAGTAGTACTACATCTTCTATGAGTTCTAGTCATGGGAATGGATGAGTAGCTGGCAGGTAACGCGAGTAAGAGTGAAGTAACCTCTGACTATTAGAAGTAAGCAAGAATTACGAGAAGTCCTTATAACAAGTCGACAATACGGCCCGCTGACGTCACAGCCGGGAGCGAGGAGTACTATAAATACTTCAGCTGGAACAGTTGGGATTCAGACACACAGTCTCCCTCAGCTGAAGCCATTGTCTCACCCAGCACCGCCTCCTCTATCGTCTTCTTCTCATTCTCCTCCTCCTCCTCCTATGCAATAATAACTGATATAAAGCAAGATCATTCTCTGCCTCATCCAATTGCAGTAGTGCTAAGTTCAGTCTATGATCAGCCATTATGATCTCTTCCGAGCAGAGTATTTATACTCCCATGCTGCTCCAGCTGTACCACAGACTTTTCATACTCACCATTGACTTGTGGCAAACTTGTGCGACTCATCACATACTCAATACCAACTCCACTGACTTCTTGCTTTCTTATTGCAAACTCATTAATGTCTCATTGCCTACTTGGTAAAAACTCTTATGACGTGGGGAACGCTGTGGGAACTTCCACTCTTCATGCAGGCACGTCCTATAAGTTGCCACGACGACGCAGCGGGTGACTGATAAGTAGACAGTAAGTAAGTGAAGTTTGAACTGTGTTCGTACTGAGTACATGATGAGTAATTGATACATATTGAGCAAAACGACTGACTGCCACGTAAGTTTTGAACAGTTCAAAATTTACGTGGCCTGCTAGACGTACAGTGAAGTTCTCATCGTCCATGTCAAGTAATTGAAACGTTACAAAAGTCCATGAAAAGTACCCGAAAAGTAAGAGGAGTTCTTGCTACATTTTTCTCATTTTTCCTGGTCGTAGTACATACTTCTACTAATATGCATTGGTGTGACAAGGGCTTAACAAGCAGAGTGTACGTCATCACTAGTGTGTAACCAGCAGAGAGTACGTCATCACTAGTGTGTAACCAGCAGAGTGAACGTCATCACTAGTGTGTAACCAGCAGAGAGTACGTCATCACTAGTGTGTAACCAGCAGAGTGAACGTCATCACTAGTGTGTAACCAGCAGAGTGAACGTCATCACTAGTGTGTAACCAGTGTTCTGAGTTGTGAAGCCTCCTATGTAGTTTCATCTGTTCCGTCCTTTAAACAGCAGTAAAAATACTGCAGCTTTGACTTTAGAGGTTTTTGTTGGTCATTGGTTCAAATCATTTTCTGCTGCCTCAAGATAACAATGATCCAACAATGCTGCTGACCACACCTCATTTAACACCTGACCACACCTCCTTTTAATACCTGATCACACTTAATTTTAACACTAACATGGACGCACAGATGGATGCAAGAGGGTTCGCTAGTTGTCGTAGTTGATGGGTACTGTTGGTCACCAGGACACATGATGGGTCAGATCATCTCAATCTTTAAATGGGAGTCAGAATTTTGAACCCTGTCAACCAAACCAAGTTGATAAAGGCTGGACTGTGGACTAGCTTGTTAGCTAACAACATAATAAGTATTAAATAGGATAGACGCTAGGCTAGTAGTGTCATCCTGGTTCCACTTTGCCAAATGTCCGACTGACCTCCATTTTGCTCTCCATCCAGCAGACCTCCTCATACCCCTGATGGTTTCTGTGGTGATTGTGGTCTGGGCGTTGGCGATAGCCTCCATGTTGCTGTGGTGCATGAGAAGGCGGAGGAAGCAGAGGGCCCACACGGGGGTCAGCACGCAGCCATCGTCTTTGGCGGCGGAAGACAACAATGCCCTCCACAACAACATCAGCGCCGCCAGCGAGCAACTCAGCCACATCAAGAACCCTATCGAGAAAAACCCACCGAACCAACACCACCGCCTCCATCACCACCTTGGTGAGGACAAGAACTCCAACATAAGGAAGTCGGACACTGGGAGCCAATCAGATGAAGACAAGGTGGACAAGAGGCTGCAGAAGGTGAGGTTCTCGCGGGCGCCACCGGCATACTCGCTGGTGGACTGGGAGGAACGATACTGGACGAGCAAACAGGACAACAGGCAGCTGCAGTCAAACAGGATGGAGTATATTGTTTAACCAAACTGACGGGACCGCCCACCGCCGAATTTCTTTTTTTTGGGGGGGGGGGATTTTTTTTGCCTTGAATGATAGGACAGCCTGAAGAGGTGACAGGAAATGAGGGAGAGAGAGTGGCGGGAAGACATGCAGCAAATGGCCACGGGTCGGAATCATACCCGCGCCGACCGCTAGAGGACTAACCACTGCGCCCCATGCACCGTTGTGTTTTTAATATTCAGAATCTCCAGAGGGATTTTTGCTGGTTTAAACAGTCCACTGTGATTGGCTGGATCTCCAATGTTGGTGGACGCCTTCTTAAAAACTCCAGAATCTGGATGTGTGGGAGGAGTTGAAAATATTTATTTTGTTTGGGGTTTTTTGGGAGGGGAAGTTAAAATGAAGAATCGTTCATGTTTCTGTGCAGATGTGTAAATACTTTTTTGTTGTGTATATTTGATTCTCAATGTAATCTTGGAGATCCTTCTCATATTCATTTTTTATTTATGAGTTTGAGGTTTTCTAAGGAAAGGATAGTTTATTTCTAGCCTTCTGGATTTGGGCCTTAACAAACATTTTGTGCGTTGCTCAGTGCCATTTTGTTGGTATGTTCACCGGGATGTTCTCTAAGAAGTACTTTATGTATAAATGGAAAGGGAGGGGGGTGAATTCTCAGAGGTTGGAGACATATTTTGCTGCTGTACGGTCTCTTTATAGTGATTTTTGTTTTGTACAGTGTAAAAAGATGACAACAGGTTTCAGATGCATTTTCTGTTTTTGTAACAATCTGACCGAATCTGTGTGATTAAAGGAGGCACAAAACAAATTGTGTTTATCATTTAGGGTTGGATACTTTGGTCTGTAAGATACTGACCAAATTATGTGAGAACTCCAGAGGATTGATTCACGTTAAATCACTGCCAAACAGTCGCTGTAAAATATGTAATCTGTCCAGGACAACACCTGAGGCTAGCTAACGTTAGCAAGTCTCACCTGAGGAAACACCTGGTCAAACACTGTAGCTGATGTTAGCACATCTCACCTGAGGAAACACCTGGTCAAACACTGTAGCTAATGTTAGCACGTCTCACCTGAGGAAACACCTAGTCAAACACTGTAGCTAACGTTAGCAAGTATCACCTGAGGAACCACCTGGTCAAACACTGTAGCTAACGTTAGCACATCTCACCTGAGAAAACACCTGGTCAAACACTGTAGCTAACATTAGCAAGTCTCACCTGAGGAAACACCTGGTCAAACACTGTAGCTAACGTTAGCACATCTCACCTGAGAAAACACCTAGTCAAACACTGTAGCTAAAATTAGCATGTCTCACCTGAGGAAACACCTGGTCAAACACTGTAGCTAATGTTAGCACATCTAACCTGAGGAAACACCTGGTCAAACAATGTAGCTAACGTTAGCACGTCTCACCTGAGAAAACACCTGGTCAAACACTGTAGCTAACGTTAGCAAGTCTCACCTGAGGAAACACCTGGTCAAACACTGTAGCTAACATTAGCAAGTCTCACCTGAGGAAACACCTGGTCAAACACTGTAGCTAACATTAGCAAGTCTCACCTGAGGAAACACCTGGTCAAACACTGTAGCTAATGTTAGCACATCTAACCTGAGGAAACACCTGGTCAAACAATGTAGCTAACGTTAGCACGTCTCACCTGAGAAAACACCTGGTCAAACACTGTAGCTAACGTTAGCAAGTCTCACCTGAGGAAACACCTGGTCAAACACTGTAGCTAACATTAGCAAGTCTCACCTGAGGAAACACCTGGTCAAACACTGTAGCTAACATTAGCAAGTCTCACCTGAGGAAACACCTGGTCAAACACTGTAGCTAGTGTTAGCACATCTAACCTGAGGAAACACCTGGTCAAACATTAAAGCTATCTAAAAGATGAAGAGTGGACGTGTTTGATAGCCTAAAAGACAAGTCCCCTGTAGCAGCTGGAGCTTACGTTGGCACGTCTGCAGCCAGGGCTGCACTCGTTCATGGAAAGTTGAACCCTCCATGAAAACTTTGTGAATGACGCATTGGCAACTTGATGACATCATGTAACTAATGAGCTAGTTGTTGTTGGAGGTAGCTGGGGTTTTTCACTGTCTTGTCAGCTATTAGCTGTGTTAGCTATGTTAGCTATCTTCAGCTATCATAGCTAACATTAGCTAACTTCAGCTATCATACCACGTCAGCTGAGCTCATGTTAAACATTAAGTCTCTGCTCCCAGTGTCTTTAGATACTATTGAATCCGACTCAGACTTAAAGCAGCTGTTTTATGGTGGGACCAGATTTTTACCAATATAAACTTTAGTTCACCAACACTAAGAATCTTTTCTGATTGGCTCAGCTCTACAGGCTCAATCTGCACACATTTCATTTACTCGGTGACATCGTTAACTAACCTGTGATGATGTCACAGATGGTCCCACAGTTTATCATCCTCTCTGTGATGGTCTGACACCACAGCTTTTCTTCTTCTGTTCTTCACTCTGGTGAAGTAAAGAAAATCGTAATCTGGGTTTTTGATTGGTTTACACAGATTTTAGTCGTGTTGCTGTTGGTTTTTATAATTTTACATCACATTTTCATCGCAAAAGGTGGCGTGGTGGAGACATATGGCTGCTCTGGAGCGGTTCAGACCACCGAGCGGAAACATGGGGGGGACATAAACTTTGAAAAGTGATGAATTGGCCTCTGTTAAAAACATATTTTCAACTGCATATCCTGTTTAGAAATAATAGGGGGACATTTTCCCTCTGTCCTGATCTGGATCATGGGTTAACGTTGGTCTAAACCTGCTGTTTGGTGCTTCATAAATAAAACTTCATAATAAAAAAAGACTTCAGCGGTGCTTTCATTTCAGCAGATAGAATCATCTTGAACCTTTGTTCATATTACTATTTGGAGCTGATTAACTTGTCAGTTCTCTCTCCTGTGTTTGGATCATTAATGTGGTGAAAACCCTGACGATAAAACCTGTTTTAATGTTTCAATAACACTGAGGCTGCGTTCACCAACCTCATCCTGCTACTGTTCTCAGATCAGATCTGGTTGTGTTGACGGTCCATACTTCCAGTGGTCTGTATCCAGCTCCAATGTGAACACATCTGAAAGAGAACAGATCAGGTTTGAGTCACTTCATCCAAAACTCTCAGCTTTCTCAGCCAACTAAATAAATGTAGTTTCTGTGTTTTAGTGAAGTCATTTCTATTCTTTTAAACTTTATATGCTCACAAAGTATTTTATTGTAGTACTGTAATAGTACATGTTCCGGCCCCCCTGAACCCCTGTTGGAAAGAGCCTGGGGGATTTGTGGCTCTTGTGACCCACCACTTAGTCCTCTGCAGACATGTGACAGCGTTTAAAAAGATCGAACGCCGACCCTCGTCGATAAACAACATTTAGAGTCTCTGCCCCCAGCAAGCGGAGTCACGAGGCTGCCCCAATGTGGTCGACTCCTTGGGAACGCCGGCCTTTATGTGCAGCTTTCTGACTCTCTCTTCTGAGAAAGCGGCTCAGAGACAGGGTTTGTTGGGACGTGTGGCCGATCATTTGGATTCTGTGGTGCTGATCTAACATGATGCCAATCTTCCCCTTCCTCTCATTATGGTCTGGCCTTGGTCCAGCCTGTCACATCTATCCAATGAGACGGAGACACACCTTCACTCAGCCTATCATCACATATTTAACAATCCAACAGATAATTTAGAAATGAGTTGATAATCATTTAAGGATGATCTGTTGTCTGTCAGGATGACTCTGAAGGTCTGAACAGATTCTGATAAATGTTCTGGTGGAGCTTTTCTCTGAGTCCCATCTAGTTAAAGAAAATCTGATGTGAAAACTGATCCAAAGTGGGACTGGTTATCAGAACCAGCTGTGTTCATAACCCCCCAATGTATGAACGTGTCTGACAGACAGCTGCTCTTAGTGGAAAGGTCAAAGGTCACCAGAATCAACAGGATCCAAAACATCCAGAGATGAATCTTCGTCCTCAGTCCTCAGAGTCAAACTCGATGGATTCATGTTTATGTCAGACTGAAATAAAGCCACGTGTGAAAGTCATCAATATGTAAAGCAGTCCTTTAGATGTTAATGAGCTGGAACACACCTCCTCCTCATGTGTGTGCTCCAGTCACCAGCGTCCGTTGGGTTTTTTGTGTTTTTAATGGTCCGAGCCGTGGAACCTGACCTTCAGCTTCAAAGCAGAGCGAATGTGATCATTAGCATCGCCACCGCCTGGCCGACTCCAGAACGAATCCGTCTGAGTCTTTATTTCACGTCTGGAAGCCAGGCTGCAGCAAAGCTGATGATCTGTGGAGCAAGGCACCACCACTGCCATAGGGTTGGGGGTTCAATGCCTGCTATGACCATGAGTGGTGTTAACACATGGAGCTGTGAGAGAGTCTGGTTGTTATGGCTGTTGGAACCTAAGAAGTCAGTGTTTGCACAAATTGCTCTGTAGCGGGTGTGGTTGAAGATGTGTGACTCAGCGGTGCACAAACAGTTGTAGGAACTGCAGGAGTCTGGAGATGGTGAGGAGAAGGGGAGATATGTCACCTCCCTCAGGCCAAATGCAGAGGAGTAAACGAAACAACATCCAGACAGGATCCCGTCATGATCCCTCACGTTTTATCGTTGATCTCGCTGTCCGCTGTTTTCTAAAAACATCTTGACTCAATTTGTCACCATCAAACATGCAAACAGAGGAAAAACACGAAGAACTCCTCCCACACACGTTTGTTGATGTTTCCTCTACTTGTGGAGAGGTGATCAAACGGGACGCCCCGCCGTCTCAGTCTGGGAACTCTCAACCCTGCTGTACAAACCAACTGTCCTTCAGCCAGTTTCTAACTGGCTGCCATCAAACGTCTGATTCATCCACTGTGAACCTCATCTCTGCAGAGACAAAGGGATGCTGGGAAATCATTTGATGTCAGCGTTCATCTGCACCTGTTTAAATGCTGCATGAACTTCCTCTGACAACACACGAAAGAGCTCTGACCTGACCTGCATAAATGCACTGTTAGCACTAACTGTTTACACAAACTGTTAGCACTAATGACACTATTAGCTAAATGATAAAAACCGTTATGTATCGATAGGACATAGCAGTGAATAAGTACATTATGTTTCATAAAACATTTGGAAAACTTGGTTAACACTGGTGACAAAAGAGCTACGACTGAAATGATTTAAAACTTACAGGGTTAGAAGAAAATTACTGTAAGTTCAGTCCAACAATGTTTTATTTTAAGTATTTGTCACTAAACGTAAAAGTCTAAAAAAAATCATTAATCATAAAGCATAATGAAATATTCAAAATACTAAATGCATGATGATTTCCTCTATTTTATTTGCATTTTATGTCAGGTCAGAACTTTTGTAATATATTTGCAGCCTTTAATTTCCTTCAGGATCAATAAGGTCTTCGTTTATCTATCTATCTATCTATCTAGCAATACCCAACCCTACAATCAGCATACTGTTATTACACTGTTAGCGCTCTGTTATCACTATTATATAGACCTGTCTAAAGCCCTAGATACAGTTTTACTAGATAGACTAGCTGCCGCAGGCGTGGACCAGAACGCCTGCCACTGGGTCACAAACTATCTTGCAGATAGAACTCAACGTATTGTTGCAGATTCTATTCATTCAAACATTCTGAAGGTCACTAAAGGAGTACCACAGGGTTCAATTGTAGGCCCCTTACTCTTCTCACTGTATATTAATAACATTGCATCATTTGACAATGGCTGTAAGGTGCATTTTTATGCTGACGACACTGTTATTTTCATCTGCTTCTACATTGAGGAGAGCCTTATCTATCCTGCAGACGGCTTTTAAATCAATCCAACAATGCACTCTTTGATCTTAAACTTGTTTTAAATGGAACAAAAACAAAATATATATTTTCTAGATCCCGCTCCCTGGAGAGAACTGATTTTAGTATTTGTACTCTGAATGGTTTTAAAATCGAAAGAGTGTCCTCCTACAAGTACCTTGGTGTTATTATAGATGAAAAGCTCTCTTAAGCTCTCTCTTCTCTAAAAATCATGTTGATGAGCTAGTTAAAAAGCTAAGGATGAATCTTGGGTTCTTTTTTTTGGAATAGATCCTGCTTCTCAGCTGAAGCTAGAAGGCGGTTAGTACAGTCCACTTTCCTGCCTGTACTTGATTATGGTGACATTTTTTATATGCATGCCACAGTGAAACCACTCGATACTGTTTATCATTCAGCTCTTCGTTTCATTACTGGTTATCATTTCAGAATGCATCATTTTACCAGGCTGTAGGTTGGTCATCACTATACACAAGGAGAAGGCAGCACCTGCTTATTTATGCTTATAAAGCTATTTTACAGAAACTACCCAGTTATCTGACATCACTAATTTCACGGCGCTCTAATGTCCACCAAACCAGATCTCAGGAATGGTTACTCCTCGAGGTGCCAACTGTTAGAACTGAACACGGAAAAACTGCTTTTAGCTATTGTGTGCCTGGAGCCTAGAATAAGTTCCAAGAGGCCGCTAAGTTAAAGACACTCATCTACATGAGTTTGACGTAGAGGACTGCAAATGTTTTATATAGTTTATTTTAATATCTTTTATTGGAATTATTTATTGATTGATATGCTGATATTGATGGCTCATGTTTTATTTCTTTTTCCCTTGTTTTATTGTCTTTTAATTGTTTTATGATTTTTTTAAATTATTGTTCATAACCATGGCACCATTTATGGCTGATGTTTTTTATTGCTTTTCCCCTTGTTCTATTGTTTTGTTTTGTTTTTAATTGTCTCATGTTTTTAGATTATTGTATGCAACCAGGGCTCTGTTGAAAATGAGACTCCAGTCTCAATGGATTTCTCTGTCTAAATAAAGGTTAATAATAATAATAATAATAATTAGTCTGTTATCACACTATTAGCACTCTGATATTACACTATTAGCACACTATTAGTTCTCTTTTATCACAATATTAGCACACTGTTAGCACTCTGTTATCACACTATTAGAACACTGTTAGCGCTCTGTTAGCGCTGTGCACTGGGTGCAAGATGGAGCCTTTAGTCAAAATCTTTAGTTAAAATCATCGTCAGCGCTACCAGCAGTGATTCTATAATTAATCTGGTCTGAGGATCATAAATTCCAAAAAAATCTATCAATTAATCTGAAGTGTCAATTGAGGCCAACAGTTTAGTTCCAGCTGACCTGAAGTCAGATGATCTGACTCTTAACCTGAGTCCAGAGACTCTACATACCAGAGATTCCCGTCCCAGAGTGTGTGACAGCTGTAATGACTTCCACATGCTGCTGTGTGTCGGCTTGAGCGTTTGTTTCCAGGCTGACTCATCAGCTAATGGCTGGATCTCCTAAAGCCTCAACGACACAGTAAACCCCAGCCGCTGAAATGAGTCATTGGCGGTCTGCTGCCACCGGTGGAGGGACTTCAGTCCAGTTTGGGTGGTCTGTTGGTTCCACTCCCCACTCTGGGTTCAGCTTGGTTCACCAGCAGTTGACAGGAAAAGTGCTCTGTTTTGGTTTAGGGTTGAACATCTGTGGTGTTGCACACCAACCCCAGGACTCCTAAACCTGGAAAGAAGCCAGGTGGGACAACGAGCGTCAAACCATTGTCCTCGAACAGACATGGAAACAAGTTTGACTCCACCTGCATTAGCCGTGTTTTGGCAGAAAAAACTGGGCTTTCATGGGGTCCGTGGTTGAACGGGGGTCAGGAAACTAATGATAGAAGGTCAAACATGAGATTGGTCAGTCAGCAGGGTGGTCCGAGAGATTCCTCTTGTCAGTCCATCCAGTCTGTCCGACTTCAACAGGCTTCATGTACAGTACCAGTCAATAGTTTGGACACAGTTACCTATCCACTTGAATGGGAAACTGTGTCCAAATTTTTGACTGGTAGTGTATATTAACTTCATCACTTCTGGATCACATTTTCACATTCACCTGCTGAGGAGTGAACCGTCACACGTGAATTCAGGCGTATGAGTATCTCCAGCTGACACCAAAATTCACGTCACCAAAGTAGAACTCTACAGGAATTTGCTCACGTGCTTCTTTAATTTTACACACGTGTGATCATTCACTAAATCTTAGTTGGACGTACCTGCCAAATCACAATCACAATTAGCTTGGAGCCAATCAGGGTCTAGTATGGAACTTACACATGCAAAGTGAAAATGGACTTTACACCGAAGTAGGAGACATCTTGGCATCTATTTCACATTGAGTGTCACCGTTAGTTTCCACCAGATGCAGTTTTCATTTTCACGCCCAATGTCCACGTAGTTTAAGTATTAGATGTATCAGATGTAGTTTAAGTATCAGTTCTTCTTGCATCCATTAGTGTGACCATGTTTGTGTAGACATCACCTCTGGCGGTGCCTCAGGATTTATCAGGACACCTGCTGTATGAACCTGGACTGTTTCACTGTGTGAACCTGGACTGTTTCACCATGTGAACCTGGACTGTTTCACTGTATGAAACGTATAAACCTGGACTTTTTCACTGTATGAACCTGGACTGTTTCACCGTATAAACCGTATAAACCTGGACTGTTTCACTGTGTGAACCTGGACTGTTTCACTGTGTGAACCTGGACTATTTCACTGTATGAACCTGGACTGTTTCACTGTATGAACCTGGACTGTTTCACCGTATAAACCGTATAAACCTGGACTGTTTCACTGTATGAACCTGGACTGTTTCACCGTATAAACCGTATGAACCTGGACTGTTTTACTGTATGAAACGTATAAACCTGGACTTTTTCACTGTATGAACCTGGACTGTTTCACTGTATGAAACGTATAAACCTGGACTTTTTCACTGTATGAACCTGGACTGTTTCACCGTATAAACCGTATAAACCTGGACTGTTTCACTGTGTGAACCTGGACTGTTTCACTGTGTGAACCTGGACTATTTCACTGTATGAACCTGGACTGTTTCACTGTATGAACCTGGACTGTTTCACCGTATAAACCGTATAAACCTGGACTTTTTCACTGTATGAACCTGGACTGTTTCACTGTATGAACCTGGACTGTTTCACCGTATAAACTGTATAAACCTGGACTGTTTCACTGTATGAACCTGGACTGTTTTACCGTGTGAACCTGGACTGTTTCACCGTGTGAACCTGGACTGTTTCACAGTATAAACCGTATAAACCTGGACTGTTTCACTGTATGAACCTGGACTTTTTCACTGTGTGAACCTGGACTGTTTCACCGTGTGAACCTGGACTGTTTCACTGTATGAACCTGGACTATTTCACCGTATGAACCTGGACTGTTTCACTGTATGAACCTGGACTGTTTCACTGTGTGAACCTGGACTATTTCACTGTATGAACCTGGACTGTTTCACTATATAAACCTGGACTGTTTCACTGTATGAACCTGGACTGTTTCACTGTGTGAACCTGGACTGTTTCACTGTATGAACCTGGACTGTTTCACTGTATGAACCTGGACTGTTTCACTGTATAAACCTGGACTGTTTCACTGTATGAACCTGGACTGTTTCACTGTGTGAACCTGGACTGTTTCACTGTACGAACCTGGACTGTGTGTGGGACCTTATGGATGCATATTTTTTTGTGGATTAGACACAAATTTAATAAAGTGAATTAAAAAGTGACTGAATACTAGTTCATAGCACTATCTGCCATTGTGGAGACAATGTGGAGATAGTCTGGACGCACAAGTGTACAAACCGTATACATATTTATATTGGCTAGAGAATATGATTAAAAAAGTCATTTAAACTCTGATACCTGAAACTAACAAATGATGTAAAGAATGTGATGATGTGATGGAGGTCATGACTCTCACGGCGCAGCGATGGCAGCAGGCTTGATTTGATATTGATCAGCTGAGGTCTGGTTTGGTCTCTCAGAGGGATGAGGAGGGTGTTTGTTTTAGTCAGCAGGACACGCAGCTGAATAATGAAGTTATTATGGTGGTAGCTTTAAATCATTTACATTGTCTCCTTCTCTTTCCATGTTCCCTCTTTCTGCAGCTTCTTTCTTCCCTTTAAAGACATTAGATGTGGTTACACCCCTCTTTAAGTTGGCTAATATGTTTACTGAGTGCTACTAATCACGCTACAGCTGGAGTCACATGACACTGAGGCGACAGAGCCGACATCGTCCAACTGTGTTTAATTGTCTTAAAAAATACTGTTCAGCTGTAAAAATCAGTCCAACTTTATATTTTATAGAACATTCTTCTCCACACATGATGGAGATCAGTTTCATCTCTGTAGTATTGTCCAGTATGTCAGATTGTTGCTGCCGCTACGTTAGTTTAGCATATTTCAATCTTATTGGCTGCTGCAAACACAACCAACCAATGAGCCGAGGATGATCCTACTGATTTCAGTATCACCACCAGCTGTTGTTTTTATCTTTCTGCTGCCTTAAATGGAAAAAGACAAATGAGACCACCTCATTCTGCGTTTGTTCAACATTAGCAACGACACTGCACCACATGTAAGACAGTCTTATAGTAACGTTTGTCATGAGGGTGGTGCTACAGGAAAGAAAATGGACATCATGTGATTGGTTAATGTGAGATTTTAGTATTCTACTGAACAGGTCGTTTTTGTCCTCATGAGGTTTTGTCCTCAGCCTAATAGCTTCAAAAAGAGTAAACATAAAAATAGGCCATTTTGTCTTTAATCGTGTCTTAAGTCCATTTCAGTGTGATGGCATCCTCTTCTTATTTTCCTCAGCAATGTCCAGAAATCAACCGTCAATCAAAAGCGCCTAAGCATAAAACAACTACATCAGTTCAGGGTCATTTAATTCAGTGACAAAATCACAATGTGCCAAAATATCTTTGCAAAATATTAGCCTATTTAAGCAGTGTGTTCTCACTTTTTTTAATGTGATTTCTGTTTTCGAACATCACGGCAGATCTTCTCTATGTCAGGGCTGTAAGATTTGACTTCACACATGACTGCAGGCTGTCATCTGTGAGGCGGGAGCGATACTTGACTGTATGTAGTTCATGCTTAAGTATAAGTAGGTGGATCCAAAGATGGACAGGACTCCTAATGCATTCTTCTTCATGTTAAAATAAGTGTCGGGAATGGCGTTCCATGTCTCAAACACAAGTTTGTCGGGTTTGGGAGTTTTCAATATCACTCCATTTGTGCTCTTGAGCGAGAACAGCCTTCTGACGGGCAACATCTTCCAGATCAGCTGTCAGGCTTTTGAACTTGGACACCCATAAGCCTTTATCGGCCAGTTCAATTTCAAGATCTGGTTGACTTAATCCTGTGAATGCGGACATGTTCAGCAGGGATGGGTTGATCTCCAGGGGTGTGACAGGGAAGGATAATGTATTTTTTTCCTTTCTGAACTCGCTGAATCTTTCCCCAAATGCAGTTTGCATTACGATGATCGCACATGTAAAGACTCACAATTTATGTGATGTTCTTCTTTGAACTCTCTCAGGGAGGGGAAGTGAGAGAGCCTGTCTGAACATCTCTGGCGAACATCGTCATTTTGTGCTCAAATGCCAAAACATCTCCCAGCATCTGCAGCGCCGTGCTTCCCTTCCCCTGGAGACTTTTATTCAGTGTGTTTAGATGACTTGTCATATCCACCATGAAGTGTAACTTTTCCAGCCAACCCGGATATTTCAGTTCGGGATAAGTGAGGCTGTTGCTTTCCAGGAAAGTTTTCACATGTTCAAGACAAGCAGCAAATCGTTTCAGCACCTCCCCCCTTGTTATTTATTTTCATGTTATTTTTTGTCAAAGCTACAGGGAGCCATTGCAGAGGGGCTTAAGAGCCGCGGGTTGCCGACCCCCGCTCTAAGTGATATTTGTGATTTTTCCCTTCAAACTTTTGAGACATTCAGGGAACTGTTGGAAACTTGTGATCATTTATTGAATGATTAAATCAAGTCAGCATCAGTCAGTGTTGGTCCTCCGCTGTGTCCAGTCCTTCCATTAAAACCCCAGAGTGAATAAGGTCAGTCCAGTCTATCCTCTTCAGTCTTCTCTCTGACCTCAGAGCGCACGGTGCTCCTCATGGTTCTCTGCATCAGCCAGGTGGCCATGTGGACGGCGACGAACGCCCCACCGGCCGCCAACAGCCAGTTCCTCCGGAGCCAGCTCTGAGGCTTCATATTGACTCCTCTGTCGGGGAAGAACAGGAGAATTAATGCATGAAGTTTGACTGTAAAGCACTTTAAAGGGGGTTTACAGCAAAGAAATACAAAGATAAAATGTAAAGGAATAAAACCACTAAAATACCAGACTTTGGAACATGTGACTAAATATGATGAAAACTAATGAGGACATTTAACACAGCACTAAGGCTACATTCAAACTGTTTGGGCTTTCATTAAATAAGAGATTTTTGATAACTAATCATCACTACAACTACAACAGACTGTTAAGTTAAAGATGATTTTACGGTGATGTTGCCTATAAAACCAGGAAAAATTAACACATTAAGAATCACATATAATCTAAAATCTAAGATAACACCTAGTCTGATATATTAATATATTACTAGTATATTATTATCTGTAGACATGTTTTCACTTCAGCTTCAGTACAGAGTTTTCTTAGAGCAGCTCAGTGGACAGGAGAGGAAACTGGTGAGCAAACTGACAGTGGTGGTTGTTAAAACATCTGATTCAACTGGTGTGGTATCATCACTGTATGTGCATATATTAAAGTTAAAGAGCCCCTAACCTATTGTGCAACACTACAGCGCCACCGTCAGTCATGATCTATTGTGACACTACCCTCACAAATTCACCCATAATCCAGAAGCCCTTATAAGCCATGTTTGTCCCAGTCTTTGGTTGTAGAGCAGTGATCCGATCACAAGTGGATGGCTCCAAGTCCGCATGTGATTGGATCACCTGGGATGGATGTGAACACCAAGAGTGAACAGGCCCTCAAACTTTTGTACCTCTGCGTTGGTTACTTTGTCTTAGCAGGAGTAGCAGGAGGTGAAACGTAAGCGACGATGCCGGGCTCAGGAACGTACTGCTCTCTTTTTGGGTGCAGCAGTGGGTTTGACTTCAGACTGTACCAACCCCAGTGGATCAGCCCCAGACTCGTGCCCATCACTATCAAGACTTTATTGCTCTTCCAGAAGTCCCGCAGGCCCATGATTGACAGGCTCCAAGCTGGGAAACAAACATCGGCTCCAACTACATACAGAGTAAAGATTATTATCCCTGATAATACTGACAACACATGAAGCAGAGCTCTGTAGACAGTATTTCACTGATAACTGTCCATACAAATACAACAGCTGACACTAAACCAGATATGAGGTGATTTAGTCAGTTTTGTGGTCAGATGATATTCCAGTCAGGTCAGGGGTCACAACCATTCAACTGGAAACAGATGTTTTTTTTTAATGGTGACATGATGGGATGTTATCACTGATTTAGAGCTAACTAAGTAATGGAGTTGGAAATCAATCTGCAACTAGATTTAGATGTTCAATTCAACATTTCCTTCTAACAGAAACACTTCTCTGGAGGATTTACTGCTTTTAAAATAGAGATGCAATGTGGAAATGTCTCGGAAAACTAGGGACAGATTTAATCAGTGTGTGTGTGTGTGACTGTTGATATTACAAATGCTATTTTGTTGATTTTAATAATACACATCTAGAGACCCAGGTTAACATGAACGACACAGCATGTAGGCAGTAAAAATCTCCAATAGGATCGTCACCGAGTTAAAACTTCAAATACTAGTACACTCACCAGAAACACGTTTGTATTACTACACCAGTAAAAATGACTTGATTATTTGTTCCTTATAAAGACAATAACAAAGTGTGATGATGGTACTGTAGGCATACAAATTAGTTTTAATGACCGCAGCAGGTCGTCACCTAAGCTGCTGACAGGTGCTAGCAGAGCTAACAGTGAGTGTGAGCTAACAGCCTATAAGCTAGCAGTGACTGTGAGCCAACAGCTATGAAAGCTAGCTGTGACTGTTGGTGTCTGTTCACGCCATTAAACAGGAGACTTATTTCTTTAAATCAAACTTTAAACTTTACTGTAAATTAAATCACCAACAAAATGTGTCTTCGTTGATACTAATCAAATCAGTGGTGATGTAACGACCCGCTCTCACCTTCAAATATCAGCTGTTTCTTCTGCGCCCACCATGATGTCCCGATCCGGAATCCAATGTCTTCTTCGTTGGTGTTTAACGGCGGGTTGGATTTAAAATGTCGCATTACCGCCCCCCGCTGGATCGAAAACACAATCACACCTTAGATCTAAACTAATCTATACTCAAATTTAAAACGGACTTTTTTTGGCGCAGTGTGAGAACATCTTCTCTGTATTTATGGTCCTTACTATATGTTTTCAGTGTTGTTTTTATTGCTGATTAAATTGTGATAATTTTTAAAAGTTAACCAGGAACAAATTAAGTTTTGTTTTCTTCATATGACCCAAACAACTCAAGAAAATGTATTAACAAATAAAGTGAGTTTTTAAATATGTTGAGTGTTTATTTAAACAGGGAAGAAGGGAAACACTTTATCAATATGACAGACCATCATTCTAAAGATAAGTGTTTTAGTCAGAATATTATATCCAATGTAAATGTTTCCTGGCTGTGTTCCTTAGGTTACAGATGATGTTACCAGTATCCTAGTTCACACCCACAGCTGCTTCATGGTTCTAAGTGCCCAGGAGAAGACTCTTCCTCCCAGAGAATAAAAATAAAAAGTTATTCGTGTTTTTTAAATTCCTTGAGAAGAATAAAAACACAACAATAAAATCCTAATTCTAAATTATTACTTCTGTACGCTTTTTAGCTGCACAGTCTAGTGTTGCCAACACATACGCAATAACTACATCAAAACATCACAACTGGATTGATCTGGACTGGTACGTCTTTTGGCGATGATTGGCAACAAACTGAACACCAGCTCAATAAACTGGTTCAATCCTGTTTCTTTCAACTGAGAAATCATCTGACCTCAAACACATCATTCACACGTTCACGTTTTCCCTTTTTTTAAAATACTTTATTAATCCGACCCATCCCTGAGGAGTAGTGGGCTGCGATTATGGCGCCAGGGGAGCAAGTTGGGTATAATTTTCTCGTTACCGGGCCAAGTCAAACTGCCCTGGCACGAATTCAGCTGGTCAAACTGCAGCAGGTAGCCTTTTAACTGGGAATACTGGGAGTTCACATATTAAGGCCCATTTATGCTCCCTCTACGTACGTAAGCGGATATGTCCGTTCGTATATGATCTATCCGTCAACACCTTCATACTTCCGTACATCCTCTACGTCAACATTGATACAACCGCAGTGGGGCAGTGAAGATTCAAAAGTTTCGACAACAACAAATATGGTGACAGTCGGAGGAGGTTATAATGATGTACCTAGTAAATACAGGGCGGCAGTAATGATGTACTCGGCGGTGGTCTGTGAGGTCATTAGGTACGTTGACATTTGCGGACAGAGACTTTTTTCTTCTTCGTTGTTTCCGTACATATGTGTCGTGCCTTGCTTGAATTGTAGCTACACTGCCCCCAACCATTTCCGGTGGTATTGCTCCATTTCGTCCGTAACCGTAAGCTCACCAAAAACGTGTCCGAACGCAGAAGACGTATGGAAGGCTCCATCCATATCAGTATCCGTCTTTAACGCAGAGTGTTAATGGGCCTTTATTTCCATTTTAGCCTCACTGCATTGGCTGCCTATCCAGTACCGAATTGATTTGAAGATTATTTTAATCACTTAAAGGCTTTGGGGCCATTTACACAATTACAACGTTTTAGGGGCGTGAGAATGCAAACTTTTGAAAATGGGTTCCAGAGTGTAATCTTTTGAAAATACCACGATAACGTCACTGTGTAAACAGGCAAAATGCAACTCTGAAAACCATGACGACACAGCCCCGCTTCGTGCTTGGATGTTTCGGTTCCAGCCTAATTCGCGAGCGTGTACAGAAAAGAAAAAAAGAAAAAAAAACAACAACTGCAGATGTTGCGACCTAGAAATTAATATCTGGTTGTATTACTTGTTAGAGAGTTAACAGAGCCAGCTTTATAGAGAGTCTGTTTGAATATAAAATGATATATAATTTTGTATATTTCATTTGTAGTCCGGCTTAAGTTTGTTTGTTTGAATATCTAAGATGGCGTAAGCAGTGTGGGACGAATGTAATGCGTCAATAAGTTGGTGCCGAGCACCTTCGTTGTAGTTGTGTAAATGAATGACTTGTGTTGGTCCGGACTGCTTCTCAAACAAAATCCAAAAAATAACTAAGCAGCACCGGGAAAATAAAGTTGCCAAATGAAAGAAGACGTCCTGTCTGTTTATGGGTGCAACATAAACTTGGTATTTCCGCCCGGTTTAATGATTTTCACCACAAAGCTCATGGACAAAGAAACACGAGTGATCATTAGCCCCGTGGCTGCTAGCTTAACATGCTAACGTCCGCAGCAAGTACATGAAAGACACAGTGAAGGTAAAAGTTACCAATCATGCCCCATGAACAACAAATGTCACTTGTTTGGGAGAGTATGTTGGATGAGATAGAGGAAAAGTTACTGACACTGTCTGCGCCGGAGTTAAATGATGTCTGTGTAACACTCAGTATACCTCATAAGTTGAGGAGGCTTATTCTTCATTATCTGGAGGGAGAGGATGTCACTTCACTAGAGGATGAGGGAATGTCTGTTCTCCTAAAGATAAATGACAAAGTAAACGAATTAACAGATAAAAGAAACTGTGAGGATGAGTCCCATTCAAAACAAATGGCACAACCGCAAACCCCCGTGGCGAAAGATGGTACTGCACCCAATGACCCAGATAAAGAAAAGGGGTGCATTCCTGCCCAAAACTGTCAGGGATCCCACATTTGTCCATCCACTATACAGAAGAGATCTTAAAATAGTGGGACAGATAGGAGAACCAAATCAAAAGGACAATCTAGGCTATGCCAGTTTGGAAAGACAAATCCAAAGAGTGAGGGAGAAGTTGTGGAGGCTGTCATTCAGGCTATAATTCCAGGAACAAAACTGAAGAGCTATCTTGAAAGTAGAGATGATCTGACATTGAAAGCACTAAGGCAGATACTATGGACTCATTTGCTGTACCACACCCTCACTCGTGCAGTCCAGGAAACCAAAGGAGATGCCCATTCAGTTTTTGGTGCGAGTTATGGACCTGAGACAACAAGTCCTCTTTGCCTCAGAAAGAGCTGAGTCTGGATTAAAGTACAGTTCTGAACTGATTCAAAATCAGTTCCTCCAAACAGTTATCACTGGCCTCCAAGATGACACCACTTGAGCTGATTTAAAGCCATACCTACAGGACACTAAAATAAAGGACAAAGTCCTCTTGGAAAAAATGACAGCTGCATACAGTCTAGAGATGGAAAGAAAGCATAAGCTGTTAACAGCATGCAAGCGTGACACTCTGATGGAGAAAGTGGATCAAGGTAACAAAGCAATATGTGAGGCTATCCAGAACCTCACATCTCACATTACAACCCTCAATCAGACTCCCAGACCCCAAGAAATCCGAACAAGTGGTCAAGCAAATCGGAGATATCGACCACAACCCAGAACACCAGCCATCAGACGATGTCAGCAGTGTCAAGTGTCAAGAATTGGATCTTTCAGCAGCCAATGGATCAGATATTACTTATGAGGGACGAATTCACCTAAATCAAAAATGCAGTGTCTGGAATGAGTGACAAACAAGTCTTGGTCCCAATTCTTGTCGCTAGCAGTGACTTTGAACGCCCCATCATCGGGTTTAATGTGATTGAAGAACTAGCACTGGCAAATGACACATCTGGAGACTGTGTTCCCTCTGGTCACATGGTTCAGAGACTATGCTCAGCATTAGAGGTGGGATGCAAAACTGCAAGAGCTGTCTTATCTGTTCTAAAGAAACAAAAGTCTGAAAATAGCTCCCATGTAGCCAGACTTGGCAGACATCCTGTCACTATCCTGAAAAACAAAGTCATGGAAGTGGAATGTAGCCAGCTAAATAAGAGAGTGCTGAACGGGTCACATGTCTTGTTCGAGCCAAACCAGGAGGCGCCATGGCCAACAGGACTGACTATAAGAGAACAGTTGATCCAGCTTCCCCAGGAAGATGATGGAAAAATAGCAGTGACTGTTGAAAACTTGACAAACAATGACATCACACTGCGTTGCCGCACGACAGTAGGCTGGTTGCACAATATTAATGCCATTTACCTGTTGGAGACAAAACATATGGGGGCTCAGCAACACCAGTCATCTCCCAGCAGTGGTGCAGCTCCAGCTAAACAACCTAACCTAACAGAGAGTGAATTCTGGGACACACCTGTGGATCTGAGTCACCTGTCAGAGGACCAACGAAAGCAAGTAAAACAAATGCTTAGAGAGGAATGCAATGTTTTTGCAAAGGATGAGTGCATAAAAGACTTGGAAATGGAAATACAGCTCAAAGATAATGTCCCTGTCCAAAAGACTTACAATGCAATCCCAAGACACCTCTACCAGGAAGTGAAAGCACACATTCAGGATTTACTCAACAGAGGCTGGATCCAGAAATCCTGCTCCTCATATTCGTCACCTATAGTATGCGTGAGAAAGAAAGATGGAAGTCTTTGCTTGTGCATAGACTACAGGCTGCTGAATGACAAAACAGTACCGGAACACCATCCAATCCCGAGGATACAAGAGATCCTGGAAAACCTGGGGGGCAACTCCTGGTTCACGGTGCTGGACAGGGGAAGGCCTACGACCAGGGCTTCATGAGTGAGAAAAGCAGACCCTGTACAGCATTCATAACACCGTGGGGACTTTATGAATGGGTATGAATCCCATTTGGCCTCACCAATGCGCCAGCTGCTTTTCAGCGCTATATGGAGGGATGCTTGAGGGATCTCAGGGATGAGGTGTGTGTCCCATATCTGGACGATGTACTGGTGTTCAGCAAAAGCTTTGAACAACGTGGAAAATGTGAGACATATGCTAAAACAACAAAGGCAGTGTGGCATCAAGCTAAGGCCTAAGAAATGTGACTTTTTCAAACGTGAGGTCTGTTATGTGGGTCGTGTAGTGTCTGCTTTGGGATACAAAATGAATCCCAAAGAGGTACAAGCCCTGAGACATGAGACATGAGACACCAACCACTGTTCAACAAGTGAGGAAGCTGATGGGTTTCCTTAGTTACTATAGGACTTATATACTAGACTTCTCCAGGACAGCCAAACCCCTATATGAGCTGCTAGCAAAGCCAAAGTCAGAGCAAAAAGGCAACCAAAAGAAAAAGGGGGCTGGCCGTCGCCCTGCTCAGCTGCCACCATCCCATCCAGTTCAGTGGACAGAAATACACCAGAAAATACTGGACCGAATAATAAGTCAACTTTCAAACCTGCCTGTTATGGCATATCCAGACTTGGAGAAACCCTTCATTCTACATGTGGATGCCTCAGAGGAAGGCCTAGGCGCAGTTTTGTACCAGCGACAAGAGGGAACGCTCAGAGTCATAGCGTATGGTTCCAGAACATTGACAGCTGCAAAGAAGAACTACAAGCTACATCCAGGCAAGTTTGAATTCTTGGCACTTAAGTGGGCTATAACTGAGCACTTCCATGATTATCTGTTTCATGCGCCTCACTTTACTGTCTATAGTGACAACAACCCCCTCACATATGTCACCAAGTCAGCGAAACTCAATGCTACTGGACATCGCTGGGTGGCAGAACTGGCGGATTACCGATTCACTCTGAAATACAGGCCTGGATCAGCAAACAGAGATGCAGACTTCTTATCTCACAGACCACAGCCGACAGAGAAGATCGAGTGTCAGCAGAAAGTCATGGAATCCATTGGAAAAGGTTTGGAGAGCGAGAGAGCTGGAGAGATTGATTGGATTTCAACAGTCACCTGCAATATTGATGCGCTGCCAGGAGAGGGCAACATCACTGAGCAAATTCAACCTCTTGCAGTGGAAGATGTCAGAACTGCCCAAAATGCAGATTCAGACATAAGCAGAGTCTTTGTCCTGAACAGAACACAAACCCACTTAAGACACAGAGACAAGCTTCTAGAGAAGGAAAGTGTCAAGCGGTTGCTCATATATATAGTTATCTATATATATATAGATAGTGGCCCCGTCTGCAAATTGATAAAGATGGGATCCTCAGAAGGGAGACAGCATCCAGGACGCAGCTGGTCATTCCCGAGTCCCTGAAATCAGTCATCTACAAGCACCTGCACAAAGAGATGGGGCACCTAGGCGCAGACCGGATGGTTGCTCTAGCCAGAGAATGCTTCTTCTGGTCTAAGATGAGGCAGGAGGTGGACCACTGCGTTACTCAGGTGTGGTTCTGTTTAAAAATGAAAAAACCTAACCGAGTCATCAGAACACCTATTCAGAGCATCGAAACAGCTGCACCATTTGAGATGATCTCGATTGACTATGTGCATTTGGAGAAAAGTAAGGGTGGTGAAGAGTACATACTCGTGGTGGTGGATCATTTCACCAAGTATGCACAGGCGTATGCGACAAAGGATAAATCTGGGAAGACTGTACCCAGAAAATTCTTTGATGACTTCATCATGCGTTTTAGATTCCCATCTAAGACCAAGGAAAAGAGTTTGAGAATAACCTCTTTCGCAAGCTACAAGGTTACTGTGGCATTCGCCATTCCCGCACTTCTCCATACCACCCTCAAGCCAATCCAGCAGAACGCTTCAATAGGACATTGTTGAGCATGTTGTGTACACTTCAGGAGACCCAAAAGTCAAGGCGGAAAAATCACCTAAATAAAGTAGTCCCTGCCTACAACTCAAAGGTACATGAGGCAACAGGGTTTTCTACATTCTAGCTTCTCTTTGGCCGTGAACCAACTTTGCTAATCGATTTGATGTTCCCAAAAAATAGAGAACGGTCTACCCAGTCACACCCTGGCTATGCAGAGAAGTGGAGAGAATCTATGCAGGAAGCCTATGCCATTGCTATGAAGAACATGAAAGAAAGTGCAAAAGAGGACAGAAAAACTACAATCAGCGAACATGGACCTCCACTCTTGAGCCAGGTGACCATGTCCTGGTGCAAAATCTGACACCAAGAGGGGGTCCTGGGAAGCTGCGTAGCTATTGGGAAGACACAATTCATGTCGTCAGAGAGAAAAAAGGTCCCGACAGTCCTGTATATGAAGTTGAACCGTTACAAGGAACAGGAAGAAAGTGAGTGTTACATCATAACCTGCTTTTGCCTAGCCCCTATGGTTGAAGAAACACAGTTCACTGCTCCAAACATAAAAGAAAAACGCAATGTAAAAAAAGGATGGAAACCAGAACCCCAAATGTAACACTCACCTCTCAGACAGACAGTTCCAGTGAAGAGGAGTATCAGGTGTGGACACCAGTAAGACAAGCTGATTCACCCCTCGATGCAGAAGCAGAGTTCTATCCTCGACTGGAGACACCCACAAAAAGACTCCAGGAGGTACTCATACCTATGGAAAATTCTGAAGAGGAACGAGTGGAGGAACCAGCTAATGAACTTGCCGCTGAGTCTGAGGATGAGCAGAGGGATACTGACACAGGGAGGAAGAGACTGACGAGAGCCAGACAGCCGAGGAGCATCTACACATATGAGGTCAACCAACCCTTCAGCTGCTGAAGACCTGTCCCGTCAGTGAGAAGACCCTGTGAAATCAACAAGGACGCCTCCACCAGATCATCCATATATCCCATTTATAACAGTGGTTAAAAGAGGCAAGAGGGACAGATGACTGAATAAGTTTGATTCTAGTTCAGTTTATTGCTATTTAAGTTTTTGTCAAATTAGATATTCAGTTCATGGTCACTTTGTAATGTTAGTGGTAAAATGGCACATATTACAGTTAACAGATATAAGTAACCTGAACACTTACTTTGAAAAAAGAATTAGCACAGAGAAGGTTTACTGTCTGAGAATATGAGAGGATTAAAGTTAAGACAATGAACACATTCTAGTGGGAAGTACTATAGTGTTCATTTATGTGGATCAACAGACTAAATGCATTGTGTGAAAATATGTAAAGAAATAATTTTGGGTATATATAAGTATATTAAAACGGGGTAATGTTTTGTTGAAACTCATAAGCTGTTGTATGGACATGAATCAATTAGATACGTTTGTCAGGACAGAGACACTTTACATTACAAGTGTACATGTGGCAGTTTAATCCTATAATAATAAAAAATAAATAAATGGATCCAGACGGTGATCAAGATCACTACCAAAATCTAATCGATTCTTCCTTGGGCCACTTTCGACATCTCCTGAAATTTCATCAAAATCCATTGATTAGTTTTTTTAAATCCGGTTAAGAAAACCAACAAACGCCAGCAAAAACATAACCTCCTCCCTTAGCAGAGGTAATAAATATCAGCTGACCCTGTGTTTACTGTCTGCACTGACAGACAAATGAAAAGAAGCAGCAGTCAGAGCTCGTTTGAGACACATTTCTATAATTCAAATCCAAAATGATGCAAACTCAAACACAAAGATGACATAAATAAGGTTTACACAATGTCAAATCAAATCAAAGGGATGAGTCTCCTGTATTACTGCTTAATTTATGCTTCTGCCCAATGACATGGTTTTAAAGCTATTATTATCTGGTTTTTGCTCTACAAATGTAGGATCAGATGCAGATCAGGGAAAGCTAAACTTTTTTCTCTCTAGCCAGCTCAGGTTTTGGACCTCGGTATTTCTATTTCTCTTCGGGGTGGGTGTAAGCAACATTTTACACATTAAAAAACACAGGTGCATTTCATATTAAAATTGGTACTAGCCTTTGAAGTAAATCATATTCGACACTATCTGCAGCAATTAATGGAAAAATCAATGGATTAATCGATAGAATATTCGACTAATCTGAAAAAAAAATCCAGATTAATCGATAAAAAAAATCGTTAGTTGCAGCCCTAAAATTCATTCATTTTGTTCTCAACATATTATACAAAGTACAAGATTTTCAACTTGAATAATTCATTAATCAAGATCCAACGTGAGATTTAAATGTTCCCCTAATTTTTTTGAGCAGTGTACTGTCATGTAGTAGTTATGTAGTACTGTCATGTAGTACTGTCATGTAGTACTATCATGTAGTAGTTATGTAGTACTGTCATGTAGTACTGTCATGTAGTACTATCATGTAGTAGTTATGTAGTACTGTCATGTAGTAGTTATGTAGTACTGTCATGTAGTACTGTCATGTAGTAGTTATGTAGTACTGTCATGTAGTAGTTATGTAGTACTGTCATGTAGTACTGTCATGTAGTACTATCATGTAGCAGTCATGTAGTACTGTTATGTAGTACTGTCATAGAACTATCATGTAGTAGTTATGTAGTACTGTCATGTAGTACTGTCATGTAGTAGTTATGTAGTACTGTCATGTAGTACTATCATGTAGCAGTCATGTAGTACTGTTATGTAGTACTGTCATAGAACTATCATGTAGTAGTTATGTAGTACTGTCATGTAGTACTGTCATGTAGTAGTTATGTAGTACTGTCATGTAGTACTGTCATGTAGTAGTTATGTAGTACTGTCATGTAGTACTGTCATGTAGTACTGTTATGTAGTACTGTCATAGATCATGTAGTACTGTTATG
Source organism: Chaunax sp. Z400 (assembly GCA_037577475.1). Taxonomy (NCBI): domain Eukaryota; kingdom Metazoa; phylum Chordata; class Actinopteri; order Lophiiformes; family Chaunacidae; genus Chaunax; species Chaunax sp. Z400. The sequence goes on from CM075191.1 coordinate 1,732,426, forward strand.
TAGTACTGTCATAGAACTATCATGTAGTAGTTATGTAGTACTGTCATGTAGTACTGTCATGTAGTGCTATCATGTAGTACTGTCATAGAACTATCATGTAGTACTGTTATGTAGTACTGTCATAGAACTGTCATGTAGTAGTTATGTAGTACTGTCATGTAGTACTGTTATGTAGTATTGTTATGTAGTACTGTTATGTAGTATTGTTATGTAATACTATCATGTAGTACTGTCATGTAGTACTGTTATGTAGTATTATGTAGTACTGTCATGTAGTACTGTCATGTAGTACTGTCATGTAGTACTGTTATGTAGTATTGTTATGTAGTACTATCATATAGTTCTTTAACATAGTACTGTCATGTAGTACTATCATGTAGTACTGTTATGTAGTACTATCATATAGTTCTTTAACATAGTACTGTCATGTAGTACTATCATGTAGTACTGTTATGTAGTACTATCATATAGTTCTTTAACATAGTACTGTCATGTAGTACTATCATGTAGTACTGTTATGTAGTACTATCATATAGTTCTTTAACGTAGTACTGTTATGTAGTACTATCATATAGTTCTTTAACGTAGTACTGTCATCTAGTACAAATGGACTGTGGTTAATCTGAAACAGATTCATTCGTTCATGGACTCTCCGACATCAGACTTTTCACTTTTTATTACCCCTGAAGTCACACGATGAGATGCAGCTGAAAGTCCCAGAAATGTCCAGTAAGTTCAAGCTCTGACAATTACAACCCAAATATGCTGTTGGGGTCTGACTGTTGTCTGAGCAGCAGTGAACGCACCATAACTGAGAGACCACAGCTCCACCTGCAGGCTGCGATGCCTCATTACAGCCACCAGCTTCTCTCTCCTCAGGTGTGTGTGTGTGTGTGTGTCCCTGAACGCCTCACGCCGCCTTCTTGCTCTGCGGCTGTTTGGGCAGCTTCCTGCGGTCCTTCATGGCGTTCCTCTTCCTCTTCTTGCTCAGGAAGTTGTCCAGTTTGCCGCTCTTCTTCAGCTCCTGGTATTTTTCAGCCAGCTGCAGCTTCTTCTTCTCGGCTGTATGGCAACAAAGAAGAGTTTCAATCTGATGCTAGATCAGTGATTTATCCAATTAAATTACTGCAACACTTTATCACCACTGACAGGAAATAAATCTTTACAGACCAACAGATTTTCCCCTTTTAAAGGAACATTCAGTCTTTATCTCCTCAGTTCTCTATGATGTCATTTTGCGGCGCTTGTACACGTGTTCAAACTCAGACGGGGTGAGCGCTAACGCTTTTAGCTTTGAGGCTACAGCGAGGACGTCTAAGTGGGTTTTGCCATATGAGCTGTATGGAGCCTTTTTTTAAGGACGCTGCGACGCCGTTTTACTGTGAAGCTCCAGAAACGTTCTGTGGACTGAAGGAAGGCTCAGACTAAGAGATTTTAAAATCAGGTTCCATCACATGACATCGTTAAAGAGGGAGCTGCCTCCCTCATGTGGAGGCAGATGGAGACAAAATGGAGGTTGGCATGGTGCAGCAACTAGCTGTGGGATTAATACAGTATCTAAAATTTAAAAAAATAATTAAATAAATAAAAATTAAAGGTTTGGCTGCAACAAATTATTGTTTTTTATTTTTCATGAATAAATGTTTCTAAAAATGTTCAAATGTCTCCAAAAGAAAGTCAGTTTTACAGAGAAATAAAGACATGACAGATGTCTGAACTCGTTCTTACACTTCTTGAGGAAGAACGGTCGTGCTCCCTGATTGGCTTGCTCTCTCTGCTGCCTCTTGAACTGCAGCTCTCTCTCTCTCTGTTTTTCTCGGCTCTTCCTCGCTCGCTCTTGGTCCTCCTGCAAAGATCACCATCACACACCAGAGAGCTTTTTAACACCAGCAGGAAGAGAAGCAGAGGTGACGGCGGTTTTTAAAAAAAACTGCACCGTTTTAACTTGAGGCTGACAGACACCAAAGTTCTCTGTAGAACGTGTGTTTATCACAATCAGTCTCACCATCCTCTTCAGGAGGTGCTGCAGTTTCTCCTTCCTCGTGTTGTTGTTCTTCGTCATCTTCAGCTGCTTCTGGACCATCTGCAAACAAACATTTTCAATCCCCCTTCAAACAGCTACTTGAGTCAGCTGGCAGGAGGGTTGGGTACCAAACTCGGTACTGCTAAGTATATCAACCAATTTACAGAAGTACTTTAGTACTACAGAGTAAAAATTCATATCACATCAATCGGCACCAAATTTCACTCCCTGAAACTCAGCTGTAAGAGTGCAGCGAAAATTAGCACGTCTGCAGCAGCTGCAGCTAACGTCGGCACGTCTGCAGCAGCTGCAGCAAATATTAGCACATCTACAGCAGCTGCAGCAAATATTAGCGCAGCTGCAGCAAATATTAGCACATCTGCAGCAGCTGCAGCTAACGTCGGCGCGTCTGCAGCAGCTGCAGCTAACGTCGGCGCGTCTGCAGCAGCTGCAGCTAACGTCGGCGCGTCTGCAGCAGCTGCAGCTAACGTCGGCGCGTCTGCAGCAGCTGCAGCTAACGTTAACACGTCTGCTGCCAGTGCTGAAGCTATGTTTAGCACGCCTGCAGCCTGCGCTGCTACAGAGTAAAGCAGTGAAAAAAGGCAGTGGTTTAGGATTCAGATCTCTCACCTCTTTCTCTCGGTGTTTGATCTCACTGATGAATTTATAAGTCTTCTCAAAAATGTCAGGTTTGTATTCGCCAGACAGGTCGTCGAATCGAGGATCTCGAAACGTCTGAGAAGAAAGAAAAACCAAATCATTTCTGGTGTTTGGAGCAGCGGTGCAGATCTGCAGGTTTCTTAACTCACTGGTTTCCTGACGGCGACGACCTGACGGAGGAACGGAGCCGGTCTCTTGGCTGAAACCTCTATGGGCCTGAAAACACAGACAGAGAGTTAAAGAGTCCATCAATACCAACTCATCTTCAGTACGTCTTCAAGTGTGTATTCTGTCTCCCCAGCACCTTATTTTACACTTCATTGGTTGACATTTGTTGTGAATGTGTAAAAAAAAGAAGAAAATTAACACCAAAAAAAGAAGAAGAAAAAAAAAAGAATTATTTATGACATGCATTCATGTAAAGAGTTGATGCAGAATATTCAACATAACCAAATTGATTAAAATAAATAACTTTTAAAACAAAGTGAACTTTAAGCAGATTCTCCATTCATCCAGATCATGGTAATCCTTAAATCAGAGGTTTGGCACTGACTGATTTAAATGCCCCTAAAAGCAGTGTTAAGTGTCAGCTAGTAATGATTTAGTCCTGTGTTAAATGTCCTCATTAGTTTTTATCATATTTAGTCACATGATCCTGTTTTTAGTCCAGTTTTAGTCACTAAAAGTCTGAACATTTTAGTTTTATTGTATCAAAGAAAACTGTCAGTATTTTAGTCTAGTTTAATAAAAGTGTTGACATTTGAGTCTTTTCTAAGACAGGTTATTATTAACATTTCAGACTAAACCAATATTTTTATCATTTTCCTCTGATTTCACTGATTCCACATCAGATTTATCTGATCATGATCTGATCAAAACAGGCTGAATGATTCAGAATGCAGCTTTGCACAAAGTGTCTGGTCTGATGATGTCACTTTAAGGAATACATCCAGACATGGAACATGTTCTGATTGGCTGATTTATTTTGAACCACGCCCAGCTCCAAGCCAGCGAGGCGGGCTTCTTACCCATTTAAAGTCTGACAACAGGTTAAAATGGTTTCAGCCCCAAAACCTCTAATCATAGGTTTACCAGATAAAACTGAGACTCTGAGCTCCAGATATCCTGAGGAACCTTCAGAGGGAACCAGATACTAGATGGTTCCATTAGTCTTTGGCCCCCATACCCAGGTCAGACCAGCTACTAGATGGTTCCATTAGTCTGGTCTTGAACTGGGAGCTCAGACGTTCTTTAGCAGCAGATCACCTGTTCTTGTTAAGTCGTTTCTTTGTGTGGTTCTCTCTGCTCCTGTTGCTGCCGTAAGCGACCTCGTTGTAGACTTTGATTCCCACTTTGTTCTGCAGCTTCATGATGTCCTCGAAGGACATGTTGGAAAGTTCTGGAGGGGAGAGAAGAGACGTAGATCAGCAGTGGTGTGACAGAAACCGGCTTTAACCAGACACTCGTCAGCGTAGAGCTTTATTCTTTATGACCCTTCTGGGTTCCCCTCAGTCAGAACTCTTCAGACAAACTCACCCTTTTTAATGTCTTCTCTTGTCTGGATCTCACTACTGCCGCCAGCTTCCTCTGGGCCTTCATCATCATCATCATCATCATCTGAGGCGTCACTGTCTCCCTCCCCCTCACCACCATCATCAGACTCTTCTTCATCAGCATCCGATCTGTCCTCATCTTCATCATCAGGGTTGAATTCTTCCTCCTCAGCTCCTCCTCTTTCGGCGAGCAGGAGGAAGTTCTTCTCCACGTCGGAGTCTTCATGATCACTGCTGCTCGCCACAGTTTTCTTCTTTGAGGCTGCCAACTCCCGCCGCTGCTTTTCTTTGGCCTTCATCTCGAAGACCAGCTGTGATAAAAAAAATAGTGTCAGAAATGATCATTTATTAAAATCAGTCAGCAGCCAGATCAACTTTCTACCAGCGTCCATTTTAGTACTTTACTGGTTTCCAACATAAACAGCTGCCAAAAGGATGCAACAACAGGACAATAAAACACACAAACTAAACTCCATACAAATAACTATCATTTGCTGATTTGTTAGCTTATAAGCATTTGTAAAATTGTTTGAATATCTTAAAGTGCGAATCCCTTGGATTATCGCTACACACGATGATGACGCAAATTGTTTTCAATGTTTATCTGAGAGCTTGTTTTCATAGTTTCACCTATGTTAAAAAGGGGCTTCAAGTCGTCTAAAAATTAATATTCCTTACATTATTGTCTGTCTCTGTCCATCATTTATTTGCCGAATTAGTAATTGTATCATAGAGAAAACGCTGAGCTCCCATTACGTGTTTTATGTAGAATATATCTTCACAAAGCAAAGATAGTTCAAAAGCGCTGGATTTCCAGTTCAGTTCTCCTAGCTAGCGAG